>JAOTRA010000014.1:3400053-3411188 GCA_026260255.1 Pseudolaguvia tuberculata | reverse complement strand
ACACACACACACACACACACACACACACACACACACACACACACACACACTACTATGGGCAATTTAGAATCACCAATCAATGTGATGTACCTGTTTTTAGACTGTGGGAGGAAACCAGAGTACCCAAAGGAAACCCACGCACATTCAAGAGGACATGCAAACACCGCACAGAAAAACCCTTTGACTGGGAACTCTTCTTCCTGTGAGGCGACCACTACGCCACTGTGCTACCTTTACTGCAGTTCAATTTCAATATTATTATTTTACTGTTTGTTATAGCTTAGTTTAAGAATTATTATTAAGTATTTCACTTCCTCAAAAATGCAGCTCATGCCACTTTTCAAGAATGAGATGTCCAGGATAAAGCTTAATAAATCCTGCAGAAAAAGAACCAGGGCTTACACAGAATGACAAGGCTCTCTGGACTTGGCTAACTTGCCTGTCATTACAGCCGAAGTTAAACTTTGTGCTGCTGTCAGAAAGACAACGGACCAACTTCTGCTAACAAGGGTTTATGCCAGAACATCCTTTTTTATTTTATTTTAAATAAATGTGCTTTGGGAAGTCAACTTTTAGTTTTAGAGTAACTTTCTTTAAATACTGTTGCCTTGTGATGGAATGGACTGGCGACCCGTCCAGGGTCTTCTTACCCCTATTCCCTAATTCGGGGGTCACGGGGGTCTGCTGGTGCCAATCACAGCGCACATAGGGCGAGAGGCAGGTGTACACCCTGGACGGGTCGCCAGTCCATCGCAGGGCAACACATAGACAAACAACCTTTCACACACACATTCACTCCTATGGACAATTTACAATCACCATTTGACCTAATGATTTGCATGTTTTTGGACTGTGGGAAGAAAACCAGAATACCTGGAGGAAATCTGTACAAGTGCGATCTTTCCGCACAGAAAGATCCCCAGCCCAGGAATCGAACCTGGGAGCTTCTTGTTGTGACGCGACCGCACTATCCACTACGCCACGGCGCCGCCAGCATTCACTTATGGAAATTCCGATATAATAGTTGCCTTTTTTCTACCACAGTGTATCTCTTTTTTATTAACATTTAAAAATGTTAAAATCCAATAAAGCTGTCCTTTTGTAACTGGAACATGTGACCCTTATAGATGTCTGCCAGGAAAGAAAAGGCCAAAATCATTTATCCCCCTGCTCGCCACTGCATGCTATGTAAGTTATATATGCCATCAGTATGCGATTGTACAGATTAGATCTACTTACCCACCATGCATCTGGACTGGACCTTTTTATTGTGTAATGATTAGAGATAATCAGCTCAAGGGTATTTCATGTCTGAAGGTAGGCCACAGTCATATGCTGCTCCAGAATGTGCACTAGGAATCATGTCATGAAGCAGCGTCTCTTTAAAAAGCCATCAGAGTTGGATGAAAGCTTCAGTTAGTCACTGGTTTCCTGTTTTGGTTTAGTTTACTTGTCTCTAGTTGTATCATATGGTGTGACGTGTAAAAATAACCATATTTACACACTTCCTTAATTTGTGATCCTGAATGCAATTAGATGCTCCGATTAGAGTCTTTTACAACATTTTTCCACTAGTGCTCGTTGTATTACCCCATTGGTGTGAGGTTGTTAAACGGACACATTGTTTTTGTCTGTGTAATAGCTCTAAGCGCAGGATCCTCTTCATGGGAAATGAATTCTAACGTCAACCAGTCGACCAGCAAATCGCACTCGTTTGTAAATGCTGACTCCATGTTTGAAGCTGTTCGGGTTTCTATTCCTTTTTTTTTAAGTCAGGACAAGACAGGTGTGTAGCATAAAATTATAGGAAGGCTGTACTGTGTGAACAAATGAAGCAGGAAGTGAGTGTAAGCTCTTGGCGTGTAATTTATCATAGATATTTCAGGAACCATTTCAGGACAACTAGTGTATCCGAAGGAAACCCTGAAAGTAGGGGTAGAAAACGAAAAAAAACCCATTCGGATTGCAAATTTGAAAAGTACAAATCTTTAGGAAGAGAATTATTAAATCTAATTATATATAATAAATACATTAATAATAAATCCCAATTTAATTTGTCACATATATGATAATACACCATACAACATATAGTGATAGTATATCCCAACCTGGAAAGGTCACAGCATAGGATCAGCTATGGTACAGCAACCCTGGAGCAGGAAGGGTTGAGGGTCTTGCTCAAGGACAAGACAGTCATGGACTTGTTGTGGTGGGGCGTGAACCCAGGTCTTCCTGGGGATCCCTGATGGTGGAGCTTGAATCCAATTCTTCCTGCTCTCCTGATCAACAAGTCAAATAAACACTCATAATGATCCATGTTGCCACATCTGTCGCTGTGTTGCTTTTTCTCTCGCCTTTCAACCTACAAAGTAATGCTAGGTGGTGGATTGTCTTTTCTAATGTGTGTGCATTGGGCTCTGCCAGGGACTGGCATTTAATAAAAGGTGTATTCCTGCTTCATGCCAAATGTTTCCAGGTTAAGCTTCTAATTAACCAGAACAATGATGGCTCCCTGGAGCTTTGGGTCTTTTAAAATCCCAAAGAATTAAAACAGCTGCGCAACTATTTTCTTTTCAGTTTTCAAAGGTGAATAAAGTATTGAAAGCAACACTAAACATTAAATTACTGAAAGTACAATTAGATGTAAAAATAAAGGAAAAATGTGTTCTGTACACAGTTACCGCAAAATTTTATACAGTTTTAAATTAGTTTTATTTTGTTTCATTTAAATGAATGGCAATTTCATTCATTCATTCATTCATTCATTCATTCATTCATTCATTCATTCATTCATTCATCTTCTTACCCACTTACTCCCTAATTCGGGGTCACGGGGGTCTGCTGGTGCCTATCCCAGCACACATAGGGCGAGAGGCATGGGTACTCCCTGGACGGGTCACTAGTCCATCTCAGGGCCACACATAGACAAACAACCAGTCACACACACATTCACTCCTATGGACAATTTAGAATCACCAATCAACCGCGTCGCCCTAAATGGCAATATTTTAAATCATTTTTTATATGATAATAATTTGTTTGATAAACTGTTTAATTTAAATAGAGAGACACTCTAAGTTATTTATTTAAATATATTAGTCACAATTAAACAATTTAAAGTTGCATTTCAGGCGGCGCAGTGGTTAGCACGGTCTCCTCACAAAACCAAGGTCCTGGGTACGATTCCCGGGCCGGGGATCTTTCTGTGCGTAGATTGCATGTTCTCCCCGCGCTTGCGGGGGTTTCTTCCGGGTACTCCGGTTTCTTCCCATAGTCCAAAAACATGCAGATTAGGATGATTGATGATTTAAAATCCTCCCATAGGAGTGAATGTGTGGGTGTGAGTGGTTGTTCCTCTATGTGGGCCCTGAGATGAACTGGCAACCTGTCCAGAGTGTACCCCCACCTCTTGCCCTATGTGCGGTAGGAGAGGTGCCAACGGGCCCTGTGACCTCGAATTAGGGAATAAGAAGATGAATAAATGAATGAAGTTGCATTTCAAATTGAAATTAGCTTAGACAAATCACCTATCTGGGTTGGCGTGGTGGTGTAGTGGTTAGCAAAGTCTACCCACAACAACAAGGTACTGGGTTCGATTCTCGTGGGGGTCTTTCTGGGCGGAGTTCTCCCCGTGCTTGCCTGGGTTTCCTCTGGGTTCTACGGTTTCCTTCCACAGTCCAAAAACATGTACAATGAATGAAAGTGTTTTAGGAAGTGTTTAGTCAGCAGTGTGGTGGAATAGGGGTTAGCACGGTTGCCTTACAACAAGAAGGTCCCTGGTTCGATTCCCAAGACAAGCCGTCTTTCTGTTTGGAAACGTGTTCTACACGCTTGTGTGGATTTTTCCTGGTTTCTTCCCACAGTCCAAAAACATGTACATTATGCTGATTAGTGATTCTAAAATGTCCATAGTGGTGTGTGCGTATATTTACCCCCCCCAAAAAATCTTACTGTAAGTAAAGTAAAAAATTCCTGTGTTAATGTGGCCTGGTGATAACATAGGCCTGACATTTTTCTGGCACAGTTAAGGTTTGCGTGAAAAACTATAGAACGGATGATTCTTTCTGTATGTTAATCTGAAAACAGTGTTTTTTTTCTGTATTTTTTTCGCTGATACAGTATGAGGCAAGCAGCATCCTCGGTGACAATAACAGATTGCTGCATTTCCATTAATTATTAATTTATCACAAATTGATTTTTACTTATCAAGCCAGCACAGTGTTCCTCTCTGCTGTTATCAGGCTGCAGAGAAAAACATGTTAATTTATTGGCATCATTACAGTTATTAAACATTTTAAATTAGGGGAACAACCTAATCGCTAAACACAGGGTCAGCATTATTCCGCTATTTAATGTGAGTGTTAGCCAAAGCAAACAACTCTAAATTGACTTGACTGTGTAAATCTATGTGCTGTCACTAAAATATTGACATTAGGGATTTATTTACTTGTATGGCTTTTTTACCACCAAACTTTCCCCGCACTCAATGTTATTTTTAGCACGGCAGATTAAAGTAAGGCGTCATAAATGGTGCATTCGCTAGTTAGTATTTCAGAATGTTACTGGAGCTTTCACACTGCAGAGAAATAAGACACTTTAATTACAGATATGAGCAAGCTTGTAAATCTTCTCTTCTCCCTCCTTCTCTTCTGTTGTTGTCTTAAGAGATGAATCGGCAGAGGCAAGCACGCATCCAGACACAAATCTTCATTAGATGTGGCCTGATAATCCATTAATCCATTTTTTCACTCTTCCGTTAGTGTGCATTTTTATCGTGCCCCTTCCACGCCCAGCAGCAGAGCACAGAGTGCTAGTCTGCAGAATTCGGATAGCACGAGCTGAATTTTGATTCCTTTGCCATGCTGTGTGATATGAGTTCATAAGTCCTTTGGTTATTTTCTTTGATACTGTCAGAACGATCAGAAGAATGGAAGATTTAAATGGAGTCAAATGAGCGGCACGTGAAATAAAAGGAATACGTTGAACTGTACTTTAAGTGTTCTGGGGTGACCTCTGACTCTGAAAAACTTTATTGAGAATTAAGAGTATAAATTGGAACAGTTTATCACATTGACTTACTCAATACGAAATATGCCATTACATCAGGCAGTTCTAGGATACGATTAGTTTATCAGTATTTGGATATGTACCTAGTTCATTCATTCATTCATTCATTCATTCATTCATTCATTCATTTATTCTTATTCTTACCTGATTTATTCTTATTATTCACTAATTCGTAGTCATGGGATCTGTTGGAGCCTATCCCAGCACACATTGGGCAAAGGGCATCGATACACCCATGTACCTAGTCTACACAAGCTAATTTCTATAGTTAATCACTCACAAACACAACCACAATATATAAGGTGAATGGAAAGATGAGAGTTTCATCTTTCATCAAATTTGCATCAAGTTTATATTTTATTTGTGGCATCTATATATCATATCATCATATTTTACATTTCTTTTGGCCATTTTTCTTTATTGATAGGACAGAGAGGGGGTGGAAGCAGAAAATACCTCTGGGAGCATAACCTTGACCCACTTCATCACTGTGCCGACTGTATCATTGTAATTTTAATCGATGCCTCATTCCATATCGATTTGTTGTTACACCCCTATTAGGAACTGTATAAGACCTAATAAAAGGGCTTCCAAAGCTGTAATTTGTTGCTACATTTATTCTCAAATTAGGAATTTCGCTAAAAAGTACTTTACTACTCATTTAGCATTTAGTCCAAAACTAATCGAATCAGGCAA
Source organism: Pseudolaguvia tuberculata (assembly GCA_026260255.1). Taxonomy (NCBI): domain Eukaryota; kingdom Metazoa; phylum Chordata; class Actinopteri; order Siluriformes; family Sisoridae; genus Pseudolaguvia; species Pseudolaguvia tuberculata. The sequence continues at coordinate 3,405,425 of JAOTRA010000014.1, read as the reverse complement.
TGACATATTAAATGAGGAAAGTGATAGCATAGTGTTTAAGGTTTTGGACTGCAAATTGATCAGGATTCTTTTTTTTTAGCACAACCAAAATAGCATTGCTGGGGCCCTGAGAAAGGCCCTTAAATCTGAATTGTTCAGTTGTATAAATAAGATAAATATAAGCTGAATGAGGGCGTCTGCCAAATGTTGTGTAATAATATGGAGGATTCCTCATCACCGCCTCCACTAACACCTACACGACACAGTTATGGAGGTTGGAATCCTAGCTTAAACTGCAAGTAACCACAAATGGTATGCTTTATATGGTAGGGAAAATGGCATTACTTTTAGTGATGGAGGTACGACAGTGTATAAATACAGGAATGCAGTCAGTCTGAGAAAGTCTGAGAAAGTGACATATTCTAGCCAGCTTCACATTTGAAAAACATCCAAAAAAAGTGGCCTTGGCATATAAGGTAAATTGAAGAAAACCCACCGTGTCTAAAATGAAGAAATGGAAACCAGAAATAGATGAAAAAAGGAATAGTGTGGGGAAAAAGCAAAGTCGAACTTACAGTCATTTGCTGATAACGATCTGCTGCTACTATAAAGCAAACCCTGTCCCCTGGTAAATTATTGCATTATGAGTATTTTGGTCGTTATGTTTTTTAGTTATAAAGTTATATAGATCATCTTCTAACCCGCTTATTCCATAAATCGGGATCACAGGGTTCTGCTGGAGCTGGTTTCCTCCCACATTCCAAAAAAATGTACATTAGATTGGTTGGTGATTCTAAATTGCTCATATGTGAGTGAATGTGTGATTGCTCGTCTATGTGTGACTCTTGAATAGACTGCACCCCTGTATTTCTCTGTATTTGCACTGTATAGGCTCCAGCAGACCCCCGTGACCCTGAATTAGGGAATAAGTGGGTTAGAAGATAATTAAATGAATAAAAATCCCCAACAGTCCCCAACAATTTCCAATTAGCAAACTGCCTCACCGTATTGTTTGTTACATTGGCAACACTTCTGATTCTGAAGGCTTAAAGTAAATGACATTAAAATGGTTGCACATAGAAACTGAAATCTGATTGAACAAAAAAGGTACATTGAGGTACAGACGACTGGACGACAGACAACTGGAAACACTGAGTTACAGCCTTTAAATATATTATATATTTTACACTTTTGTGATGTTACATTAATATTAAGATAAATAGTAATTCTTAACTGCTTATGGGCGGTGCGGTGGCGTAGTGGATAGCACTGTCGCCTCACAACAAGAAGGTCCGGGTCGGGGATCTTTCTGTGTGGAGTTTGCATGTTTTGCTAGTGCTTGCGTGGGTTTCCCCCCACCGTCCAAAAACATGTACATTATGGCGAAATCCCTACCACTAGTAAGTGCAGCCTTAGTGCTGGTTCCAAGCTCGGATAAATGGGAGGGTTGCGTTAGTAAGAGCATCCAGCGTAAAACTCTGCCAGATCCATTGTGCGGATCAGTGATCCGCTGTGGCGACCCATAATGGGAGCAGACGAAGGAAATTCATTCATACATACATTCATTTTTATCTGCATCAGATGATGTATGTTGTATAGTTGATGTAGTCTAGAGGTTTGGAGTACAAACAGGGTTTCTTGATTTAATAAAAATGGTTTACTATCTGAACACGTGAAAAGTCTCTGTCTCTTTCTGTAATTAAATATTATTTATTACATATTATTATATTTGCAATGTGATAGTGGTTGTGGTATTAAAGGGTGTCAGTCAAGTAAGTATCAGTCTACTAAAAGCTTAGGTTCTGCCTATCAATGGTATTTGCATAAATAAAATTTCTACAATATTAGGAGTGAGCAGTAAACCAAAATATCAAGATACTTATGGAATATTGATGAAACAGTATTTACCCTGAGATATTATTTATATTGGATAAAGGGTTGGTTAAAATGGCACAATGTCCCATTCCTAAGAGATTCAATTTGTGAATCTATTTAAAGCATCACTTTATGTCTGATGCAAAAAAAAGTGAGTTTGAATCCTGATAGCTTTTGCTGAATATGCAAAACGTAGGAAAAAATGCTGCATGTACTGTATTTCCATAAACAATGCATTGATAAGTAAAGAAAGAATGATTTGGCTGACTCAAACCTTTGACAAAAAAAAAATCTGGAAGTTCTTAATTAACACAACTTTAGTAAGTGACTTTATTCCAGATGATTCACGATCTATCCCGTTTGAGAGACACTAGAAGATAAATACTGTTAGTGTGTGAAATAGGGAGGAGACCACTGTCCTTTATCTTGCCTAATGTGTAATAAATTTCTTGTCTGGACTGGTCATGAGGTCTTGCTAGCCTATTGAAGTGTTCGACTGCAATTTTTCAGTTGTCTCCACGGTTAAATAATTTAGCTTTTCAGTTCAGCCTGGTTTCCTGTTTTCCTTTCACCCCCTATAGTAAGCATTATAGGCTGCTAAGTTGCTCCTACTGCACCTGACTTCGATAGATATGAGGCGAGTAGATAGATTAAAGCAGAGTAACACATTCCCCAAAGCTTTTCTTTAACATCTGAGATAGGTCAGGACCTGTTAGCGAGTATTTAGTTATGTGTTTAATTCTTCTTGTCTGTGGACACAAAGCCTGTAGTCATAACCACTTGAATCAACACAGGAGCTTGGGGTTACAAAAAAAAAACTGAAAAGGAAATTGCTTTCATTTACAAGAAGAATTTCTTTCTTGTTAGGTCTCTTTAGTATGCTTAACACCTAAAGGTCCTTTTCTTTATAAATTAATCTAATGGAATGTTACGATAATAAAAAGTAAGTAATATTTCCCTGATTTCCAAGATTTTTTTTTATTTGGAGGGCATGTATAATAATTGATACTGAACCCTCAGGACCTTCCCTTCACACAGTAACAGCCCTTTAAGAAAGAGTCGTGTGTGACGTGACTGACATAGTAACAGGAAATAAAAAACTTTTTCTTTTGTTTAAAAATCAGCCCTTATCCGAACTGTAGGGATTTACTCTAATCTTAAATATAACTATTCACACAGCTGACGTATCACTGTTTCCTCCCACAGTCCATTGCCCATTAGTGTGAGTGTGGGCAGTTGTTTGTTTATGTGTGACCTATGTCTGTGTTGAACTGTTTCTCTCACTTTAAGTGTGCTGGGATAAGCTCCAGGAGTCCGAATTTGGGAATAAAAGGGTTAAAAGATTAGTGCAAGGTGTCTTAGCAACGTAAAGTGCATGTGTGCAACCTGGTGCAAAGGTGACAGTGAGCAAACTCAAGACAGTGCAAAAATAGACAATACAAAAATGACACTCTATGCAATACATTAAAGTTGATGAAGATGATGATGATGATGTGCAGATAGAGGAAAATGTGCAATTAAGTGACAGAAGAAAAATTGTGTTAAGCCACTCATAGCGCAAAAACTTGCAATTTTAGAAATATCCCACAAAACCTTCGCTGGCCTTTCTTAGTCGGTCCAGTTTGTTAGGGAGGATTTCTGTCCATTATTTCTATTTAGTTTGCAATAAAATGTCTTGAAAAGACGTTTTTAGTAGATCAGCAACAAACGTCTGTTGTTACGTTGTTGGAAACTGCGGCTGTTATTTATTTTTAATTGTGTTTTACTTTAATACCTTTGAAATTCCAGACAAATGCTAGGGGTAGCACTAAGCATGTGGCTAGAGCAGAGAGGGCATGCTGTCACCGAATGTCAAAATTTGATTAGCTGATGATTCCGTCATTAAATCAGATGTGACGTCTTTCAATAAATGTATTGCACCATATGTAGTGCTGCCCCAGACCTTTTAATTTAGGATATTCCAGTTGAACCCCAATGGAGCTAATTATAGGTCATTTTGTGAACATTACACTATTAAAAATAATTACTATAAAATGTGGGAGGAAACCAGAGAACCCATTGTAAACCCACACAAACACACCAAGGGTAAACATGCAAACGCCACACATTAAGCCCCCTGTCCGGCAGTCAGAAAAAGGACGTCCTTACTCATGATATGATCATATAACAGATCATTTAATCGGGGCCTAGTAAAAATATTTTTGGGGGCGCTAAAAAAAACTATCCCAGTAGTAATTACTAAAAAACAATCCCATTTTTAAAAACAAGCCAACCCTCAATTCTTCCATTTATGCAGTTAACTTCATGAGGAATTAACAGTAGATTGTTCCTGGAGATATCACTAAGCCTGCATTAGAGGATCGACTACAGGCTTGCATAAAAATCCATGGATGGAGGTCATGCCAAGGCTTCAGCTATAGCTTGATCCAAAATTCCCTCAGAACCAAACCATGCTTTCGGTAATAAAAGGCAGAAATGTTTTGATATTCCGATCAAAGCCAGCTATCGCATGGCTTTAAGGAACACCTGGAATTCTAATGGAGGGTTCTGCATGAGAGGCAGAGCATTGTAATGCATAGTGTATCGTAAATAATAATTATGTAAACATCTGCTTTGGGTGTTTATCATTTATTTATTTATTTGATTTATTAATCTTTGGCCCCCTTCTACGAGTATCTGATTTGTAGATTGTAATTGAATAAAAATTAAAATTGAGCGACTGCCAAATGATTGGCTCACCTGCTGCAAACTCTGATTGAAGAAATATCATTGTGGAGAGGAGAAGGTATACAGCGAAGCTTCTGTTGTTTGGACACTTTCTCTTACACAGATTACTAAGATGCCAGGTGCGAGTTTAGATGTTCGGTCAGATAAGCTCATTGGTGAAGGAAGGGGTGGGGGGTGCACATAGCTACCTCAGAGCTTCAATCTTTTACGGTTAACTCCCAACTATAGAAAAATGCCACTAGAGGAATTGTTCCTAGCTTTGAATGTGTGTGTGTGTGTGTGTGTGTGTGTGTGTGGGTCTGGTGTTGTGTGATAATAGATTCTGGATCCACGGTGACTGATATAGAGCACTGACTGAAGATAAATGTATAAATTGCGCATGCAGTTATTGTGCATGTTGCAAGTTATGAATTGACTTGCAGGAAATCGCTTTGACTTAATGTGACAAATATGTAATTAGATTACACAATAAATACAATATTCAAGTATAAAAAGATCCTAAAGGCATCCTCAAATTGTACTTAAGTCAATTTTCACTTTTGGAGTTTTTTACTTGCCTAAGAGAATCTTTCCTCACTTTTGCACTTTTTGCAACTTTTGACCCAGGAAAGTAGTAAATTCAGCACAATAAATATTCCATACCTCCTACTATATCTAGTATGTATATATATGCGGTGGTGTAGTGGATAGCACGGTTGCCTCGCAACAAGAAGTTCCCAGGTTCAATTCCCGGGCCGGGGATCTATCTGTTTACACAGATATTAGGGAATAAGCGGATAAGAAGAAAAATG
>JAOTRA010000014.1:3342456-3358827 GCA_026260255.1 Pseudolaguvia tuberculata | reverse complement strand
ATATACACACACATACATATGCGCTTTATTGTTTCATATATGGTATAATTTTATGAATTTATGAATTTAATGGTAGAATTAGAAAAAAGGGTAAATAAAATCGAACACATCATTGATTCATTCATCTTCTAACCCGCTTATTCCCTAATTCGGGGTCACGGGGGTCTGCCGGAACCTATCCCAGCGCACATATGGTGAAAGGTATATGTACAGGGTACACCCTGGATGGGTCACCAGTCCATCACAGGGCACATATAGACAAACTCACAGACACATGAACTCCTATGGGCAATTTATACTCACCCTTTAACCTAATGTACATGTTTTTGGACTGTGGTAGGAAACCGGAGAACCCGAAGCATACCCACAAAAGCGCGGGGAGAACATGCAAACTTTGCACAGAAAGACAAAGGAATCAAACCCCGGACATTCTTGTTATGAGGCGAGCGTGCTAACCAGTACGCCACCGCGCCGCCCAGACATACTGTAGATAGATAAAAGGATTCTTGACCAATTAAGCTCTCGAAAATATCTTTTAATCCTTTAACCTTATCACCTAAAGCTTAGACATTTCTGGACATACTGCATAAATATGTATGTAACCTTAAAAGTTTTTCTATATGTATAAAACTATATTTACTGTATATCCATACGATGTATATGCTAACTGTATATGTTAGGTGAAAAAGTCCTGTATCGCGTGTTATTGTATTTTTTTTTAGCTTGTGCTGTTTTGCTAAATGGCACACTCTTGGCACATTGACCTATGGATTGATGGATGGTCTGGGATCTCCCATAACACAAGGGGCACATTGCAGATGAGTAGAAACTGGCTTTTCGGGTCATGTTTGTCATTGAGCTCAAGCAGATATGAGGACGCGTCATCGTCTGGGAGAAGGTTATGACCAAGTGAGGCTGGTGCTCCTCGTCGTCCTTTTTTCTGCTGCCAATTTTGAGTGTCACATTCAAACTACATGCACATTTGGATAAAATGGAGATGATAAATGACCAGCCGTTGTGGCCTTGTAAACTTGCATGTTAAACTGTCTGTGTGTGTGTGTGTGTGTGTGTGTATGTGTGTGTGTGTGTGTATGGAAGGGGTATTGGTGGAACGGGGTGGGGGGGTTACTGGAAGAATGCCACTTTTTGCTGAAATAGAACAGTCGCTCCTAAGCCTGAGGAATTTTCTCTCTCTCTGGCTAAAATAAAGACATTACACACAATATCTAATCAGAACTGTATCTGATTTAAGATTTGCTGGTATAAATGAAGGTGCTGGCAGTGTAAGATGCAGTATGTCGACATTCACTGTACAATGGAAAGGGGTCTGAGCTTGCTCTGCATGAACACAATACTGCTGAGGCATCTCAGATGAAGATGGAAATGAAATGGAATAATCTGCTTGACCAGCGTTAAGCCCGTCTCTCCTGTGGCTCAGTATCGATTTTGCTTTGGCTCGGAGTTTCTCAGCAAGGATTTTCTGAAGTACCACATTTTGACTATTTTCAAACCAAGCAGTTTACAGCAACGTCATTTTGAAAGTGCAAAATTTTTTCATGAGTAATTCTCATGGCACACACAAGAAACAAACAAACAAAAAATATTCAATACATTAGTTTTTATAGATACTTTTGTGTTCTAACTGTTCCTCTATTGACCTGGTTACTGACATTTAATGGCATATTTCATTCATTCATTCATTCATCGTTTAGAATCACCAATCGACCTAATTTACGTGTTTTTGGACTGTGGGAGGAAAACCCGGATTACCCAGATACCCAGAGGAAAACCCAAGCACAGGGAGAACATGCAAACTTCGCAAAGAAAGATCTTTGTCCCACAAATCAAACCCGGAACCTTCTTGTTGTGCAACCATGCTAACCGCTACGCCACCCGCCACCCAATAGCATATTTCTTTTTTTATATTTCATATAGTTGAAGTATAGGGAAGTTGAAGGTTTGCTTCCTCAATTTTTTGACCTGTTGCTTTTACTATTTATTTGTGTAAAAATATTTCTATATATTTCCAGCTTCATGTTCTAGAAGCAAGGACACTGTTGTCTCACAGCAAAGTCCCAGATTCGATTCCTGTGTGGATTTGTGTGGAGTTCTCTACAGTCCTATTAGTGATTCCAAATTGGTCAAAGGAGTGAGTGGGAGTGTGTGTGCCTATGTGATGGACTTGGTAAGCTGTATAAGGTGTAACCTCATGCCTTTCGTCCTTTCAGAGACAACTGAGACTCCAGCAGATCTTGAAAATTGTTATTGCTAACAATAAGGCCATTATTATTTAATGACATTTACAAGGGTATAAACTAAAAACAAATCCTTTTTGAGGGATCCAAAAAAAATATAACGTTTTCTAGCAGGCTGCTTGAATATAGACGTACGCAGTGTATGTTGGGACTAGAAGATAGATATAGGCTTTGATCGTAGAGAATTGAATGTCAGTTTAAAAGAAGCGTATAGGACATAGAATCCACCATAATGTTCAAAGATGAAGGATTGATGTGTTCTCTAGCTGTGTCTAAACATCCAAGCATGACCTTTATTGTGACAGGAATTTTGAACAGTTTGATGTTTGTCTTTTGAGAGACTGTAGAAACACATACCAGATATTTTTGAAGCATTCTAGAAGTTCAGAATTACAGATTAATTTTCATTCTATAAAAATCGGTATATATCAGCACTAAATCTATTAGAACACTGTTGATATATTTAAAATGTTTATAGTAGCATATAAAATTTATTAATAGTAAATAAGCAATACGATCCACGACAACCATTTGAACTCCTTATATGATTTTTGTTATTAGCTATAATACCAATCTTGTCTTATAATTTTTTGCTGATTAATCACACACTGATTGGTGATTGGCAAAACTATCAGTTATTAACAACAATCCATACATTAACTTCATACGGTGTTTATAGTGGTTCTGAAATGGTTGTAGCACTGAATTGTTATTTGGATAACCAGGAAGACCTGGGTTTGATTCTCATCACCACCATGTCTGTCCATGAGCAAGGCCGTTAACCCTTCCTGTTCCAGGGGCTCTGTATCATAGCTGACCCTGGAATTTGATCACCTGGACTCGAATCCTGTTTTTATATTGTTTTTAAAAAAAGTCAGCACTATTTTACCGGGAGTGTTTGTTCATTTAAAAATGTATCGATTAAGTAACCAAGTATAATCCAACCAGGCTATTGGTATTATAATATCCATCCACCTCTACTTATGCATTGGCAGAGTCCACTCCATTGGCATGTCCTTTGCCGGTATGATTGCTGAGTATCCATACTTTTAGTATTTATGATCATTTGCCAAATTTTAAAACCTGGTTAAAATTGATTCTCCAAAAGAAAAACCTTCTTAGTCAAGAAGGATTGACAAGAAGGATTGCGATGAGTAACTGACTCAACTGACTCAGCATCATTTCTGACTCATAATCAAACATTATAGTTCCATTGTATACCATGTGAGATGAATCAATGGTTTTTAATTAATCTTCTTGTCAATCTTGTCCTGATTTGAAGGAGCTGTACTAAACAATTAATTTTCTATGAAAATGATAACCTTATTTTTTAGTTACAAACCATTTAAATAATATTTGAAAGAACTAAAACTCTCAAAGTCGTCATCTCAGAGGAACATTCATTCATTCATTCATTCATTCATTCATTCATTCATTCATTCATTCATCTTCTGCAGAATAACAACCACACACATTCACTCCTATGGACAATTTAGAATCATCAATCAATCTAATGTACATGTTTTTGGACTGTGAGAGGAAACCGGAGAACCCGGATGAAAACTCTGCACAGAAAGATCGCCGGCCCGGAAGTTGAACCCTGGACCTTCTTTCTGTGAGGTGACCATGCTAACCACAATGCCACCGCTCCACCCTCAGAGGAACAGAAATATAATGCTGCCTTCCAGTTTGTGTGAAAATAACTATAAATAAGTGCAATATTACCTTCTCAATAAGGTAGTGATTTTTTTTTAATAGCATGCGAAAACTGCCTGCTCACAAGTAGAATACACTGCTAGGGTAGTTTGTTGTTATTTTCACAACATTTATAGTGTGGGTTACATCACTTTCACTTTCCGCTGGTCTTCTCAGGCTCAGGCTTTGCAGTTTGTGTTAGCTATGGCTCAGGCTATTCCCATCAGGCATATTTTATGTAAAGCTGACAAGTATTATTGCATTTTGAATTAATTTCAAATGTCAGTTAGTGGTTGCGATGTGGGTCTTGTAGAAAGTCACATTTCCATAATATATACTTGCGTTCCACATTGTGCGTGAAAACTGATCTCCTGGCATGAATTTTTGACATGATTTCTTCTCCTTTTTGTCTTTGTTCCGTCCATCTCCTCGCCCTTATTCCAACCAGCTAAATAATGGAGTTCTTGAATATGTGATGATGTTTGAGAGACGTGTGCCACTTCGCCACCTGTCTGTACATGACGTGGTTCCTACAGAGTGAAGAGCGAAATAAATGGAATGGGAGAATGAACAACGTGGGTATAAAATAAAAAAAAAAGGAAAAAAAATAAAACAGGAGGGAGAGGAGCAGCCAGCAATTCCACACTCTGCTGTTGGGTCAATATAAAACCTCATTACAGGAGTGTCATAGAATATTTGTGCACTTTCTGCTCCATCTAGCAGCAATTTTGCTGGATAAGCACCACTCTCATTTGCTCGTTTTAAGAATTTCGTTAAAGAAACCCTCCCAAACAGGAACCTCTTCATTTTTAGCCTTTTGGTAGTAAAAGCCCTCTAACAGTCTCATCCATGCTTTTGCATGTCTGTGTCAAAGACGAGGGTACATGTAAATGCAACACAGACCGGGCTTTTCCCACCGCCTGAGCTCTGACACCCACGGTTAACTCCATAATTAATCCCCTAATCACCTAGTTAGTATGCTAGTGTGCAAGTCAGAGTTCCTACTTCAGTACACATGCGCATGACTCTTTAAGGTACATTTTTATTTTCGTCACGGCCATTTTCCTTTCTAAATGTGGTGTTCCGAGTAGTAAGAAACTCAATTACATAACATCTTAATGAAGTAGAAGAATAAGAGTGATCCTGTGTTCTTTCATTAGAATCAACGATCTTAGACTTTCTCCTGAATTACAGCTACATTCTGTTACACAACTACAAAAATGTTGGCAGGTTCTACTGTACACCATGGCTGCCAAGGTTTTTTTCGGGGCACGAGACACACTCTTTTAGTATTTATGATCTCATGCCGAATCCGGAACCCAGTTAAAATTGTTTGTTAGTAAATCCATCTTCGTGTTAGCCTGAGATATTCATTCACTTATTCATTCATTCATTCATCTTCTTACCCGCTTATTCCCTAATTTGGGGCCACAGGGGATTGCTGGAGCCTATCCCAGCGCCCATAGGGGCAAGGGTACACCCTGGACAGGTCGCCTTGACCTGAGATAAAGTTTATTTATTTTAAAAACTGTTGGTTGCTTTATCACAGGGTGGCCACAGGTCCTGAAAAGTGAGAGGCAGGGGAACACCCTGGACATGTCGCCAGTCCACCACAGGGCCACAAATAGATGAACAACCACACACATTCACTCCTATGGGCAACTTTAGAATCACCAATCAACCTAATGTACATGTTTTTGGACTGTGGAAGGAAACTGGAGTACCCTGAGGAATCTCACGCAAAAGCAGGGAGAACATACAATCTCGGCACAGAATGAGTTCCAACCTGGGAATCGAACTTGGAACCTTTTTGATTATGAGGCGACTGTGTTAACGAGTATGCCGCCAATTCTGAATTTTTAAAGTAAAAATGTATTTCTTAGCACAAACGTTTAGAATTTGTATCACATTTTATCCTGCCAAATTTAGTGGCACTAATAGGTGATTAAATAAAACCCACATGAATAATAGTAACTCTGGTCTCCATAGCAACGAAGTCAATTGTCCATATTTAAGTTATTAAGCAACATTAGTCTCATTGACTTAATGAAAGAAAAGTGAAGTATAAATTCCACTTATGGTTTGTTTATCCATCCATCATCGCTGTCATCTTAAAAGTTTTAGCAAACATTTTAATAAATGTTACGTGACGTGCGCATCTGAAAACACACAATTTACAAACCTTACCCTTGTCCGTCTGCTACTTTGTTTCATCTCACTCTGTTTTTAATGCTTAAGTTTGATTTCCTTGCCAAGGGTTCGATTCCCGGACCGGATATCTTTCTGTGTGGAGTTTGCATGTTCTCCCCGTCTTTGCGTGGGTTTCCTTCGGATACTCAGTGTTTCTATCACAGTCCAAAAACATGTCCATTAAGTTGATTGGTGAGTCTAAATTGCCCATAGAAATGAATGTGTTGTTGTTCGTCTATGTGTGGCCCTACGATGGACTGGTGATCTGTCCAAGGGGTACCTCTGCCTCTCATCCTATGTGTGCTGGGATAGTCTCCAGCAAACCCTGTGACCCCGAATTAGAGAATAAGCGGGTAAAAAGGTCATGAATGAATGAATGAATGAAAGAATGGAGTGTGTCCACCGGGGCATTTTTGGAAGAAATCCTAAAACATTAAACACTAAAAAAATGATCCAGTTCTGGTAATTGATCAGATTGGTTAAAATGTGCTGGAACCAGAAATCTTTTCTTTTCTTTTTTTTGTCGTTAAAGTCATGAGGATGATGATGGAACGTGACAAGAGTTTGTTCATGACAGAATCTAGAACTTGTCTGTCCTGATGATGATGATATGTTAATATGACATGTGAATTACAGGAAAAGGATATAAAATCATTCTAGCTGCATTATACAGAAAAATGAATTTAGATAAATTACAGATAAAGTCTCTAGTGAAAGCTGGATCAGGTGAGGAGCTTCAGCGCTGTCCTTCAGAATTTTCCTCAGGAACGATTTAGGCATTTCAATTGGGCAAAAATAGAAATGTTTAGTAAAAAAAAAAAGCTTAATCTTCCAACCTTAGGCAGTTTCTAAACACTAAAAATAAGAAGCAACTGGAAAAACATTAAACACAATAATTTTATCAGACTATTTTTAAAAAGTTTATAATTATCAATACTATATAATATTATTGATACTATCAAAATTAACAATACTGTAAAAATACAGACAATCCCAGTGCACATAGGATTAAAAAAAGCAGGGATACAGGTCACCAGTCCACCGCAGGGTACCACACACACATACGGGAAGTTTATAATCAATCTAATGTACATGTTTCTGGACTAAGGAAACCAGAGTACCAAGAGAAAACCCATGCAAGCCCAGGCAGAAAACGTGCTAAGTCCGCACAGCCACAATAATATTTCTGAGATCAGATACTGATGTCAGGTCAGGAGGTTTGGGGTTCACTCAGTGTTCCAGTTCAGCAGGGTTTTTTTTTTCACTCCAATCATAACACACAATGTGTCCATAGCATTTACAGGTTTTGTGCACTAGAACATTGTACACTTTTATTTTATCACTTTTTGTTCAACTGAGCAATTGGGGGTTAAGGACCTTGTTCAAAGATTCACAGTGGTTGCTTGGCATAGAATCGAACCACAGTCTTTCTGGTATCAGTCCAATGCCTTAACCACTAAGCTACCACTTCCCTCATTGTCATATCGGAACAGTATTTTGGAGCTGGAATTCAAAGGTAATTTGTTGTCCTTAATGTGCCACACTTAACTACCATCATGCACAGTTGAAAAAAACCCTGGTTTAAGGGAAGGTTTAGTTAAATATGGGGGCAGTGGTGGCTCAATGATTAAGGTATCGAGTTGTCGCTCAGAAGACCTAAGTTCAAGCACCACCACCGCCCAGTCTGCCATTGTTTTCTCCTTGAGCAAGCTCTTTAACCCTTCCTCTGCCTTGACCCTGCGCTATGACCCTGTAAGGACTGTACCCTTGGAGGACCGCCTGCAGAGGGCGACCTCGCCCAAATTCTAGTATTCAATCTCTATGGCGGCCTTTTTGGGCGTGGTCGGCTAATATAAGCAGGTGTCCTTCAAGGGCTCTTTGCGAAGTATTGTTGCCCTAGGCCTTGCTAAGCGTTTTGTATATCTCTAGTTTTGTGACTCTTGGAATATTGACCTTGCTCTGTGTTTTGACTACTCTTTGGATTACCCTTTTGGATTTGTTTGCCTTCCACTTTCCCCTTTCCAAATAAAACTCCTGCTTGCCTACAGCTCGTTCGTTACAGACCCCAACTTACTAAGATGGGATATACGAAAATAAAGATTAATTCCTCATAGGATCAATAAAGTATATAAATTAATATATATTTTTTTAAATAGGGCTCTGAAGTTTCTGGGTCAACCAAAACATCGAAACTAAGCAGAATACTGAAATGTTTAATTGTTTGGCTAATAAAGTCATGATTTGCCCCGCGGTGTTACAGATTTTTCTACAATTACAAATAATGAGCGTTACAAAATCGCATCTAAAACCTCTTTCCTGAAAGTTTGAAACATTGCCTATCACGTAAGATGTGTGTATATTTCTTTGTCCCATTACCTGTTTAGAATTGATTCCTGGGGGTCGATTTTAATGAAAGTGGCTAAGATTGTGAGATCTCACAGAGCGGCGTGAAAATTGGAGATCTCCTTAAAGCAGCAGCGTTCGATTATAGTTTGTTTCACACATCTTTGGATGAGTGCCACACACTCGAGCAAAAGTTTATCTGAACAACTGAAAAACTGTTACCTGCAGCATTTTCTCTTGATGATACTTCCAATTTACTTCTAATTTGTACAAACTAACCGAGCTCATCACGTTTCGTTGCCCGTTAAGATGTATAGCATGGGGCCTAGCTTAAAGAAAGAAACAGAAATGCATAGTCATAATTTTATTTCGTTAGGACACTTGGAAGCACATGTAATGTGCCGTTGCATTGTTTACGTACACTTATTTAATGGAAAAAAAGTTTTAGTGTATGTGTGTGTGTACGTGGGTGTGGGATACACTAAAAAACTTTCACTCAGGATAAATTAATGAATAAAGTCATGTGTATTAAACAGTGTATGAGCTGTAGATGTTTTGGAAGTAATTGAATTGATATTCTCCTTTAAAATGAAACAGGTAACCATGCGATGATGTCAGCAGAATCTCACAACCAATTAAGTCTCCAAGAGAACCGGGTTCTTTTATTACAAAGGTGCAACAATAGAATGTGAATATAAAATGCTACACAGAGATAGAAAAAGAAAGAGAGAGAGAGCGAGAGAGAGAGGAAAGCAGAATCTCTGTTATCCTGGAGACAGTAGTTTGCCAGAGTGCACACAACAAAGTGCTTGAATAATACATGATCCGATAAAAGCCAAACGTGCAGAAAATGCCAGAAAGGTCACTATGATATCCCACTATAATTACTGAGTGAAAATTGGCCCAGCACCTACCTAATTAAAGCACAGGACAAATTTCACTTTCTGTTTGAGTGTTCCGCAACCGGCCTGCATATTAATCAACAGGAAACGTATTTTGCGAAAACACGTTATTTTAATTTTTTGCAATAATTTAAAGTCGTTATATTACTTTTTTGGCTAGGTGGTGGCTGGCACCGGTTACTCCTGAAACTGTGGAGCTGGAGAGGGAAAGGGGGAAGGGAGTGTTAAAAAAAATCCAATAGTTGACACTAGGTGATAGATGTTGAGTGAATGCTCACTGACACGAAAGAGCAACAATCAGCTCTAACGAGAGGTCTTTTCATAACTGGCCCCCAGACTCCTCTTTGACTGTGTGTTTGTACTCTGCATGCTGATAACACTACGGTGGCTAGTTTAGATCATACATACAGCCTACCGCCAGCCTGGTGTCTCAGTTTGAGTGGCTTTTTAAGCCTGAGCAGGCATTGATAATGCATTCTCGTATGTGTGTAATCCCAGATCCTCACTCGCTGAGCGGAACTGATAGGTTGGGAGGGAATCATGGCTGAGCCGCGATGAAAGCTGTGATCGGCACTCACGCTGAACATGACACAGATGAAAGCTTGGAACCCATGTGTCGCGGCAAACAGCCTCAACATCGACCTGTGCCGGTTAATAATAAAATGTGCTCACATGCCAAAGCTGATCAGAGGAGGATTGATTTGCTGTTGCTCAGAAAGAATTATAGAGTACAGTTTGGATTTGGGTTGTCTCCTTCCTTTGGCTTCGGCGCACCACCAGAGAGAGAGAGAGTGTTTTACAGATCCCACCAAGCTCACTGACTAACTGCACTTGACCCCCAGCATAGAGTGATGAATGGTAAAAGATGACCTTCTCATAAATCGCAGCTTTGCCCTCTCCTACATGCTATTTATTTGAAATCTGCTTCAAAATACAGGCTCTTTGGCCTGTCTTCTAGACAATACCCCTGTTGATCACACTGTTGATACCCTGCAGAGCTTAACTCCAACTTGCCTCAACACACCTACCTGTAAATTTAAAGTAAACCTAGCAAGATCTTGGATTAGAAGTGTCATTGATTAGGTTTGGAGCTAAACTTTGCAGGACCTCCACGGATGAGTTTGACATTAAATCATTAGGTCTGCAGAGACTGAAGACATATATTGTTTTTCCAAAGACAAATTGTAGATAATATACAGCAGATAATATGTTTGTCATTAACTCTGTATAAACGTATAGAACAAAAATAGGAGAACAGCTGTGTACTGAATAGTTCATTGCCGTGTACTGCTGGAAATCTCATGTACTCTAATGGTCTATAATCCACTCAATGGGGCAAGTCTAAAAAGCTGGCCCATGCTGCGAATGACAACAAATACCATATAAGGTAAAGAGTACAAACGCCATAAAAGGAAACAGAGCATGCTGACGATGAAAGGTAGATGCAACGGGGTCCTTTGTTGTGCTTATATCTGCTTAGGGGTGAAATCCTGCATCTAACTGATGTAAATGGCAGTCCTGTCGGCAGTCGAGACCAGCCATTGTGAACGTGGCCTTCACAGTTAATCATAACATCTGCACTCTTCGTGCTGATTGTATTGCTGGCTCCAGGGATCTGCCATAATTGGATCCTTGTAAGTGGGTTGGAGAAGCTAAACAACCAGATTGCTGTTTGTTTATACCTTTTCATATATTAGTAACGTGCTGAGACTTCTCAAACAGACTGGGGCTTGTTTTGCTACTTGCCAGCCCTAATTAGTAATTTATTCTTAACATATGCCTCAATTGTGGTCCTTTCCAGCTCTCTGTGATTAATTCAACTTTAATTAGAGATACTTATTCATTCTTGGCTCCTCCTGGACATGTTCTGGGTTCTTCAAGACACCAGTAGCTCGTAGTTTAACAGGAATAAAAAAGAGGTGTCCTTGATAAAGAGGGACTATTTCATACTTATATCTCTCTCAGGATCTCTCTTGAGAACTGGAGGAGTCTAGATGAAAAACCCAGCTGGCGCAAAAACATCTGTAACGTTTGGTATATTTAAAAAAATAACATCTGTCAAAGCAGGGAAGAAGAACACTCATAGGTTTATTTTGTACTGCATTTGGCTGCCATACATTCAGCCATTAAATGCACAATAAATCTGTAACTGAGTTTTATTTCTAGCTCTTTGTTAATAACGACTGTATTTCGTTTTTATGTGACACCGTATTTGTGTGCTGCTTCTGCGCTTTTTTTTCTTGTTTTCGTACAGAACAGTCCATCTAGTGCAAATAATAGCCGTTCATTTGCTGCCTCCTTAACTATTGGTTCGGCTAAACAAATGTAGACAGTCCTGAACACTTTGCATCGTTTTCAGATTGCAACTTGAGGCTGATGAATAAGCTCTGACAACAACTATTAATCCACCTGTTGTGGTGAATTCAAAGGTCTCTGTTATTTTCCGGTGAAGGTTTGTTTGTTCTTTTGTTTAGTTTTTTTTTATGCCGACAAACAGCAAGGGATATTACTTTGAGTATAGCTCTGTTCGTTTGTCCTCAGACTTATAAAGAAAGTCTCTATCTTTTTAATCTCTACATGCTCAGCAAAAGAGCAGTGTAAATTCATTCTCAGTCACGTATTCATGCAGGCTGGATTAACATAACTGGAATGTCCCAATTTGCAGTCCCACTTTAATCAGATGGACATGCATAACTTAAGATTAATATCATTGAACAGTAATTATTAGTTATCTTTATAGAAGGTCATATCCCTTTAAGGACTAGAAGTGTTTTTCCCTCAGCATAGAAGCCCATGGCCAAGTTGCCTGGGAGTCTTGGGAATTTCCCTCAAGCTTATCTAAGCATCTCCAAACCTTCTACAAGGTGGCAATTAAAAATGGATAGCTTACAGTTTAAATCTCAGATGGACTTTGCAGGGGCTGGAAGTAGAGACGGGGCATTACTCATGTGGCCTGGAATGTCCCACAGATAAAGCTAATTTTCTCTAGCAGTGGGGTAGAAAGAGCTGAAAAGCGAAGCCATTTTCCTTTGGCGTCAGATAGAGCCCAGAGGGTAGCTGTCATCCTATTTAAGGTCACTGACGAAAGATGGGATTCCGGCTGTTTGGGAGGGTTTGGTTGACTGGGCTCAGGTGGGAACACCAGACCCTCTACCCAATCTATGTTCTCAATCTTTTCTCACTGGGGGCAGTTAAAAAGGTCACCCAGTCTCCATAATCCTCTCCCTGAAATCCCGACTATTGTCAACATCCTTGACATTTTAAAACGTTGTATTGACCTCACTTGATTATAGTAAGTGAATGGATTATAAATTTTGCATACCCAGCTCTAGACTGTATGCATAATGTCAGTGTTTTCCTAGTTGTCTGTTTTTACAATGTTTCATTTAACACAGTGTTTTCTAAGACTTAAAATAAACTCAGACCCTCAAAGAGCGAAAAGCCGTTCGGATGTTGAGTTTTAAAACCACCTTGTGTTGTATTTACTGCTATTTAATTAATGTAGTGTGTCCAGAACATGGACTCCAAAAAAAACTCTTCCCATTCTCTTTCAAACCAACATTACAACAAACCAGTCAGTAAAAGGAGTAGGAAGTATCAGACCGAGATAAGAAGTTAAGGAAGGAGTTAATACTCAACACAAATTTGATTTGCTGGTAGCATCATTCTGTAAACTACAGCTTCCAATCTGAACCATGAGGGTCAAACAAAACTGAGGGATAAAGCTGTAACCTATATCTTGTAACTATTTGGTCCAACAAACATAATAAAAAAAACCCACCAAAGTCTGTCGGTTTGGTCAGATATAATATAATAAGCACTTTGGACCAGTTATCCAGGTTTCCTTGACCAATGAACGTGTGTACATTTAGAATTTGACATACTCCCCATATTCCCTCTTCAATACCTGTTGTGTCCAAGCAAACACTATTAATTTTTATAACTGTGTAAGGGGCGAATGCATCCTCAAGCTAAGTTTGGTCTGCCGTTCTTCTGAGACAGCATGTTCCATTGTCTCACAACATATCACCACAGGGAACACCTGCACGAAGGCCAAAGCTCTTGGAGAAGCCGCAAGTGTCTGTGCACTGCATAGGTGGTTAGAGTCTGTCTTCACACCTAACTCTGCAAGTGCAAAAACGAGGACAAACTGCCACGCTAGCACTTGCCAGCCAGCGCTGTCTAATGACTGCTCACTATTAAAAACTTGTGAATCTAAATTATGTCAGTGACTTATGGCAAAATGAAAGCTTGTTTTGACAAGGAAGACAGTGATTTAGTCACAGAGCTAAATATCACCGAGACTTGCACGTGAGGAGGAGATCAACAGACTTCATTAAGAATCCGGTTGTGATATAGTTAAGAACGATTATACAGCTTATGCAGGGTGTTTTTTTGCCCATATACTGTAGACATTTGTGGGCTTTAATTATGATTGTTGTGGAGAAAAAGGCCATGGGAACAACCCAAATTGTAGCAGTATTTGTAATATATGTATGAAGACGCTATAAGGGCCCGCGGGTACATTTCCATGCAACAACAAACAATAACAATAATACTAAGAATCTAAATAGTTGAGAAACAAACAAAGTTTTTCATACCAAATTCCCTACCCTGCCTTTAAGTCACCTACCCTCTTCCTCGCTGTGCTAAAGAGAGTCACTTGGACGTAGATGCAGTGCAGAAATCACTCATTTTTATCCCCCAGATGGGCGAAGCTGGAACCAGGCTGGGCTTTCCTTACTTTATGGCCTCTTTTTTCCCTTTTGTTTTCCCCACACGTCCTGCATTTTTTAATGCACTCTGCATTTTCCTTGCAAGGCATTGCAGTTTACTGTGCATGTAAAATTTTATTTCCATATTTACGCTTGTTACTATTGGACAGAGCGCTTCATGACGGCAAGGGGAGCGTCATGGAGGTGAGCGCAGGAATGAACTGGCTTTGCTGTCTCAGAAGTCATTAAAACCCAACGTGTCCTGTCTGTGGAACGGTGGGCTTTGTCACACACTTCACCTGGTGTTACACCTGATTCATCACATTTATACACACACACACACACACACACACATACACACACACACTTACTTGAACACACACTTACTTGAAAATATTCCTCCTGAAATCTTGATGACATGATTCTAAAACCTGCACAAGAATGTGAACATTTTATTCCATCATTCATACGAGTCCTTATTTCTATTGAATTTCTGTCAGGTTGATCAAAATGATTAAAAATTGAGGGAAGCTGAGCTCTGCAAGATCATTAATAGATGCTACATGGTTATGCATGCCATAGAATGAAAGGTCATGTTGAAGGATAGGGAGTTTTCATTGCTATTCTGTTTAGTTTCGGTGAACTAATAAATAAGTGAAAAAAATCCTAAAAGGAATTTGGGAAAAAGATATAAATTAAATTTGTACCGGAGACACGTTGTCAAGGTAAAAATTTGACTAGTAACCTATACGAAATAAGAGATCATTTTGTTGACAATCCATTTCAATTACCAACATTTATTACCAATATTACCAATTTTCAATACTGGCGTCACACCTATGCCACCAACCTGCCAATATTTATTTAATTAATTTATTTATTATTGTATGTTCCCATACTAGCACCTAGGTTATATTCTTGGTGACATCACACTTCTTCATCTCGTTTCTTAACCGTACATGTATGTTCTTGACTGTGAGAAGAAACCAGAGTACCAAGAATAAACCCATGCAAAACATGTAAACATGAAAAGCTCCAGCCTGGGAATCGAACCCGTGGCTCCCCCAATCTGTGAACAAATAACACCTGTAAAAATCATGTAGGTTCTTTTTCAATGTAAGCCTCAAGCTGGAGGCAACAATTGTGATCTATTACGATTTACTAATAATTTCAGTTATGCTTTTCTTTCTTTTGTTGTAGCACATACTACCATCACCTCCTATGTGGCATGTGCATGCATGTATGATATCCACATGCTGTATCACACACTTTAAGATAGCTATATTATATCTCCAGGGAAGATCTAAAGTCACCACAGCGTGTGTTTGGGATATTTGCACAGCAGATGCTTGGTTATGGCATGCATCCTCATTGCTAATTGCTTCACTATTTTGACAGGATGAGTGATTAAGCTGGTAGTTGCATCAACAGCAGGTTTCCTGACTGCTATTATACACATCTACATTACATGTAATTTCTCCAAGATCGCTTCAAATATCTGAATAAATTGAGGAGCTCCTAAGAATAGCCAAAGATATTATATCAAAAGATTCAGAAGGTTCTTATCTGCCATGCTGTTTTAGTTTAAGTATGGAGAGCTATTGTCATAACATGGTGTATCTTTTGAAAAACATAGATGCATATGATAAGATAGCACTCTTGGAAAACAGCTCAGGTATAAATCCATACTGTCAACATCCAGAGGGTGTGATAGATAATAGAGAGGATGATGTAGAATGAGTAGAATCATGAGGCAGGACTTGAAGTGTGGGCTACTGGTTTGGACCAGATAAGACGTCACTATGGCAGGGGACCTACTGTTGATCCAACTAACACTCATGCATCAACTTAGCTAATTTTACATACAAATACCGCTACTCCATTAGCACAGAAAAAAGTTTTGATCTGGTGGCTTCGAAATTCGCCTCCAAACCCCCAAAAAGACTCTCAGTAAAAAAGTCGAAAGGTTAAAAAATCCTAAAAAATATATTGCATAAGCAAGGGATTGAGATAGTGAACGAAATTGGTCACATGTTGGGCAGGTTTCAGATACGGCTTCCTGTTAAGCGAACCGGTTTGCAAGAAACTCTGATGGCAAAACGGTACATCTAGCTAAAAATCAAGCTCTGTCCTGACGTCCCTGCAACTCAATAGTTTTTACTAACTTAAAGGAGACCATATTTTCGGTCAGTCCCCTAATTTGAATAAAATAAGGATCACTATTGTTTCTTATTTCCATTCCCCAACAATTGAGCGATATTCCCACTCTTC
>JAOTRA010000014.1:3324167-3342356 GCA_026260255.1 Pseudolaguvia tuberculata | reverse complement strand
CCTAATTTGAATAAAATAAGGATCACTATTGTTTCTTATTTCCATTCCCCAACAATTGAGCGATATTCCCACTCTTCTTTATGAGTTCAATGAGGACTTTGACATTGTAACCGGGTATGGCACACGCCGGACGCCGAGTCTCAGGAGTTTGGTTTCTTTATGACAAAAATGAAATGTTGATTAGTTGTTTTGCCCCTCATCAGCAAAATTCAATGAATTCGGTGAACAAGATGAGAAGCGCATTGTTCTGTTTAAGCCGAGTCAGGACATCTGGGAATGGACGCTTTTGAATGCATCTAAATTATTTGCAACCAATGAATGTCCCGGTGCAACTGAATGTGGAACGCTTTCTGATATAATTACTCAGGGTTTTTTTTGGTAGATAAACCCAGGTTCTCCGTGATTGCTACATTTCAGCATGGCGTTTCTAAACAAGGAACCTAAACTGGAGATTAAATTATGGCGATCTATAGAGATTTTGCCTTTGGAAAGTTTTATATATAAGCTCAATCTGTCACTCTCTATTTATATTTAACTCTGAAATTAGACTAGGGGTTTATTGAAGGCCAAGCCCTATTTGTTTATTACGTTAGCATTGTCTACTTCTTAATGTCATTCAGCTGAATGGACAGAAAACCCTAGAGATATTTCCAGCCTTTGGAAAAGTTTCTAGCAAGGACGTATCTGTCAAGTGATGTGGCAGCAATTTTCTCCCCTCCCATCAGTTTTTACCCTTCATGTGTCGATAGCCTCGTTTTGCATTGTGTTGTGACCAAGAGTGAGATGAATCTTCCAAAATCTTCTTCATTTGGTCTCATCCAGGATACAGAGTTTGTAGAGTTCCAGCCGCCTTGACTCTGATGGGTCGCTGGTACAAGTGTCAGGCAAGGTAAACCCGAAGAAGGGTGAGGAATCCTACTGGGCCATGAGCTTGTTAGCGTAGCATGTGACAGTCCAGATGCAATGAGCAGAAAGAGAGGCAAGGTTACACACTAGTGAGATTCCATAAAAATATTTCAGGGAGGGTTGTGGCGTTGGTGGTGCAAAGTTTTGCACGTAGGGCATCAGAATGTAGAATAACATGCTGGAGGAGTGAGAAGCAAGCATTGTGTGACTAAAACCCTAATTTAGGGGCAAAAATTTCCATCAGCAGTCTTTCGGAAAGCTATTACAGAGAAATCGCGTTCGGATTAATTTATCCTTTTTCCTCCTGTTCTGTCCTGTTTGAATGACTTCAGTTTGAAAAATAGTTATAAAAATGGCTGTCGTCTTATGACATGTACGTTAGGTTGATTGGTGATTAAATTGCACAAAGGAGCGAGTGGGAGTGTATGTGTATATCTGTGTGTGTGTGTGTATGTGGCCATGTGATAGACTGACAACCTGACCAGGATGTACTCCTTTTGCCTTTTTTCCTTTCAGAAAGCTGGAATAACCCCTGTAACCCCGAATTTATGAATAAGTGAATATAGAAGACCTCCCTTTCCTGACCTAGCATCTGATGCTAGAAAAAGGGATGTGATCCTGACTAGCATTTGTTTATGTGTTATGTGCTGCCAGATCAACTTGTAAAAAAAGACATTGTCATTTACCTTTAAGTTCCTTAGAGGCAACATAAGCCAATCCAAACAGACTGAGGGACAGCTTCTTTCCCCAAGCTGTCAGACTGCTAAACACCCAGGATTAATACAGCACACAGCACAAGCCCATCCATTTATCCATGCAAAGCACTGCATTTCACAACTTCCTGAACTCTGAATATCTTACCGATGAACATCTAATCTACATTTACATTCACAGCACTTTGTAGATGCCCTTATTCAGCAATTAAAGGGGCTCAGGGACCCAGAAGTGCTAACAGTGGTGCTGGGAATCAAACCCTCTTAGCATCTTAGAAATAACACCTTAACCAGTACACGAGATCACATCCCATTTAACAATAATAGTATATTCTAGGATTCACACCTAGTATTAATGGGTTCACTGTTATACGCTGAGTGGTTGTAAGGGGAATTGCCAAAATACTGGTGGGGGTTCCATGTGGGGAGTCTTCTTAAAAATATAAAACTGTATTGACATATTAAACAAAGTAAAAAAAATAATGAATACACTCGACATCATTTTAGAAAATCAAATCATATAAACATTACACGCAGAGCACGATGGCTTAATGGGTAGCACTGTTGTTTTACAGCAAAACGGTTCCAGGTTCGATTTCCGGGCAGAGTTATTTCTGTATGCAGTTAACACATTCTACCCATGGTTTACTCTGAGGTCCTCCGGTTTCCTTCCACAGTCTTGAAAAAGCATGTACATTAGGTTGATTGTTGATTTTGTCGTGAAAGGCTCTTTCTGTTTTTTGCCCTCCAGCAGACACTTGTGACCTCATTCATTCATCTTCTTACCCGCTTATTCCCTAATTCTGGGTCACAGGGGTTTGCTAGAGCCTATCCCAATGCACATAGGGCAAGAGGCAGGGGTACACCCTGGACAGGTCACTACTCCATTACAGGGCAACACTATAGGCAATTTGGAATGATCAATTCCTTGTGAGGCGTCCGTGCTAACTATTACGCCAGTGTGCCGCACTCTTTGTGACCTCAAATTAGACAATAAGCAGCACATATATAATTTCATTCTATAACAGATTTAGTCATCAATACAAAATAATAACAAGAAAATTATATTTAAACAACAAGTAAATATATGAGCGTAAAGGTATATAACAAAAACAGCCACGGTTACATGCATATCACTTAAATTCAAAAGAGCAAAGTTTCCATGTCATTTGTATAAAAGACAAGGACATATTCTTCAATTTTCTTAAATAGCCTTTTATACTAATCCTATAAAAGACATATCGTAAAATAAATTTAATATCTATACCGGCGCAGTCTGCTAAGTACTGTATTTAAAAATGGCTTAAAATCGTTAACAGTGTTCGTTCTAAGGTTTTATTTGTGATATATAAAATTAGGATTTATAGGATTTGTATTTGCAGACATTAATGTTGAATCTATTTAAAGATTGTTCTCCGGGCAGTTGTATTTAGAGTTAGTGTTACACACAGGTGCAGAAGGGATGTTATTATTATCGTATGGTCACTAATTGTAGGTGCTATAGCAAGTCTTCAAAACACAAATTAGAAAAAAACAAACTAGAAGGAAATTGTAAAAGCTAAAAAAATTCAATCTAGCTGATATTTCCTGAAAACCTGCATGATATAACAGCTGATAGGGCGATGCTGTGCTGTAATGGTTGGCTTGATCACATCACAGTAAAAAGGTCCTGGGCTAGATTCCTGGACACTGGGGTCTTTCTGTGTGGGGTTTGCATGTTCTTCCCACGCTCCGGGTTATCTGTCTTTTTCCCACTGTCCAAAAATGTACATCAGGTTGATTGTTGTTTCTAAATTGCCCATAGGAAGGAGTGTGAGTGTGTGTGGTTGTTCATTTATGTGGCCCTGTGACTGATATACGCTCCAGCAGAACCATGTGACTCTGGATTAGGGAATAAGCCGGTTAGAAGAAGAATGAATGAATGAATGAATGAATGAATGAATGAATGAATGAATGTATGAATGAAAATAAAAGCTGGTCATTCTACTTGCAATTATAGTTTTGCTTTATGGTTAAATAAGTACATGATATACAATAAGTTAAATACACATACACTTTTACGCTAGACTTTATTTCCTTTCTTCTTTCTCTCGTTCCGTTTTGTTTTTTCCCCCTCTGGCATGTATTTTTTATTCTTCATTTTTTTCATCCCCTTTTGCCTGAAATAAACACTCTTGATTTTGTAGTCTGATGGTCAATTTGTTTTACTTTTCTATGACTAGCCCGAGGATCTTTTGAAGCATGTTGAATTACAGTAAACCCTCAGCAAAAAGTTGCCCACATATTTATATATTTTTATTTTTGGTCTTTCCTAGAAAAGCACTCTGAAGATGTGGGATAAAGCTTTCATCCTGGGAAGAAGCATGTTTTTTTTTTTTTAATAGATTGGGATCCTCTTTATTCATGTAGTCATATGTGAATCAAAGGCAAGGGCCGCTTTGCCACCTCAGCATTTCTCATTGTTGACTTGTTATTTTTAAGGTAGTATATACTGGGATGTGGAAATGACTTGCACTGGCTTGGTGTAAACAGTTCAGTCAAAAATAGTCCCCGAAAGATGATAGTAAAAGGGTTCTGAGTTTGGTAATTATACATACATAAACAATGCTAGACCAATGACTAAGGCAGAGAAAAGTATTAGCTTAAAATACTGAATAGTGTTCTTTCCTTTAAAAAAGAAATCCAGTTTGAAAGTAAGGGTCAGGGAATCTCTATACACTTCATGATACGATTCGAGACCTGCGATGCGATTCACGTTTTAATTTGAATAGCAATGATTTTCTTTTGCTGTTTGACTGTTAAAGCACCAGCATATGTAATGACCCATCATGAATTCACTTCCAGGATCTTCTATGAATAAAACAAACAGAAATTATTTGGCAAGTCAACAACAAAGGCATCTCAGTGCCGTAGTGGATAGGGCAGCCACCTAACAGCAAGAAGGTCCAGGGTTCGATTCCCCAGCAAGGGGTCTTTCTGTGCATGCATGTTTTTTTCTGGGTCCTCTGGTTTCTTCCATCATATCCTTTCTTCACATATCCCACACTGGATGTTTGGGGTCAGAGCGCAAGGTCAGCGAAGATACAGTGACCTTGGAGAAAAAAGGGTTAAAGGTCTTGCTCATGGTGCCAACAGTGGCAGACTTGGTGATAGTCTTCCTTGCCGGTGATGGGCTTTAAATCCAGATCTCAGGTCCATACGCAAGACCCTTAACTTCTCATTTATATAAATTGAGATAAATGTAAGCTGGCTCGGAAAAGGGTGTCTACCAAATGCCAGTAATGTAATTTTGGCTTTCTTATACATCACGACACATTATTACCTCTGTCCTAGTACATCAGTTTTCTCTGACCCAAATCAAAATCTCTAAGAAAAAATTCCCTTGATTTTGGGTTACATATGTTCTAGACAGTCGAGTAAGTGCTACGAAAGAAAAGCAAACTTTCTGAATTTGCAACTTTTATCCTATATTTCACCTCAGTCAGCAAGTTACACGTTCTGCAATTCTTAATATGTGTGTTGCATTGATGTCTAGGAGAGATGCCAACTTTATAAAAGAGAGTAATATACAGCTGAAGATATATTCATCTCAAGTTTTGGAACAGTATGACAGATTTAGCCTGATTTAAAGTTCTTATTATGTTTATGAGGTTACATCCGGAGCCGAACATAATTAACTTCCAGGACTTGACTTGCAGGATCTGGAGTTGTTTTCCGCTCATTTTTTTCCTAACTGTTCATGTATTTATTCAACTACTGCAAATTCATAGGTAAAATTAATTCTTCATCAGTTCTTTAAGTGGTTTAAAAGGTTAAAATCTATATAAAAAATTAAACCCTGTCTTTATAGGTGCTTTTGTAGAACCTTTACAATCCTTCATTATTTAGAAGGCTAAGAATAACTGAAATATAATCTAGAAATTTTTATGCACTTGGCACTTTATTATAGCCAATCATGTAGCTGTCTCGTGTCTGTAGGTTTTAGGTTTTGATCCCCACCTGAAGGTTGTGCCCAGTTATAATCATGGGTAAAACATTCATGAGTTGTTTGCTGTTACCATTCAAAACTTGCTGGTAGCTCAGAAAGGTTATAACAAATTGCTCAAATAAATGCCCAAATGGTTTTCCGTTAAAGAAAATTAGCAAGTTCTCTGTCTAAAGGGACAAGTGACCATCCTATTCAAATACCCAACAGACTTTAACCAGAAGTTGCAGAAGTCACACCTTTTCTTTCCCTCAATGCAGATAGATTCAACCTGCTCCTGTTCTATCCCTTGTGTTTTAATACTTCAGCATCATATAACTTGTTTATTCCCTTCATATTCTATTCAGGGTCACAGGGTTCTGCTGGAACCTATCCCAGGGCACGAAAGGCCATGATGGACAGGTCGCCAGTCCATTGAGGGCCACACATAGACAAACTACCACACACATGCAGACATTATCACCAATTTAGAATCACCAATCAACTTAATGTACTGTGGGAGTCCAAAAAGCGATGTACCTGGATAAAACTCACGCAAGCGCAGGGAGAACATGCAAACTCTGCTCAGAAAGACCCCAGGATTTTCCCAGGATTTGAACCTGGGATCTTCTTCCTGGCAAGTGTGCTAACCACTACACCAACGTGGCACCCATTTACAAGACTTTTTTGGATGACCGGCTATCTTCAATATTATTTTTGTGTTTGTGCAGCAGAAAAAAACGGCAGAAACATTGACACCAATGTCTGGCACTGAACACTCTTGCAAGATCAGTACTTCTCCAATTAGAGCCATATCCCTCAGTCTCCACTACTCAGCACCTGAAAGGTTTAGAATGACTTTTATCACAAATACAGAGGACATAGGGAAATGACTAGAGGGCTCTCTTGGTTCTGAACACTGTGTTTCAGTTTATGAGCTGAATCGTGTAATGAGTTCCCAAAATGTCCCGCTTCAAAGTCAGAGTGAGTATTAATTGCTGCTTTATGTTTAAATTGGATTCTAGCACCTTATTGTAGTAAATAACCTGCGAAAAGGATCCAAGATGTTTGCTCTGTAAAACAAGAGATATGCAGATACAATTTCACGGCCTGCTCGCTCCCACCTTAGCTGAGCCCCGGCTCCCGAACACAATCCACGCAATGTCACCGAGCACTCCATAATTTGCAGGAAAATATTTGTTATGTCTGAGGCACTGAAGCCCAGCAAATATTATCATCCTACAAGCAAACAAACAATCCTTTGGTGGTAGATAAAGGAGTGAAACATGCGGCGAGGTAATGGGAGCGTGCTATTAGCAGTGTCACTCACTTTGGCAGGCCTGTCAGGCCTGGAGCTTGCTCTGACGCCATCTCCTTCCCCTCATCCACCTGCTTATCTCACGGATAAATTAACTCAGGCAAGAGAGGAAGAGAAGGGGCAGACATTCACACCTATCAAGGATAGAAATGATAAGTTTGGATCACGGCTTTGTTGACTTGAGTTAATAGCGTGAAGGCACAGCGCTGTGGCTGACAACTCTGTCAGAATTCAGAAAATAAATCTTAAGAATGTTGGGTACAATATGAGAATAAATACTCGTTAATTGTGCTCAACCTAGGCTTCGTTAGGACCCATGCCGACCCAGAGGCAGACACATCATGAAACCACAAATAGATGCATTTCAAAATTGATTTGAAAAGGAAATCTTGACACGCTGTGTGAAACATATGTCCGTGCATTGCCATTACTCACATAGGTGTGAAAAGATCTTTGTTCTTTTGCTCTGGTGTCTCATTTCACACCCGACAAATGCCAATCATGGAACATGTCAAAACGCGAGATGACGATGGAGCCAAATTGAACCTGAATTCTGACACTTATGCCAGCTTTTCACACCATTTTCAGACACACAAACAGGCTGCTGGTCTACACCCACAAAGATCACCTGTCACAAGGAGTTATTTCTGTGTATGTCTGTGCCAAAGGATACCTCTCTGTAATGCTTCCATCTTTCCGAAAGGACCGCCTGCGTGAAATACTCCAACGCTGCCTCATTAGCGCTTGGGCTAGCTGCTACTCATGAATGACTTTTCACCTCTTAAAATCATCATCTGTAAGGGCTGACGGAGATGCTTCCCAGCCCTAATCGCCCAAGCGGCCGAATTTCCCTCTTTAGACTGTGGCTGATTTGACACATTGGAAAGGTGTAAGAACAGCCATTCCTCCAATTTCACAGTTGAGAACAAGACTCAGTTAAGGGGTGTCTGTAATTCTGGAGATCCTGATGTGAATTAAGATTGATAGTTGGACAAGATAAAGCTTTTTGCTGGATGAGACACATGGAATGTCGACTCTCATACGGTTCCTTAAAGCTCTGAAGCCTTATCCCTGTGGGATGGGTGATGACGACCGTGTGAAAAAAAAAAAAGCTGATAATCTTTCTCTCTCTATCTTGAAGGTAAATCTGTAGAAACAAGGGTGAATCAAGGCATTGGTGCAGTTTCACAAGCAAATGCATCACAATGTTGTCTAATTCTAAATCAAAACTACTTTGAGAGGCTTATGTATCATTTACATGTATCTTTTTCATTCATTCATTCATCTTCTTACCCGCTTATTCCCGAATCCGGGTCACGGGGGTCTGCTGTGCCTATCCCAGCACACATAGGGCGAGAGGCGGGGGTACACCCTAGTGCCAGTCCATCTTACAAGTTTCTTTGAAGGTCCTAATTAGATTGTCATTCATTCATTCATTCATTCATTCATTCATTCATTCATTCATTCATTCATTCATTCATCTTCTAACTCACTTCATCCATAATTCGGGTTATGGGGGTCTAAGGGGCCCATTCCAGTGCACATAGGGTAAAGGGCAGGGGTACACCTTTGACGGGTTACCAGTCCCTGCCAGGGCCACGCATATGCTAACAACCACCAACACTCTCTCATTAACTCCTACGGGCTACTTAGAGTCACCAGTCAACCTAATGTTGTTAAACTATGAGAAAAAAACAGAGTACCTGGAGAAAACCTACACAAGAACATGCAAATGTCAAAGAAGACAGCATGTCCGGGATTCAAACCATGAACCTTCTTGCTCTGTGGAGACCGTTCTAACGGCTATGCCACCATGCTTCCTCCTTGAAAGACAATATTCTAATAATAGATTTGATGATGTTGAACTGCCATTATTGAAGTTCAGTGACCTTGACCTAGTGTATTTATATATATCTACACACAGTGACCAGATAGTCATCTATGAAAGCTTCCGATCAGCCAATCACAAGACAAGATAATAAAAGTTTAATTCATTTTATTTTAATTTGCTTTTAAAAAGCTTCAGATATGAATGAAAAAGGAGATTGGAGAACTGGTCTGAACTAACCATTGTGTATAACCACGGCAAACAAAAAAACATTCCAGAATGTTCAGAATGTCAAATCTCTGGGCACATTTGAGAAAATACAAAGACCATGTTTTGGTTCAAGGATATCTGAGGAGCAGCTTCACAGTACTGGTCCCTGGTGTGATCATGAGCTTAGCATACTGTCTATATAGCACATGTAGTATAAAAACTTTAGACTGGGACTGATAGTTGAGATTTTCTTATCTGTTAAAGATATGTGCTGTTGAATTTTTACCTAAAACCAGATGATAATGCTTTTAATTAGGTAGGTTCGTGAGAATTCCCTCCTTTGACTTAGTCATGTCCACTAAAATATGTACTGATGAAGGCATAATTATATCGGTAAATTTAAATATCAAACATTTTTAGGAACAATTGAAAAGAAAAGGTCTTCTCATACACTCTACAATATGCAATGTAACAAAGTAAGCTATTTCATCATCTTAACTTCATTCAACTTCAAATCCTTTTAGTTGGTTGCCAGTGTTGGGGAAATTCTGACCTCCTTCCAAACTCGGGCTTATTTTAAATCTGCTTAAAATGAGAGATGAAAGCCTGTCTGAATGGCCCCCTCACAGATGGGACTTGACTGTAAGTGACACGAAACATGGAGTGGATAATACTGACAGTGGCTAACAAGTGGAACTGAAGCGTGAACATAAAGAGACACTAGAGGACAAAAAGGAGTGCTGGAAGGTCATCGGATTGAGATTGTGGCAGAGATAGATTTTTCCCTTCTTGAATGGCAGAGCACCCTGGGACTTTTTGACTCCTCTCTTTTTTATTTGACAGGCCCTGCTAATTGGTTTAGGTCAAGCAGCAATTCGTAAAAGAACGAGAAAAGGCTAGTTCCTCAAGGAGCTTAACTGAGTGGATCAATACCAAGAGATGGTAGTAAATTATTGGACCAAAAGAAAAAATCATGTTGGTAACACCAGCATTACCAACACTGACCAAACAGATTAATTTACAGTTTCCATTTCCAACTATCCCATTTTCTGAACCTCTTTTAGGATGCATGAGGAGATGTTGAGCTGTAGATGTGGATGTGTGTGTGTGTATGTGTGTGTGGTGGGGGGGGGGTTACCCATGCCTGGAATTACATTTTTTAATATGAAGGCCACTCAGGCTTTTCAAAACAGAAAAAAAGATAGAATAAAAGTGTTTATAGAGGTTTCCTTGGGTAAGATCAGAAGTTGTCCATCTACCCAGCTCAGGAGTTGATAGTATGTGCCTTACGGCTCTTTTCTTTTTGCCAACACCCTTACCCAAAGTTTATTTAAATTTATTAACAAACTCAATTCAGGGTTAAGAACTTTGCGTAGAAACCCAGCAGTGGCAGCTGGGTGATGTTGGCCATTGAAGCCCTGAACTTCTAATCAGAATTCCAACACTTAACTTTGTGTTCATCACTAGAGACATAGCAGCTTTTGTCATACTATGTACCACAGTGCATGACTTCCAACCGTCGCTTCCTGTTTACAAGGTGGACTCAATTAAGACACCATCATGTTAGAGGTGAAAGAACGACAGGGGGTGTCGCTCAAGTATGACAACATGGACAACAATAACTGAGTTCACACAGTATCACCCTAACAAATGCTAGAGTCCCAGCTGCCTCTTGCAATGTTTCATCATGCCAACAACACACTCGATCCTCAATAAGCTTTTGTTATGTGTCTTAATTACCTGTCATTTGTAGCCTTTCTCCTCCATGTGGGAGGTACGGTGGATGACATGATGAGGCAGATTCCTGTGGGTTGCCATGCTGAGGTGACTCTTCCGGCAAGGAAGGAGCTTCATTAACAGCTTTTGTAGCTGTGTGCTGCTGCATTTGACAGTTGATTGGTTCTAAGTGTTAGTGCCTTCATTTCTTATTACAACCTAACGTCTTTTGAGAAAATGGAAAAAGGTTAAGACAGGAAAGGATACAGTGCAGTTGTGTTCATTGTTACATTTTTTACAGTGGCTATGGCGAGAATGGTTTTGCACATATTTTATGTCACAGAGCAAAAACTTCAATTAAGGCAGCTATTCACATGTAGCAGGAAAGTGAGTGTTGTACTTACATACCATATGCTATTCTGTCAAACGAAGACATTGTTCCTGTACACGTGTTAGGATGTGCCGCGTTTGCATGTGGTGACATGTGGTTTTTTATCCGACTGGATTGATCAGCCATTTTTGGATCGATGTATACTCTTTAAATCAGGCCTGCATACTGTGGAAAGAGATGTAAATATACTGTACTGTATATGGACGCAAATGTACATTTATAGATATGTGACTATTCATGGCTATTGTTGCCACTTGTTGATGCTGTCACCCAAGACGTTAATTCTGACTCTGTCATTTGTATTTGTTTTTGGCATACATGGCTCAGTTCTTACTCAGACTTCTGACATGAATAAAGAGAAATAATCAATGATTCATTCATTCGTTCCTTCATTCATACATCTTCTAACGTGCTCATTTCCTAATTCAGGGTCACAGGGGTCTGCACAGGGGAGCGCACACAAGGCCACATATAGACGAACAACCACTCAATTTAGAATCACCAATCAACCTAATGGTTTTGGACTGTAGGAGAACCTGGAGTATCTAGAGAAAATCCACAACCTTCTTAGTGCGAGGAAACCCAGATAATCATTCACTCATTCTGTCAGAACGGGTGGGGGGAGCAGGATCGGGGAAAAGGAGCGCACCCAAACGCAGGATTGGCGGGTTTAAATAGTCCATTTTATTAATATTAAAAATAAAATAAAAAACAAACAAGGACAAGATTTAAATTAAACAAAAATACATAGAACAAGATCAGACGAGACGTGACGAGGCAGGACAGTAAGCTCAATTCTGAGTAAGCGAATGAAAAAAAACAAAAACAAATCAGGGCAAAAGGGGAAAAAGGCGAGAAAAGCAACCTCTAGGGGAAAACTTCGGCTTATAAGACATGCAAAATCAACCCACACCGAGACTCAGCTGTGCGCTACCGAGCCCGTTCGCGCGCCGCTGCACACCGGCAGCGCGCCGGAGACGCTCATAACAGAGGAGGGCGTGGCAGTACCCGCCAGACAAGAACCAGAACGAGGCCAGAGAAGGAACCGAGACGAGAACATGAACAAGGCGAGAGAGGGAACCAGGACGAGAACAAAAACTGGAACCAAGACGAGAACCAGGGCGAGACGAGAGAGAGGGAACCTGAGACTAGGACCAGAAAGGGAACCGAGACTAGAACCAGGGCGAGACGAGAGAGAGGAAACCTGAGAAGAGAACCAGAACCAGACGAGAGAGAGGACCAAGACGAGAGAGGAGGCACCTCTAACCCCCCAGGCAAATCTCTGGGCGGGCCAGAAAGACTACAGTCTCCACTGGGCTGAGGAAGTCGCATGTGGTGAGGAGATAGAAAAAAGGTAGAGGATGTCCTCCCTGAGACGCTGGTCTAAGTCCCAGGCTTCAGCTACCCAGTCCAGTGCCTTCCCCATTAAACACAAATACACCAGTCCGCATTTGCGTTTAAAAACGCAGTGCACTCCCGTACAAACCTCCGACACTTACCGAGTCAGCCGTCATATCTCAGCTGGAATGCGATCGAGAGAGGGGGGGGCTGCCGTCAATCCACTGGGTGCGAACTTGGTTGGTTCATTCTGTCGGAACGGGTGGTGGGAGCAGGATCGGGGAAAAGGAGCGTACCGCAGCGCGCCGGAGACGCTCATAACAGAGGAGGGCGTGACACATTCATTCATCTTCATACCCGCTTATTCCTGAATTCGTGGTCATGGGGGTCTTCTGCGACTATATGGGTCGCCAGTCCATCACAGGGCAACACATAAACACACACATTGACTCCTATGAACAATTTAGAGTCACCAATCCACCTAATCTGCATGTTTTTGGACTGTGGGAGGAAACCGGAGTACCCGGAGGAAACACACGCAAGAGCGGGGAGAACATGCAAAACGCACAGAAAGATCCCCGGCCCGAGATTCGAACCCGGGACCTTCTTGTTGAGGGTCATTGAGGCAACCGTGCTATCCACTACCACACCAGGCCCCCCCTCCCCCCCCTCAGTTAATCAATGATGGTAAATTAAAATATTTTGAAACATTTTTAGCTCTCACAAACTGTTTAGTAGTTTTTTTCCCTATGTGGTGTTGCTATGTCGATGCTCTTCACACACACTCGCTCCTATGGACATCATCAACTAAAATTAACCTACATGTTTACATGTTTTTGGACTGTGGGAGAAAACCAGAGTACTCAGAGTAAACCCACGCAAGCCTGGGGATAACATGTAACCCACACAGAAAAGGTTTATGCCCAGAAATTGAACCCGGGACCTTCTTGCTGTGAGGCAACAGTCCTTACCACTAAGCCACTGTGCCGCCACGCCTACATATCTGCTTCTTTTCCTCCTCATTGTACTCATGCGTACACTCATGAGTTCTGCTTTTTTAACAGATTTATGTATTTTCACTGATTGTACTGTTCGATTTTAATATTCTTCCAATATTTTTCCAATCCGAGGGTAGGGTAGGGTTTGACAGTGGGGTGAAAAAGGAACAGATTGGAAGCCACAAACGTTTTATTCAAGTGAAAATGGAAGTACACTTCTTATGTCTGCCATGCTGTCTTTCAATGATGAGCGATTTGTGGAAAGGAGAGGAGATGGAAATACATGGATGTTATAGAAACAACATCATAAACCAAGAACATCATGTGTACCGTTCTCACAGGTTCATTGATTTATTTATTTCTTACCTTATAATTCTCTAATTTGGGGTCATGGGGGTCTGCTGGAAACTATCCAAGTGCACACAGGATGAAAGACAGGGGTACACCCTGGAGAGGTCACCAGAGTACCAAGAAAAAAACCTAATTGGACATAAACGTGTGTGTGCGTGTGTGTGTATGTGTGTGTGTGTGTGTGCGTGTGTGTGGGGTAGTTTGTCTGTCATTGGCCCTGTATGGACTGGTGAGCCATTATACTTTTCACCCAATGACTTCCTGGACTCTAGCAGTTACTTGTGACCATGTTTAGCAGTAAGCGGCTATAGACAATGGATGAATGAATTGATATGAGTTATAATGTTCTGTATTTGTAAGCTTTTATTATTTGAGTCTAGCTGTCGTCCTAATTATATCCCTGATATGTTTAACCACAAGATGACTGTGTTTTGGAGTAGAAGGAGGTAAATGACAGATTCATCACCAGCTCAATTAAAAAAAAACGTCACCTCATCATCTGTGGATGATAATTATGATTCTCTGCTGTCATTAGTAGATTTAATATATACGTATAAATGGTCAAATGATTGCATAATACTGTAACATGTATATGTGGAGGAAGTGCTGCTACTGCTGGGCCCCTAAGCAAGGCTCTCAACCCCAGTTGGTCAAAGAGAGTCGCTCTCAATGAATGTATGCTATAGTAAAGTATCATTCATCTTCTTACCCGCTTATTCCCTAATTCGGGGTCACGGAGGTCTGCTGGCGCCTATCAAAGCGCACATAGGGCGAGAGGCAGGAGTACACCCTGGACGGGTCACCAATGATTTACTCCAGTCTTCTACTAAGATCTTCCAGTCCAATGTTGTGCTTGAATGTGAGATATCTGTTTATTCAGATCCAACAGTATTAGTGAGATCAGACACTAATGTCAGGTAAGGAAGTCTGGGGTGGGTCAATCGCCATTACAGTTCATCTCAAAGGGGTTCATTCATTCATTCATTCATTCATTCAATCATTCATTCATTCATCTTCTTACCCGCTTATTCCCAAATTCGGGGTCACAGGAATCTGCTGCGCCTATCCCAGCACACATAGGGCGAGAGGGTACACCCTGGACGAGTTGACAGTCCATCCAGGGCTCAAAGGGGTTTACTGGTGGTAAAATTAGGACTTTGTGTGGAACACTGGAGTTCACTCTAAAAATAACCCAGCATGTGGTAATGGAGGCCAAGGGATTTGTGTGCAGGGTTATTGTCATGCTGGAACAGTGCTGGAGTTTCTTAGGTCCACTGAAGGAATAATGTAATCCTATAACCTACAAATACCATAAAAATTCTAAACCAACTGTGGGTTTCCAGATTTGTTTAAACAGTGTGGAGAGGAACCACATATGGATCTGATGCACAGATGACCCCAAACTTTTTTCAATATAATATGTCCATTAAAAAAATATTGTTATTTATTATATGTAACTTAGAAAAAAATGATAAAGAGCAAACCTGGGATGACTGTAGCAAGAAAAAACTCCCTATGTAAGAAAGAGGAAGAGACCTTAAAAGGAACCAGATAGAAAAGAGAACCCATCCTTATTTGGCTGACACTTTTAATGTTTTATAAATAATTTATTTTAAACACTGGGTAGTGTGATTATGATCCTTATCCTTTAAATAATCATATACAGTCAGAAATAATTAAAACTGGATGGCTCTGGATCCTCATAGGCTTGGTCTCTTCTCACTGAAGGTCTACCAGTGCTGGCACAATCTCAAGTTGGTATTTACCTCAAAGTTATCTCATACAAATCCGAGCTAATGATTTGCACACCCTGATACGACAGCCATGTTTTCTCCATACCTCTGCTCATCTCCAAGGGAACCAGACATCAGAAAGGAATGAAAAGAAACACAATGTTACCAGATTAGTTTTAAAGTCTTGCACTCACAAGTGTGTTTGCCGATTGCCACAAATACATAGGAAGATCAAAGCAGGAGGTTTCAGATTCTCAGCCCGTAATTTGATGCACCCTTTGGATGATCTTTGCTGTCATGATTTTTCAGGACAGCCCTGTGCCCATCGGAAAAAGTACAAGATAACGAAGGCACATGGGACTCAAGCTTCCATTGAGTTCTTCTACTTCATGTTACACATGCTGAAACCGGGTGGATGGTCTACTTAAAAAATGTCACGAAGACAATGCTTGCTCCTCCGAATGTGTAACGCTTAAACTTCATTTTGGTTGCTGGAAGTGCCTTTTAAAATCAGAGCGATCCAGTGAAAATCTGGCGCTAAGTGTTTTTCGGGACAGACTGAAAAGTGTGAAATATATAAGAAGCATCCTGTCTTTTCTCTCTTTCGCTTTCTCTCGCTAGCACAGACCCATGTGATGACTTCCACGCTACAGAACTGAATGTGAGTGCAGCAATGATCTGGAAAGCAGACATATCTGGTGTTGAAATTGAATCTGTTCCCAGGTTTGTGTGAGAAAAATCCAAAAGTGACAGAAAAAGCAGATAATAGGTTTGCTGTAGCTTCACGCCTCAATGTATGTCCACACAGGGCAATTTCTAAAACAATGCAGTGCTTGACATTTTTATGACAGCCTTTTTATTGTACTTTTCCCATTACGCCTGTCTGTACTATGCACTTCACTCAGTCGTGTCTGTAGCATTCAGTTAACTTAACTCCTCTTTTACTTCAATCCCTCAGAAGGCGTCTCGTCTTTTCCTCCACCCGAGAACCCCCCTTCCCTACCCTTCCCCACTAACATCCATTTACTTTTGCTTTCATTTTTGGTAGCACTTTCTTGTCCTTTGCTTTTGATTTTTCCTTCTTTTATACATTACGGATGCTCATCATCATTGGCTGCATTCTCACTCTCTTTCTCTCTCATTCTCTTTCTTTCTTGCTTTCTTTTTCTTCTTCTTTATAATCGTCTCTGTGCTTTTTGTTTTGTTTCTTTCTGACCGTGACCTTAAAGACTTAAAGGTTTTCCTCTGCTGTGTTGAAATACACATCCCAGTCAGGCCTCCTCCTTCACTTCCTGCATTTTCATCTTCAGCGTCACGTAAAGACAGACTGTCTAGGAATATAATTCATTATATCTCAATCCTGAGCTGCACACTCGGGGTGTTTTTTTTTTTTTTTCTTTTTTTTTTTTTTTTTGTGCTCGCTCTGACAGGAAGTGGATGCATCCCTCTTGTTCGATACTCCACTTTTAATTCAGCCACCAATTGAACAATAAAACAGATGAAGGCTGATCGATGAATTCAGCTCGAAGACGAAGTTGAAGAATCCATATAATGTGATTTATAATGTACACAAACCAACTATTACTACTCGCTCGCTTGATTAAAGCTGGCACTTTAAGTACTTATTATGGCTTGCGTTCTACCCTATGATTACCATATCCAGGAAAATGAAATGAATGGCTGTGCTTATTGAATCAAGGATGATTAATTTAGCTCCACACGTCACGTGATGTTGGAGAAATGGCTTTTAATGTGAACCACTTCACCGAGCAAGAACTGATAACATCGCTGCTCTTGTCAAGGCTCCTAAATGGCTGTTAAAAGAAGGCAGAATAACCAGGGTGTATCATCAATTAATGAGCACTGCGCTTCGTTTCGGACCTCATAAATAATAGTACCTTATTAGGGGTCATAGCTCTATTGTTTTCAAATAAGAAGCCTAAATATGTTTAGTCTATGTCAGATGGCAACACCCAGGAGCAATGTTTTTGCATATTGTAATGAGCTTGAGAAAACTAGAGATGAAGGTAATAGGATGAAACAATGCCCAGGGACAAGATAGACCTGGGTTTTTATCACACATTGTGCACAGTAATTAGAAAATCTACTCTGGAAGATCAACCTCCTTTGCCATTTACTTTCTAGCTCTCTCGCCCTTTCTCTCTCTCGCACTCTCTTTTTCCTTTCCCCCCCCTCTTTCCCTTGCCTCTGCCCTCTCCTGCTCCAACTAACAAGCCATGTTTGGTACAGTGTACACCATACAGCAACATAATTTGCATTCAAAAGTGCTTATTGCACAAATATCTTCCCAGCTACATTAGCATAGACGTTGGGCAACCGCTTAATTCAATGCTGAATAATGAAGACTCATAACGGAAAATTTCATTAGAGATAGCACTGTAGGTGTTAGTGCCCTCATATAAGATCTACAAGGTCTTTAATCCATAATTGAGAATGCAGGTCAACGCCTTACATTACACACTGTACCGTTTTGCTCCGGAAACACCTTGTTTGTTAGATGTCCAGAATGCAGTGTGTGTAGCATTGTGTAAAGCGTGAGCAAGCGATATAGTCAATAATAAATATGTAACAACACACCAGATGATAATTACTCAAATGTATGTAACAACAGATCAAAATTAAGCTCCATCTTTGATGATGGCATTCGCATAAAATGAAATTTGAACAGTTTCTCTAAAATGAATATTCTAGCCCAAATATAT
>JAOTRA010000014.1:3309599-3323416 GCA_026260255.1 Pseudolaguvia tuberculata | reverse complement strand
CTCTCTCTCTCTCTCTCTCTCTCTCTCTCTCTCTCTCTCTCTCTCTCTCTCTCTCTCTCTCTCTCTCTCTGTCTCTGGCTCTCCTTGTCTGTCTCATTCAGTCCCTCACTCGTTTGATTGCTCATTCGCCACCGCTTATAATTGTCTCCTGGATGAAATGCAAGGGTCCCATTTTCAATTACAGTAAATTAAGTGCATAATAAGGATTAGCATCCATTTCACAATCATTTTTAATTGAACAGCCCCATGTGGATGTGCAAGGAACGAGCTTTGCTTTTGATTGACCGATTCCGCCGCACCAAACGTTCTCAGGCAGGAGCACTTTGTCTTTTGGGCTCTGTCACAAAGCACAGCGATACATCCTGTACAGCGAAGTCTGCATGATGCGACACCTGATTGGTTGGCACACGTGCTGTAATCAGTTAAATGACAGACAGGCTCCCAGCTGCACTGTGCAAGTAAAGCCAATTTGGTTACAATTAGAGGACGCTATTTTAAGTTCCAGAACAGAAGACAGCTTTCAGATGAATCATTTGGCCTACAGGCATGGTCATTATGCAAAAAATGGTTTGGAAAAACCTGTTTGTTCTCTTCATTGTTTTAAATTTGGTTTTTCCTTTTTCAGTCTAGCAGCGGAAAGAGCTATCTATACGACAATGGGTTGTTACCCGTCGTGTACACCACCTTTTTGAGGCACAAGGTCAGATGAAACGTTGTGAGATTATTCCTCATCATGAAAAGCTTGACCTTACTTAATGGACCTTTGTAGATGTGACAAATTCGTGCTGCATAACCGAGATCAGCGTCCAGTGGGGACTTGATGAGACGCTAAACCGGGAAAATTGCTGAGCGTTCACTGTCAAAGGTGAAGCTGAGGCGAAGAGTGTGCCATATATATATAAAACTCCAGGATTTGAACGATTTGTTGGATTGCCTTAGACGAATGAGCAGAGTTTTTATTTTCTTTTTAAGAACTCACACACCATTTTCTGTTCAGACTTGGGAACTAATTTGGCGACTAGGAATCCCTCATGAGGGATCTTGGAATACTGTGTGATTGTGAAAAACGATAAGCTGATTTGGCAAAAAATAACACTCAACCCTTTCCTACTTTGCCACGCCAACGTGCCGACTCTCACTCATATCCTGGTGAATGCTGATTCAGAAAGCTAATGAACTCCTTTTTCAGCACAAGCTGAAAATAGTAAAACCATTTTCCGAAAACAACCATTTGATAAACCTATATCTGAGTTTATCTTTATGTGCTGTCCATCCAGGATGTTCCTAGCTCCCAGCTGCACTTCATTTTCCTGCTCTTCATGCAGAGTGGAAACACTCGGCGACACGAATAGCGCCTCGACTTTCTCAATGGTGTGCAGGTGGAGGACTGTGTTCGTGCTTGTTCCCAGACTGCGCTAGCTGTA
Organism: Pseudolaguvia tuberculata; assembly: GCA_026260255.1. NCBI lineage: Eukaryota > Metazoa > Chordata > Actinopteri > Siluriformes > Sisoridae > Pseudolaguvia > Pseudolaguvia tuberculata. The sequence continues at coordinate 3,321,992 of JAOTRA010000014.1, read as the reverse complement.
ATAACGCACACTCTCAATCAGGACACATCCCTTCCCTGCAGCTCGGCTTCGTCAGCCCCAGCGCGAGCCTCCGCAATCAGAGCCTGGCGAGCGCTGGGAAAGCAAATGAGCTTCAAGTCTAGACAGCCCACACCTGCATGTGGACCACTGGTGGCAGGAGAAGTGTAACCACAGCTGAGAAGAAAGCGCTAGAGAATGAATGTTCCGGTGTGGCTCTCTGTTACTCAATACGGTTTTAGGCCAAGGGTTTAGGAAAGCTTCAGTTTTCAGTCCTGTTTTGTTAAGAGTGGAGGACAGAACTAATGCAGCTACCTAAATTTATTTGATTACCATACATACGGATTACAGTGCAGTAGTAAATGGAAATCTCCTCCCACATTTTGCTGTTTATAGAATGTTAAGGGTATTGAGCTAAATATGCATTAAAGCTATGAATATAAAATTCCTTGTCGAACCGCCAGTCTGTGCATTATTATTCTGGGCAAGCCGTGCACTCCCACTGATTGTATGGCCTGCACAGTAATCCTGTGTCTGAGTGTTTTTTAGAAGACGTGGACGTGGGTAGAGTGTAAGTGTTACGCAGGTTTAATTATGTCCATGGGGCCTGAATGCGTAGGCCCTGCATTTTTGCCCTCTGCTCCTGTACTCATTCCACAATGGAGGGGCATGATGTCTTTTTCTCCACCCATCTTTCGCAGTGAATGAGGCAGTTAAAGGTCATTTCAATTAGAGCATGTTGCAGTCTCCAGCCTCATTGTAAAACAGCTTGTCTGTGACTCGAAGTGGTAGGACCAAGTGGTGTTTACGGGCCCCGTCTTGCACCTAAGTGGAATGTTTACAGAGACGTACTGATTGAGTGTACATGGTAGTTATGACCATGTGATAATGATTAATGGGGTAATGTTGAGGTTAATGACAACTTGTCCACCCATTAAAATGACACGTCTGGAGCTTACCTCTTCTCCCTTCAATCAACAACTATGCGTTGTTGGGGTTTTTTTCCCCTTCCATCGCAAGCAAGACAGTTAAATAAAAAGACTTGTTTAGTTATGCAGGCAGCTGTGTGACCATGCAGCTTTGCACATTTCAGAACTGTTGCACTTAAGTTTATTCTTCCATGATGCACAATTTGTCTGATTTTCCCTTTGGGGATCAATAAAGAAAATCAATCAGCCAATTACAATTGCACAGTTGCCAGATGAAAAAAAAAAAAGGAATTGTCGTTACTGAAATACGTGCCGATGTCCCAGCATTGTTTTGTTTTTTTTAACAAATGTTTACTTCAAGATTTTCTTGTTGTTAACATACTACTTTCTATTTTCTTATTATATTTCCTTATATGGAATTCAGGCAAACTTGAACAAGGTTTGTTTGCTTCATAACAGATGTTTGTATGGGATTTTATTTTTAAACAAAGATATACCACCACCAATTTATATGTTAAAGGATAATCAGGCACGTACCCTTGCTCTTTATGCGTTAAACGTTGAAGGTGTGAGGTAGGTATGGATAACTGTGTTTTCGTCTCGGGTGCCATCGAATAGAGCGGCCACATACATGAATAAAAGAAACCCCAGACATGGATGCCAGAATGAAGCGTTTAGCGCACAGCCAGGCTTAGCATAGCAATGAGCTATTGCGTGCATTTTTGGTAGAAATTTGGTGTCCTGCCTCGCAGGTTATGATAATTACTTCTAACCAGAATGATTGACAGGAGACCCCGAGGCTGTTTGTGGTCGCATTATGCGGTTTACACACACCTGCCTCTATTTCCTCTTATCTAGATGCCTTTAGATTTGTGAAGGCTTAGGATGGTGCACGGCAATATACCCACACACACAAACATACATGTTCCCCTATTTGTCTTAATTGCTTTTGGACTCTGTTATGCATTTGCATGGCCACCGTGACAAATTGGAGTCTGTTACTTTCAAGGCTTTTGAATTATGAGGGTGTGTATCAGATATTCGCTTTTACATCCCCGTCTGTGATGTCTGTGGTGTTTGATATTTTTGTGGTGCTTGACGGCGCAGGCAGTGGCATAGCGGATAGCACGGTCGCCTCATAACAAGAAGGTCCCGGGTTCGAATCCCGGGCTGGGGACCTTTCTGTGCGGAGTTTGCTTCGATGGTGATTGTAAATTGCCCTGAGTTGGACTAGTAACCTGTCCAGGGTGTACCCCTGCCTCTCGCCCTATGTGTGTTGGGATAGGCGCAGCAGGACCCTGGATTCAGGAATAAATGGGTAAGAAGATGAATGAATGAATGTCACAATGAAGATGCCCTTATTCAGAGTGACAAATTAGCAGTTTTACTGTGGTAATCATGTAATATCACATTCAAGCTCAAGTTATTTATGGTTTATAAAGCACTTTTTTTACAATGCTGTTTGGTTATCTTTTTTATTTAGGATTAAAGAAATTGCTCAGAGGCCCACAATGGTGGCTTGGCGGTTCTGGGAATCAAATGCTAGTCTTTCTGGTGTCAGTCAGAAACCAACCCCCCGCTTATAGCAACTCCAGTAGAATTCATGCTGATTTGAGTCATAAGTCATAGATCGTAATGGGGTGAAGGTAGAGTGAAGGTTGGAATGGAAAGTAGACAGACATCTAACTGTGATGAGTGATTAATTAGGCATCATACTTATTCAATGATTTCCTTCCTCAGGAAAATCTTTATAGTGAGTGTTATCGGTTTAACACGCCAATATTCCGCGGATGCTATGAACAGCTATGTTGATTTAATTAAACCACACTTAGTTCATTCATTCATTCATTCATTCATTCATTCATTCATTCATTCATCTTCTTACCCGCTTATTCACGAATTTGATGTCACGGGGGTCTGCAGCGCCTATCCCAGCACACATAGGGCGAGAGGTAGGGGTACACCCTGGATGGGTCGCCAGTCCATCTCCACACTTAGTTAGTTAGAAAAAAACATTTCAAGTTCCTAAATCCCTTACCATCCTAAAATGATTATATAAATGATTTATAGCCAACAGTTTATAAACCCGTCACAATCAGATCCATAAATATTTTCCCCCAATCCGTTCTAAAGAATTTGATAGCATAGATTAATCCAGTACACCTTTATGTAGTGTAGCATGAAGAATTCAATCCTAACTAAAAGTCCTGACTGTAACTCAACCTGCCTGGGATAAACATTTTGGAATAAACTGAACATGGACTACACCCCAGACCAACATTTATTGCCTTAATTAATTCCATTTTTGTTGTACAAGTTTCTCACAGCCACAGCCCAGAATAACAGGTCTAGGGCAAGAGGCGGGGGTACACCCTGGACGGGTCGCCAGTCCACCTCAGGGCAACACATAGACAAACAACCATTCACACACACATTCACTCCTATGGGCAATTTAGATTCACCAATCCACCTAATCTGCATGTTTTTGGACTGTGGGAGGAACACCCGGAGGAAACCCACATGAGGAGAACATGCAAACTCCGCACAGAAAGATCCCGGCCCGGGATTCGAACTCGGGACCTTCTTGTTGTGAGGCGACTGTGCTATCCACTACGCAACCGCGCCGCCCTTATCATAACATCCAAAGAATTATTACTTAGTGAGTTGGGTTTAGAGGGTCAGCTATGATGTGGAGCCCCTGGAGCAGAAAGGATCAAGGGTCTTGGTTAAGCACCCAACAGTGGCTGTCTGGCAGTGGGGGTCTTCCAATCAACAACTCCAACTGTCTGTAATGGAGCTTGTAACCAGGTCTTCCTAATCTTCCAATCAACAACTCACACCGTCTGTCTTCATGGTTTTTTAGATCAACAACCTAACCTTCTGTGATTGATGCAGTGATGTGATGTGATTAATGGTCAGGGTAAGGGATAGCACACAGAAATTGTTAGACTGCTGATTGGAAAATAGGGGTCAAGATTTGATTCCTCAACCCCCCCCAATTGCTCAGTTGTATAAATATAAGTTGTTTCGGACAATGGAAATCCTAGGTGTCCACAAACATTTAGCCATAAGGTGTAATTTGTTTGCAGGGTTTCCCTAAACTGTGTTATCATATCTGTTTGCTGTACTCTGTAATTTTCTCTTTCAAAACATGATTAAATGTGCAAGCAGTATGCTTCCTTTACACTTCTGGAAGTGTCAACATTTTCAATTTGTTTCTGTGTGGAATTTTCTAGCAAATCTATTCTATAACTATACCATTCCCTTCTTTATTTCATGTCTCTCCTGGATGTTCGTCTTGTCCGTCGTTCACCAAATAACAGGTAAGAAAAGGTTGTTTCAATTTTTTTTGCCAGTTTCCGACCAGAATAATCTCATCATTCCCATCAACACGAGTGTGGAACGTATAGAACTGAGATTGAGGTGTGTATTGGGGCGTTAGTCGGAAGCAGACCTCTGGACCTCTGGACCTGTTGTTGTTGTTGCTTTGGCTTGCGTCCGTCTCCCTGCGGTGAATATTAATGGCAGGGTTTGTGCAGTAGGATTGTTGTTATGAGGGGTGACATAAGCTTAGGGTCACCGGAGGTGCTCATAATGAGGTGGCTCACACCACTGAGCTTTGCTCCAGACAACGTTCACACAGGGTGTTGCCGGTGGTCTCAGCATGACCTCTGCGCTCCATGCATGTGCCTGACCTGGAGCCTGCTGTTCTGTGATAAGAGCATGGGTCAGAGCTGTGATGCTGCACCCCCGCACTGTGTGCATGATATCGATCGCTGTTCTGTGTAAACCGCAGCAGCGATTCGCTTCATCACAGCCAGGAATAAACAGCGGCCACACGAATGCAAATTGCGCACAGAAAATCAGCAGCAAGCAATTTGTTTCCATTCAAAATGATTGATTCTGTTACTGTCTTTTTTTTTTTTTTGCATAGGTACGATTCTGTCAGATTCATTTATATGTAATAGCATATCAGGTGTCCCTTCAGGGTGATCAATAAACGCTGGACAATCAAGGGGGCTGGCAGGAATAGTCCCTAACTGACTGACTTCTTCTTATTGAAACACAGATGAATAAAAAAAGTTTCAAGCAAAATCATTCAGTGTTAAAGACTCTGCAACTTTTGTTTGCTACGGTGGCAAAAGTCATAAACTGCCAAGTCACCTGCTAAGTCATCTGATCTGAACGCTATATGCAGACCAGTAATCTTGTATCACTTTTCAGAAATAAGATTTATTATCACTATTCCCAACTCTGAATCAGCTAGCAGAAATTGTATTACTAGCTACGTGTTCCTGTTGCTAACACCTAGCTAGTTGTAGATACTTAGGTTTTTGTTTTCAGTAAATAATGAATGGAACAGAAGTTCCCCTGAGCTGCTTGCCTCATACTGTTTTAGTAATAACTTTTCCCAGGCCTTGTACAGCTGCCCTCTTGCAGATCAGTGTAAGACCCAGGCCCAAGACTTGAGTTGAGGTGGGATGATATAATCAGCGAATAGTTTTCTTTAGTAGATGCTGAGGGCATGACATGGTAGCAAGACCCAACATGCATCAGGACGCACAATCAAAGCAGACAGACATGGACACTAAGCAACATCAAAACTCTGCTGTGATTTTTACACTAAAGCAAAATGATCATGATAATCTCTTCTAAGGAGGTGCGGTGGCATATGGGTTAGCATGGTGGTCTCACAACTAGAAGTTCCCAGGTTTTTTTCCCCGTTTGGAATTTGCATGTTTTCCCATGCTTGCTTTGGGTTTCCTCCCACAATCCAAAAACATGTACATTAGGTTCATTCTAAATTGCCATATAGGAGTGAGCATGATTGTTTGGCTATGTGTGGCCCTGCGATGGACTGGCAACCTGTCCATTGTGTACCCCTGCCTCTCGTCCTATGTAAGCTGGAATAGGCTCCAGCAGAACCCTGTGGACCGAATTAGGAAATAAGTGGACATCTTTATCCAGAGAAACTTATATTTGTCCCCTTTTTTTAATCCATATGAGCAGGGAAAGAGTTAAGGACCTTGCACAGGGGCCCAACAGTGGAATTAACCCATAATCTTCTGTTCAGGCCAAATCCCCTTTATCCATTGAGACTTCCTGTACAATATTCATTTTGGCCGGACAACTGGTTTTTTTTCAGGAAAGAAGGAGTGGGGGGGAATGGGTTTGCAGAGATGAGAATAGATGAGAAATATCATTGGGTTGTTTGTGTGAATTCAGATTTGTGAAATCTGAAAATGAAGTGAGAGAAGCAGCGTTTGTGAGTGTGTGACAGTAAACGAAAGAGCGTGATAGAGAGAGCGAAAGAGTGACAGTGGGTATGTGGGTCAGGCAAAGAGATGGAGAGGATCTCAGAAGTGAATGCTGAAAATCTGCAAGCTTTTGGATTTACTGGGTCCCAGTGCAGCATGCAGCTCTTTGAATTGTTGTGTTTCACTTTATAGCGATCGTGTGTGTGTGTGTGTGTGTGTGTGTGTGTGTGTGTGTGTGTGTGTGTGTGTGTGTGTACGTGTACGGCTGTTCAAGCTCCGTCAACTTCAACGTCCTTGCCATCACATTGAACTTTAATTTATCTCCCAGAGGAACTCTTGCTGGCTCACATGTCCTGATTGGCATCTGCTGAGCTTTTCACCCAACTATTTTCTCCCGGCTACACACTCTCCCTCCTATTTCCTAACTCACACTGACACATAACACGCTCAACTTTTTCTCCCAGAAAAAAAATCCTTTCTCTATTTTAGTAATTAGTAAAGACAAGCTCACCGCTCACTAAAAGATATTTATAATGCAGCGTCGTAACAGGAAAGCACAGACTTGATCCGCTGAAATATATTTTGACTCCAAACAATTACACACGCGTCTCCTGACCCCGAAGCTGAGTGGGTATTTTTTAGGGAAAACAAACAACCAGAGGTAATCTCAATGAGTAGTTTTTTTTAAACGAGGTCCTACTCTTTCAGAGGCATTGTGTTTTTGTTGTAGCCTTGGGCCAGCTGAGAGAACCTGCTAGAGAAAAAAAAGAAATTTTTAAAACTTTGACTTTTAAATCTTTGACTTTTTTTCCCATAAAGAATTCCATTATAAGAGGACACATTATTCCGTCATATAAATTGTTTCTTTTTTTTTAGTGGTTTATTGGTATATTGCTTTTCTTCTTTTCCTTTTGGCTGTTCCCTTTAGGGGTCGCCACAGTGAATCGCTCTTCTCCACATTACCCTGTACTCTTAATCTGCCTCTTTCACCCCAACTACCTGCATGTCTTCCCTCACCACATCCATAAACCTCCTCCTTGGTCTTCCTGTTTTCTTCCTGCCCGGCACCTCCAACCTCAGCATTCTTCTACCAATATACTGCATGTCCCTCCTCTGCACATGTCCAAACCATCTCAACCTCATCCTCCCTCACCTTGTCTCCAAAACATCCTACATGCATCGTCCCTCTAATGAACCCATTTCTAATCCTGTCCATCCTCGTCACCCCCAATGAAAATCTCCACATCTTCAACTCTGCCACCTCCAGCTCCGCCTCCTGTCTCTTTTTGGCATTTTTAGTTAGTAAAACAATCTTTTAAAAAATACTTTTCATGTTTTATCCACTGCGTAGGTTACCGAGTTGGTAGGCAGAAATTGATTTCTTTTGAGGGAGTGTGAGCATTAAGCGAGAACTCTCTGTACTTCTACTTGCTCGTTTTTATCCTCCCCCTTTCAGCTTCAATCAAATAGCTCAGCTCGTCTTGTTGCTTGATTGTTATTTTCTACGTTGCGCTAGAAAGTAAAGATTGGAAATACCACCAGAAGCCGCTGCGTCCATGGCATGAGGTCAGACCTGGGGATGTTTATGGAGAGCTGTCGATCCAATGTTTCTCAGCCGAGACACATCCTCTGAATTTCCCCATGGAGGACCTAAAGGAGCCACAAAAGCCGCAGAAAGGTTACAGTGGAAACCCGTTGAGACGGTGAGAAAGCAGTGAGACAGAAAATACACAAAGAAAAGAGTAAAGAAGATGCCTATAAAGGGTTTGAGAGGAATGAGAGAGGGAGCGAAAGAAAAAGAGTGAAAGACATGCAGGTATATGGAGATAGTGGCATAAAAATTATTTTGCAGCCTTTGGGAGAAAGCAAAGGAGAGGGCAAGACAGCAGGCTATTCCCTAATGATGGGTGCATAAACTTGGCCTTTTATCACCTATAAGAAGACGAGGGCTCCGGGCCCCTCCATGGAAAGCTTCTCGCTGGCCTTTTATTGACTGCAGGAGCATGATGCGCAACATTCTCAGCTTGATCAGGTCGTCACACATCACAGCACTCGCTTCTTAATTTGAACTAAGAAAATTAATTAGTCACTTGATAACCCTGTAGAGAATTTTCTTTTTAACCCTTGTGTGCCATTTGAGTCTGTGGGAAACTTTTGCTATTTATTATTTTTTTTAGAGCTCCAGACTCTTTGATCTCGGCTTAGAATGTAAACTAGAGCATTTTTCATGACACTTTTTGTGTTTCTAACAGGGTAAATGGCAAATATTACACTTAGTAATGAATAAATAAATCTGTAATGGATAGGCAACCTGTCCAGGGTGTACCCCTGCCTCTCGCCCTATGTGTGCTTGGATAAGCGCAGCAGACCCCAGTGACCATGAATTAGGGAATAAGCGGGTAAGAAGATGAATGAAGAGGGAATGGAGACATTGTGTTGAGTGAACCTGACCCTGGTGTCCTCACTTGACACAACGTTGGAGTAAACAACAACAAGAGAACCAGAAACTAAGAATGTTCCATTAATGCAATTTCGAAATATTTGGTATCTGTAAAGGTAAACTCGTAAAAAAGGTAAAAAAGTAGGGTACCGGGCACCATGTCTCCATGTGTCTCTACCCGACAAGTCAAAACCTTGTGTACAACATGTATGATATTATATCTTTTATCCATATGCACTTTTCCGCTAGAAGGGTGAACACAAGGAGAAGTGAACACAGCGGCTTGTTATACACCAGCTGTCCCAGAACACTAACACAATGCATCAAACCCCAAACAAATAATCCACAGCATGGTCGCAGGAGAAATGCACCAGAAAAAATAGCCTAAGTTTGAGTTTTAGCTTTTTTTTTCAGTATTTGTTGCTAAAATCTGAGCTATTGTCCCTCACTACAGACGGGAATCCATCACCATAACCTCCTCCTTCGGGCTTCTCTGTGCTGAATAATTATGACATTATCACAGCGTTGAGCGCCACAACCACACTTCCCTGAGTAACGGAAAACAAAGTGGGCCAGACAAAGAAAGGAGATCTTAATTACACAACCACCTAAGACGTCCCACCAACCATTGTGGCTTCTCAAGCGGTGATAAACCATGTCTGGCGTTTTTCCGAATTTTCTCCTGGGCTGCTGTTCCGTGAAAGAGTTTGAGGCATCGCTTCTTTTATAGCCCATGGAATGCTGGGAATATATCTTTATGAGAGGAAATAGAAAGAGTTTGACTATTTAGTTTTTTAATTCTTTATTTAAACGGGCTAATAGCATTATGAGCAGCAAAAGGTAGGGATATCATGTATATTTAAATGCTAATGATTTTTATATTTACATTTTGTGTAGCACTCATTCTAGTTGTTGATCAGGAAACCAGGAAGACCTGGGTTCAAGCCCCACCACTGCCAAGGAAAAACCTGGGCTCAAGTCACCACTGTTGGGTCCTTGAGCAAGACCTTGCTGACCCTGCGCTCTGACCCCCAATTTACTAAGATGTGATATGTGAAGAAAAACATATATGTTGACCCTCCAAGGGTGTTAGACGCATTACAATATCATAAAGTCTGTCCGTTTTGCATATTTATTTATTGTTTTAATTTTTATTTTAAATGTTTCACAATTGGATTGGCGCCATGGCGTAGCAGTTAGAAGGTCCTGTGTTTGATTCCTGGACAAGGGTTTTTTCTGTGCAGAGTTTGCATGTTCTCCCTGCTTTTTCACTGGTTTTCTCTCTGTACTCCGGTTTCCTCTCACTGTCCATGTATGTGTGGCCTTGTGATGGACTGGCAATTTCTCAAGAGTGTACCCTGCCTTTTGCCCTACATGTGCTGGGATAGGCTTCAGCAGAACCCTGTGAATGAATGAATGACATTCTGAATGAATTTGACCACCATAATAACACGGTTAAAGGTCAGCGAATTACTTTTACTTTGACCTAATATATTAATTAAATAATATCTTAGTAAATAATTTAAGCATTTAAATAATGTTGCAAAACCATAGCATTTTATGTCCCGATTGCTCTATCCTTATTTTATTTAAGTTGATATATATATATTCTTATTTTATAATATTATCATTTAATAGTTGTGGCCTTTAATCAAAATTAAAGTTGACCGCAAAATAGAAATCTGACTGCTGATCGTTTACACTGCCCCCTTGTGGCGACTTAAGTTTTATTCTTTATGGTCAGGATTGATAATAGTGAGTGTGCGTTCTGAGGCCATCCCTCCTCCTGCCCGTGTGCTTTTCTTTTGACCGACTCAGCTGTAGTTTCTGTCACTTTCCAAACAGTTTGGAAAGGACGAATTTGCTTTTCTTTCCCTATCCTTTTCTCCTTTGTTCCTTCTTCTCATCCCCTCTTTTCATTCCAAGACGGTTTTTCATTTCTGCCTGTCCTATGCATCCTCACAGGCTCCACCACTTGCTTCATCTTTTTTTCCTCCTTTCACATTTCAGCAGCCGCCCATCTCAATTCTTCTGTTTTTTTTTTTCCTTCAAAGGGACACGATGGGCTTTTGCCTGTACGCTCGTGCTTCCTGTCTCTCCAGGGATGGAGAAAGGGGTGAAAGAAGGCAGTCTTGAAAGACGCAGATGAAAGAGTGAAGAAAAAACAAACAAACAAATGCTCTGAGTGAAAGAGTTTTTTCTATATTTGTCATGGAAGGGAAGATAGAATCGACTTACGCTTTACAGAAAGAACTTGTTTAGCCATCACACTAGGCGAACTGACCCAGTGTATTTATTCATTCATTCATCTTCTAACCGGCTTATTCCTTAGTTCAGGATTAAGGCGCTCTGCTCGCAGCGCACGTAGGGCGAAAGGCATGACCCTGGACAGGTCACCAGTCCATTGCAGGGCTACATATAGATGAACAACCACACACACACACACACACACACACACACACACACACACACACACACGTGCGCAATCAACAAACAACCTAATATATATGTTTTTGGACTGTGGGAGGAAATCAGAGTACCCAGAGAAAAACCCCGCCAGTACAGGGAAAGCATGCAAACTCTGCACAAAAGTACCTCTTCTACCTTCTCGCTGTGAGGAAACCGCGCTAACCACAACACCACCGCGCCACCATTCCTAAAATATTCATTCATTCATTCATTCATTCATTCATTCATTCATTCATCTTTTAACCTGCTTATTCCCCAATTCGGGATCACGGAGGTCTGCTGGAATCTATCCCAGCACACATAGGGTTAAGACCTGGGTTCGATTTCCAGCTCCACCAAGCAACTACTGTTGAGCAAGGTCCTTAATCCCCAATTGCTCAAGAGATAAAATGTAAGTTTTACATTCTACATTTACAAAGACACCCCTTGCCACAGAATCGAACCAGGGACTTTCTTGCTGTGGGGTGACTGTCCTAACATGAACATGTATGCCACCGCGTCATCCTTCCTAAAATATTATTCTGTGTAATTATTATGTGGTGCTAAAGTTCTATTTAAAGGGAAGAGACTCATTCTGGCAGCATTCAGTCACCAAGGATCACAATAGATTTGTTACAGATTTTTGATTGAGAGAGTCTAGAAAAGTCTTATTCGCAGAAATTCCCACTGGATATTCATCTACCGGCAAGGTAATCCCTTAGGAACCGCGACTGTGATAGAGGGCTTGGTCCCTGTTTCTTCTCTCGCTACGTTTGATCATAGCTTCACTTTTATAAATTTCTCTCGCTCCTTTTCCTCTCTCTCTCTCTCTCTCTCTCTCTCTCTCTCTCTCTCTCTCTCTCTCTCTCTCTGTCTTTTTCTCATTGTGTATTTCTGCTGTGTGTTGGTTTGCACACGGGCCTAATGGAGCCTGGTCAGAAGTTCATCCTCAGGTCTAATGAGCGCTGCATCACAGGCACAGGTCCATGTCAATAGTCCCGGCCTTATTTACAGGGCACACACAGAGCCGGGGCAAAGAGGTAATTAGGTAGAGAGGCAGGGTGATCGCCGATAGGCTTCCCCACTTATCCTCCTCCAGCTGCTCTAACACACAGATACACACACACATGCCACTGAGGTGGTGGGTAGGTAGTACGACCTTCAGTACTTACAAACACTTTCAAGGCTCTCCAAAACCACAGGGTCACTTGAGACCCCACTCTAAACCCACTCACACACCATCACACACACAACACACACACACACACACACACACACACACACACACACACACACACACACACACACACACACACACACA
>JAOTRA010000014.1:3274897-3289897 GCA_026260255.1 Pseudolaguvia tuberculata | reverse complement strand
GACCACACATAGACAAACAACCACACACACACACACACACACACACACACACACACACACACACACACACACACACACACACATCTATGGGAATATGGGAGGAAACCAGAGTACCCAGAGAAAACCCACGCAAGCACAAAAAGAGCATGCAGAAAGACTGGTCTGCCCACATATAGATATGTTAAGTGTAATATGGATTTTTTGATGGAATGGTACTGTACATTATTTATGCCCCAAACCAAAAAAAAAGATTTTTTTAGTCCAGCTCCACACATCATAAATAGTCAATATTTTACATTTTACAATTCTTTATCAATTCCTGTGTGTTTATTTCCCTGTTCCATTCTTACTATGGAAATCTGTAGGGTTTTTGCGGTGGGATCTCTTGGTATATTAGATGCAGAAGTTTCTGTGTGTACTTCATGCCTCATTTAAGTGTAAATAGGAATGTTTACATTTGGTGAGGCATTGATCGCTCATAGGTACAATATAGCGTGTGGGCAGTAAATACTAGAGGGAGGCAGGACTTAATTGTTTTGCTGTGAACATAATCAAACGTAAATAGCTTATTGTACTCACACTGCCTTGGTTCACACGTTCTTCTATAAATCCTACTGCTCTGGCAATTTTACAGCTCAGGCAGGCGGCAAACTAATGAAACACAGTAATGAATTATGTGGATTGTGGTAGCCTAATAATTTCTTTTGTTCTTGGTATCAGCATTACTGTGATTTTGTGTTTGTAGGTGATGTTGAGCAGAAAACATGATCTTGACCCATGCGACTGAATGAAGTTGTAACGTTCCGCTTCAGAGACAAGACACGGGAGACAAAAGATTAACACCATGTGGAAGAAGCAGATAGCAGGCGAGAGAGGCGAGGTACACACCAAAGAGGTGGAGAGGTACTATATAGAGAGAGGGCTAGAGAGAGGAAAAGTAAAGAAATCAAAGTGTAAAAAGAAAAAAAAGCTAGAGGGAAAAAAAGAGGAGGAAAGAAAAATGCTGACCAATTAAAAAAAAGAAAAAAGAGAGGAAAAGAAAAAAAAGCTGACCAATAGCTGTAGAATTAGCAGATGTAGAGGAGGATGAGGAAAAAGAACAGTAGAAGGTGAGGTTCTGGCAATGACAAATAGCTTGTGGCGCATTTGAATGAGGAAGTTTGGTTTGTGAAGATTAGATTTCAATACAGTTTTCTGACTCGCTAACATCTTCAAATAATCAGCACACAACCAATGCAAGTATCATTTTGCTCAACAATGATGAGAGTGATTATGAGATTTTGTCCTTGAACAGGAAGTCCTTCAGATGATAAATATTGCATTAGACCACATTATAGAATGAGGATAGAAACTAAAGCAAGCAGGATGGAAAAAAAAATCATTTTACAATAGCAGATTATCAGATTTTTCCTCTATTCTCAATTTTAAAAAAGGAAGGAATTTGTTCTGGATGGGACACCGGTCCATCAAAGAAGTTTATGTGCACATTCTGTTTTCGGATGGAACCTGGTACTATAAGTCAGCTAAACATTGAAACTGAATACATTCCTATGTACCTCAAAGATCATGGTTCTGTCATCTTTGCCAGTCTGACCCCAGCCTTACATACTGCTCAAAATAAAGGCAATTTACACTCCTTAGTATCCGAAAGAAAAAACCCACTTCTTAGTATAGACACTATATTGCCAAAAGTGTGTGGTTACCTGGGCATCAAAAACACATTTTATTCCAGATTTATTCCTAGTTTGCTATTGCTTCCAGTAAAACATTCCAGTATAATGTTGTGATTGAATGTGAGATATCTCTTCATTCAGTTCCAACAGTATTAGTGAGATCAGACACTAACATCAGGTAAGGAGGTCTGGGGTGGGTCAGTCACCATTCCAGTTCATCCCAAAGGGGTTCAGTTGTGTTTTTTCACTCTAATAATAGCCCAGTATATGATAATGGATCTCAGGGGTTTTGTGCTCGGGTTCATTGTCACTCTCGAACAGTTTTGTAGCCTCTTATTTCCAGTGACCACAAACTTTTAGCAATATAGTGTATTTTATGGTTTGTTCAAAACTTAATATAGTTTAGTGAAGCAGACGTCCTATAAGCCTAGTTTACTCTTTTTTTCTCAATGTCAACAAATGCGACGTCTTCAAAATTCTATGCTCAAACTTGGTACGCTCCATTAGTAGCGCTGGCTTTGGGCTTCTCTTGAGCAATCAATCGATAGACTTTAAATGTTTGGCACAGCTGCTGTTTTGTGTTTGTTGACTTTGGCTATTGTTAATGCCGTTTTTACTCTTTTAAAATCCAGCCTAAGGCTGGAGGTATAATGATAGATTTGATGTTTTTTGAAGCCTCACCCCTCCTCTCCCTCATGCATTGCCTGCTTCCCTAAAATTGTATTTAAGGTGTCTGCTACATGTTGGTGTCCCTGGTCTTCGAAACAGCCATAGCATCAGTTCTACCAGCCCGGTGACCGTGCAGACGACTGAAGTAAGAATTTTGTCTGTTGCCAAGGTTACTACATTGACAACATGACATAGCTATTCATTCTCAGTACTGTATCTCTATGGCCTTCTGTGAGCACATGCCAGCTAATCTTGGCCCTCAATCTGCCCGCCTGTCTCTCTGGGGCTTGAGAGGGGGAGCAAAAGAGAAAGAGAGAGAGAGAGAGAGAGAGAGAGACAGAGAGAAGTATGAAAACAGGGACAGATCTGTACCACTCGTCAAGACGAATCCACTCTCCTTCCCAGCAACTCACTGATATCATTTGAAATTTGAAAGAAGCAAGCGGAGTAGTGCGCCAGCTACATTCCTTATTAACAATTTACAGGTATGACATGTTGGTGAGGCCAGAATAGTGACGGAATCCAGTCACAATGGAATTGTAATTGAAAGATATGTTATCATGAGAGAGCAAGAGAGAGAAAGCGAGACAGAGAGAATGGTATCATCGTGTAGCTAAAAGACAAGAAAGAAGTGTTTTAATTAAAAACAAGCACTCGAAAGGGCTATGCGAAAGTTGAATCCAGAAGCATGTTTGGCATGAATAAGTTGGCCCTTCTCTTTGATCAGTGACATTGACAAATAGAGTTTAGTGCTGGAGAAAGACTCTCTAATGCGAAACCAAGCAAAAGTCTTTTATAGACAAGCTGAACAATGAGCAGGTATGTGACACTCAAAGGATAGTAAGCACTAAACACAAACAAACACCACCTAGGTCACTTACTCTAGTTAACATTTTAACAAATCAGGAACTACGAGCAGGACTTGTTTTTATGTTAGACCTCCAAGCGTTTAATTACCGAGACATAGATCTTCTAGTCGATTCATCTTCATCATAAAGGCGTAGATGTGTTGTGTTGTTGTTGTTTATTTCATTTGTATCTGTTTGCCTGCCCAGCCAGCAAATTCTAAGAACGTTGCTGTTTTAACTGTTCTGTCTGTGCATAGTCTTCATATTATCCTGACAGACACCATTTCCAAGATGTTCACAAACCCATTTCCACTCAATTGCTCCCAGAAGCGTTCCCAAATAGATTTAGCAATGATGCTGCAGAAAAAAAAAACCGAGCGTGCGAAACAGTGTAAGGTGGTGGTGGGGGGGACGGGGGAGGGGGGTAAAGTGAAAAAGCAGAGGAAAACTTAATAGCAGACAAAGCGTACGGTCGATTTATTTATATATTTTATTTGTGGCTTTTTTTTTAGTTAATGTATGCATTCATTTAAAAGAGCTTTAAATATATTTGTCGGTGCTTGAGTCGCCCACAGCGTGTTTCTATTAACATCCTGACAAGAGCAATTAGCACAGAATTATTAACAAAATATCAATGTTATGGTGCTGATTATTTTATTCTCAAAGAAGAATCCCTCAAACATTTGTTTTTTATTTTTGTGCAACCTGCCGCACAATCCCGAATTTCTTCCTAATGTCTGATTGTAATGTCGCCGGGCATGAATGGAGAAACGGAACTTCCAATTAAAAATGCTTATCACAGGCATTAGTTACTCTTAAGTTATAGTTAAGTGAGCCTTTCCTCATTCCAGTGTCTGGAAGGAACACTGCAGATATTCAAATGAGTTACTTTGTTAATGGCGATAGTGACACCGCTCTTTGACGCTGCTGCAAATATTAATTGTGTCCTCTTGAGCGGCAGATATCAAATTCATCTTGCTCCTACTGTACACTAGTTTCAGTTATTCTTCCTTAATTTATGCATTCATTAATTTAGCTACCGTGATGAATGTCTTGGGTTAGATAAGAGGGCTTCATCTGCTTGGTGCGGTGCACAATAGTGCACTTTACATGCTCTCCCAGGCCCTTTCTAGCTACTAAAGACCTTTTCATTTGCTTGGCTTTGATACTTGAGAAAACCCTATTTGAATCAAATGATTATTCTTAAGGATTGTTTAATAAAAAATTAGACATTTAACCCATTTCTTTATAGAAACATCGGCAAGTTGTTTCTTTTCTCGTTTCTGTTAGTCTTCATGTCGAGTTTGTTGTTGACCGAGGATATTTTGCAATGTTTAGTGTTAAGCATCCTTCTTTACTGGCAAGCAAAAGAAGCACATGGCCTGGATTTGTCATAATTAAAGCATGGCTTGGCTTGGAATCAGACAGAGATGCAATAAACACGTCAGTTTATTTAGGATAAACTCTTGTGCCCATCGGTCTTGAGGGACCTCCCTGTAGCTAAACCTAGTTGCCAGGACATATAAATGGGGTAAAGTGGCTGTATTCAATTTGTTGTCTCGAAGATTCTCTCTGAGGCTGTTCAGTATTGCATTTGTTGACTGCTTTAGCCCCGCTAGTTTCTTCTTGTTGTATTAAATCGGACAGTGCCCCGATCCCCACTGCTGCACAAGTTGAATGCTATTGAATTGCTTGGCTTGTAGATCCAAACTTCTAACTTCTTTAGACTATATTGAATTGACCATGAGTGAATCAATGATACTAAGTTTTGGGGAAAGTATTGAACCCAGGGTTCATGCATGTCAGCCAACAGAAGTTGGCTTGATTGCTTTTGAATCTGCACACTGCATGCATGCATTGGCTTTCAGTCACTGTTTGAAATAAAGGGCATATAAAGCTACTTGAAGGCTGTCTCTTAGCTATCAGTCAGTGGTAGATTTTTGCTGCTGTATTTATATTAAGAGTGAAAAAGAGCTCCAGAGAGCCTCACAAACTATCACAATTCAAGTCTTAAATATTTGAATTGCGCTTAAACAAAAATAGACCAACGGGCTTGAGTGTGGTTTATACCCCGAACTGGACGTATTGTTAAATTTCACCTATCTGGATGACTAGGTGGATGTCTGTGTTGTAGTAGTGCCTTTGATTTTATAGCTCCAGGCTAATGGAGGACATAATAAATAAAAACATCAGTGTGACTGTGGGAAGCTCCAGTGGATAGCTGTAATGCAGTCAGTCCCACGTGCACAAGGTGTCGGGCTGGAGGGGTGGCAGCGGTTGGCAGGCCTGATGAATGGATGGCACGCTGCATTCTGACAGAGACGAATGTGAAGGCCCAATCCTACTGGAGGCACACGGTTTCCACTGAATGAGCTTAGAGCAAATCAAATGAGCGCACCTTTTTTCCAGGCAGGACACTTATTGGAGGATTGGAGTTGGTGACGGAGGAGTGTGGTCCGCTGGGCTCCAGCTGGATGTTCCATGCCTTATGTCCCTGTTCATTTTTATACATATGCTTTAAGCTCATATTTCAACAGTGATGTAGAATAAGACAGCTCTGCTCTGGAAAACCACCATCTAACTGAATTTACCCTCCTTGGATATGCATCTGGATACATTCTAATATCATGCAGGCAGATGTCCCCCAACTCACTGATCTTGAGATACCAAACCTGATGGTGGTGATGAGAAAACTTAAACCACGATGTAATTTTTTTACCCCAGTGTGTTTTCTTACACTCCATCCAAGTCATTTCTCTTCATACTGGTCCATCCGGTTTGGATAACTGTATGATCTGAAAAAAAGACCCATTACAAAAACGCATAAAGAAGCCAGTCAATGGGGAAAGCAAGATGATTAAGAGGCTATCTGTGTTAACAGAGAGGGGTATCGGTTTCTATCGAACTTCCTCCTTTTCATTGTAAACTCTCGCTGACATCTGTGCATTTCAGACTGAACCAAGCTTCGTCTGGTCTATTAATAGACTATTGATGGCTATTGATCTCTGGCTCGCATAACACATAAGATACAATGAGCAAAAAGCATGCGTCTGCAATTGCTTTACAGCAATCGCATATCATTACATCCTTAAAGGATTGCCTTGGTGCTCTTTTATGCCTTATGGAAAGAATGTAACACAAGGGCAGACACCACTAATCATTTGTAATTTGGTTAAACAAAGTATTTTTTATCTACTCAACAAGAAGTCAAGCAATCAGGATGTGCATGTGGTGTGGAAATACGAGACATCGGTGTTAAGGTTGGTGTATCCATGGTCATGGTTTTCAGCACAAACAGAAAAGGGAGGATCCTGATGGAGGACGGCATGTTTTTATCGATAGCTCCATTAAACAGTGGATCTCAGTGGAGATGTCAGTTGACCAGAGCTGGATTTAACTTAATGAATAGAAATGCATGAGGCTCACTTGGCTTTAAATTGGAGGAAAGCTCGAATAGTCAAATTAAAAACTAAATAATAAATGAGAGATGGTGGGCTGCTGTTTTAAAAAGAAAGTGATGCAATTATTTGCCAATGAAAAAGAAAGCTTACCTTGTAATTAGGCTGCTAATATGGTCGGTCGTGTGTTTTGAGCAAAGGCACAAGCCTCTGTTTAAGTTTATGAGACATGATGGCTTAGTGGTTAAGATATTGGACTAATACCAGAAAAAGTGGGGTTCAGTGTACAGCCACCATTGTGGGCCCCTGAACAAGACCCTTAACCCTCAATTACTCAGTTGTATGTTGCTCTGGTTAAGGGCGTCAGCCAAATGCTGTAAATCATGCATTCATTCATCTTCTCACCTGCTTATTCCCTAATTTACAGCGCACATAGGGCAAGAGGCAGGGGTACAGCCTGGACAGCTCGCCAGTCCACAGGGAACATATAGACGAACAACCACATACATTCACTCCTATGGGCAATTTAGAATTAACAATCAACCATGTTTTTAGACTGTGGAAGGAAACCGGAGTACACGGAGGAAATCCACGCAAGCCCGGGGAGAACATGCAAACAAGTGACGAGTTATCTGTAGGGCATGAGAATCTGCAACTGGACGTGCTCTCGCTAAAGTCTATGTCTGAGGAAATAGTTATTACCTCTCCTTTTGACTGTAAGACAGCATGTATGACCCTGAGCAGAAAGCCAGCCATGTTTCTGTACAGTATCATCAAAAAAAGATTTAGTCAGAAGAGTTCGTTCGACTTCGACTTACAAATTATTTCTTAATGAAATATTGACCTGAACATCGACCTCAACAGCAGGAGATTAATAAGGGTGAATTGAATGATTCTATTGAAGCATGTTAGCATGTACAAATCTTTTCGTGTTACACCCCAGCATCCTTGTTTGTCCATTAATGCCAATGGTACCAGTGAAGCCGACCCTGCCAGATGGAGTTGCCACTCGTGAAAATTTCAAGCTCCTTTTTTCTGGTACCAAAATGAGACTATAATGGAGAGATGAAGAGATTGAGCGCTGGCTCCGCTCTCTCTCACACAGACGGTTAGCGAGCCGAGGGACTCGATTGGACCAGGCTGACATGCTGGAGGAAATGGGACTGAACGGAGAAGTGTGTGAGGAGTTAATCACTGTTCTAATGTTGCACTTCATCATCATTTTTTTTGGTACTGCTGTGCCGAGTGCCGTTTGACCAGCTCTGTGGCCATCTTAGACTGTTGCTATTAATCGCAAAAACACTATACAGGAATAAAGGTATGCTGCCTAATCAAACAGTATGACCCAAATGTATCCCCAGCCAACTGAAAGATACTGTAACGGCCCGGGTGTAGACAAAGCAGCAGAATCCATAATGCAGAGTTTATAGTCCAATTTATTTGGGAAAGGAAAAGGGAAGGCAAACAAGTCCAAAGCAGAATCCAATAGAGAAGTCATGTAGAAAGCTAGAGGTCAAAACTCCAAAAGAGTAATCCAATCCAAAGTAGTACAAAAATGTTTAGCAAGGCCTAGGGGAACAATACTTCACAATTTGCCTTAGGAGGCCCCCTGCTTATACAGGCAGCCCACACCCACTTTACTCAACCAGGAAGTAGATTACTAGAATTCGGGTGAGGGCTCCCTCTGCAGGCGGTCCTCCAAAGGCATAGTCCTTACAGATACACTCACAGATGCTATTTAAACACTTTCACATATAGGATAGGATAGGGGGGGGAAATCAAACCCTGATCTTCCAGGTATCAGTCCTACACTTTGCTACCTCATCCCCCTATTCCTCTTGTATAAACCGTCTGCCAAACATTGCAATATGACTACATGAGGTAAGCGTGGATGTTGGAGTTTTTTCCTTCCTCAAGATAAAATGCATTTTTTTTAAATAAAGCGTTTCTGCTTGCCAAACACTTTCCCTGTCAAACAAATGAAAAACGTCTAGATATCCGGCGGCTTTGGGAAATGTTGAGACTACCGAGTTCCTGTCTCCTCTTTTGTGTAACACAATGGCAGATCGCAGATAGATAGAGAAGGGCCAATGTTGTGTTTGTCTTGTTATGATGTGTGACGTAATGTTGAACCAAAGACTTACTGGTTAAAACTATTAACTGTGTTACATCATAACCAAACTCATTCATTCGTTTTATCTTCTACACCTATAACATCCCGGCAGGCAGATCTGTGGAGAATTAATCCGTGGTTTTCTTGACGGCACACTCACAACCACAAAACTCAGGGTTGCCAAGCAACACAGCCGGAAAGCCTAATCATTCATTCATTCAATCATCTTCTTACCAGTTTGTTCCCTAATTCAGGGTCACGGGGGTCTGATGGTGCCTATCCCAGCGCACATAGGGCAATAGGGTTACACCCTGGACAGGTCACCAGTCCATCTCAGGGCAACAAATAGACAAGCAACCATTCACACACTATGGGCAATTTAGAATCACTATTCGTCCTAATCTGTATGTTTTTGAGTGTGGAGGAAACCCACACAAGTTCAGAGAGAACACGCAAACTCTGTACAAAAAGATTCCCAGCTCTGGAATCGAACCCAGGACCTTCTTGTTGTGAGGCGACCGTGCTATACACGATGCCACTGCGCCTCCCCAAAAGTCGGTGTGCGGCCATTAGGTAGCGCCAGGATCGGGGCCCAGCACTGAAGAAATAGATTTAAGAAAGAAAAGATTTTCAAAAAGGAAAGATCCAAGGTGCAAAGAAAGAAAAGATTTAAGGATAGAAAAGATTTAAGAAAAGAAAAGGCTTCAGGAAATGAAAGCTTTAAGAAAAGAAAAGTTTTAAGAAAAGAAAAGATTTTAAGGAAAGAAAAAGAATTAAGAAAAAAATATTGGAGAGAAAAGAAAAGTAAATAATTTAAGAAAAGAAACTAAGGGAAAGAAAACAATTAAGAAAGATTTTTGGGGAGAAAGATTTTGGTTAATTTCCTTCCCGTGAGCGCATACATAAGAATATTCACATACTATCTTATCACATGGGTGACATGGGTCTGCAGGAGCTTATTCAAAACTTTCTGAAAGGGTGAAAGGCAGGAGCGGGACACCCTGGTCCGGTTGCTAGTCCATCACAGATCCATGCACATACTTACACTTACTCCTATGGGCAATTATAATGTTTTTCAATATTTTTGGTCTGTGGGAGGAAACCCAGAGTAAACCCACACAAGCATGGAGAGAACTTCATACAGAAAGACCCATGCCCGGCAATGGAACCAGAGGCAACAGTGCTAACTACTAAGCCACCGTTAGAATTACTTGCCAATGACACGAAGAGACTCTTACTTCCTGGTCAGAAAGCTTTGTTATATATTTGTTTTTAATTTATTTTGGTTCTTTTCTCTTTTTTTATTTCAATAATATAAAACAAAACTGTCACCCATAACAACATCCAGTTTGTCACATATACTTGACAGCACAGTTTAATTAGTTTCTTCTCTTAACCTATCATAGACGGTTGGGGTCAGAGTGCAGGGTCAGCTATAATGCAGCACTGCTAGAGGAGGAAAAGTTAAAGGTCTTGCTTAAAGACCTAACAATGGCTGACTGGGTGTGGTGGGGATTGAGCCATGGTCTTCCTGATTTTACAATTAACAACTATAGTTACATTTTGGCATTTGGCAGACGTTCTTATCCAAAGCGACTTACATTTGGTCTCTTTTTTTTTTTTACAACTGAGCAATTATGGGTTATGGGCCTTGCTCAAGGGCCCACAGTGGTTGCTTGGTGGAGGTGGGAATCGAACCCAGGTCTTTCTGGTATTAGTCCAACACCTTAATCACTAAGCTACCACATGTTTTTGGACTGTGGGAGGAAACCTGAGTATCCATAAGAAACTCACAAAGCATCTGCAGAACATGTAAACTCTACTTAGAAAGACTCCTTGCCTGGGAATCTTATTGTGAGGCAACCGTGTTAACCACTATGCCACTGCAACATCCACATAAAATAATAATAATAATAATGGCGGTGCGGTTGGCATAGAGGTTAGCATGGTCGCCTCATAACAAGAAGTTCCCGGGCTCGATTCCCCGGAGTTTGCACATTCTCTCCGTGCTTGCGTGAGTTTCCACCGGGAACTCCGGTTTCCTCCAACTGTCCAAAAATATGCAGATTAGGTCGATTGGTGATTCTAAAATTGCACATAAGAGTTGAATGTGTGTGTGAGTGGTTGTTTGTCTATGTGTTGCCCTGCGATGGACTGGTGACCCGTTCAGGGTGCACCCCCGTATCTTGCCCCAAGTGAGCTGGGATAGGCCTCTGAGACCCAGAATTAGGGAATAGGCAGGTAAGAAGATGAATGAATGAATGAATGAATAAATGAATAATAATAATAATAATAATAAGAAGAAGAAGAAGAAGAAGAAGAAGAAGAAGAAGAGGTTTAGTTTCATCATTTAGTTTGAAACGCTCTATTCATACAAGCAATATACCCTGACCATAGACCCTGAGCTTCAGGAGGACATATTTGATCATTGGAGTGGGAAAAATAGTATGTAACCCAGTGCATCAGACCTCCTCATCCAACATTAGTGTCTGAAGTCATTAATATTAGTATGAAGGTCATGGGAATAGAAAAGTTTAGGATATCTGGATGTAAGGGTCAGGTATCCCAATACTTTGTTCCTATTGTGTGTAGGTAGATAAATCCAGCTATGTTCAACATCTGTGGAAGAAAACATATCTGTGTTTGCAGGTCAAATAAGCACATGCTCCCTGGAGCTCTTGTTCTTCAGACAGTTACAAACAGGATTTTGGGGCTGCTTCACATGGGTGGCTGTGGAGACAGGTTTGAGAAATACGAATCCATCCAGAGTGGCTATAGCTCAACCATGTACTTCACTTTCACACCAACATTCCTCCGCTTTCTATATGAATGATTTCTAATCCTTTAACAAAGCATTATTGCTCCAGGCTTCGAGTCGATGCTTTCTTTATCAGGAAAACTACTCCTTAATTCCATATCCGTCTTTCAACATTATCAGCTCCAGGAATGGAGGTGTGAAAATCAATATTTACACAGAATATGTTCAGGTATTCAAACTTTAGGATGCGTTTAAGGTTTCTCAACAGCTTATTGAGACTAAAATAACCTGCTAAGGTTCGACAGGTTTGAGTCAAAAAAATGTTATCTGTATTTTTGATGCCTTGCATGGGTTTTCTCTGAGTACTCCGGTTACCTCCCAAAGTCCAAAAATATGTACATTAAGTTGATTCTAAATTGTCTTTAGGAGTGAATGAGTGTGGATGTATTGTTGTTCGTCTATGTGTGAACCTGCAATGGACTGGTGACACAAAGGGCAAAAGGCAGGGGTACACTCTGGATACCAGTCTATCACAGGGCAACACATAGACGAACAACCACAAACACACACATTCACTTTTATGGGAAGTTTACTAATCAACCAAATGTACATGTTTTTGGACTGTGGGAGGAAACTGGAGTACCCAGAAAAAAAATATGCAAGTGCTTTTTTTAAAATCACTTTTATACAACTGAGCAATTATCGATTAAGGGCCCTGCTTAGGAGCCCAGCAGTTATAACTTGGTGGTGCTGGGAATTTAACTTCCAATCTTTCTAGTCAACAGTCAAAGAAACCCTGATTTTCCTATTATTATTCCATCCCTCTATTGACTCTCTTTGTGTAGAGTAGGTACACCATCGTTTTTGCCCAGAGAGTACCACCAGTTTTTACAATCACCTCACACAGATTATTTTAATAATCTCGATGATACTTTTCAATACAAAATCTGTTAGGGTTATACTACCTAGTTAAAAGAGGTTATTTATAGATTGTTTATCTGCTGCATTGGTCCTGCTCGTTTCCATTCCACTTCCCTGTTACATCTGTAATTAATCGAGCCACGGAGGTCAAGTTGAAGATATTACTGCATGTCTTAATTTGCCCCCACTCCTTTATGTTGTTTCTTTTAATGTGCTATGCACTCGGTTTCCCTCAGCGCTCATCTGCATAAGACCTTGGGATGAATGTTAACTATGTTTAATTAGACAAGTGCTAGGACGTATGGGGGTGAGTAGCTGGGGGGCTTTTGGAAAGTGTCTCTCCCTGTTGACTGGGGGTGTATTACACAATCCTAGCTGAGGTTACAGCCTCGCAGCTGCTCTGTCCAACGCCTGTTTATTTCCTATCCGGTGTCTGCATGACTTTCTTTGCACCAGCTGTGGACAGTATTTGTCTCATAGACCCTCTGACCACGGCAGTTTTTCTTTTAGCTATGTTAATTAAAGCTTTGGAGCCATACAGGAACATTACTGGCATAAGAAAAGAGAAGTCTGATGAGCGATAAAAGGGAACGCGGTTGCGCCCCTCCCACCTTACTCACATGTATACAAAGGTCGTTATATATCCTGTCCAATCTTTTCCAGTCCTAAGGGCTGGTCAGTACATCTTCTGGTCATGTCCAGACAGCGACACCCCAACAAACTAAGTATTATTATGATATTTGGGGTTCTACATTTATTACACACCCCTTAACAGGTGCCACATGGACATCACAACCACTTTTGAGTAAAATCATTTTTTTTTCCAAGCATCACTGAAAGATCAACTAAAAATAAATAATAAATGTTGTAGGCTGACCTAAGAAATATCTATTCATGGTAGAATGACAGTTTTGCACCTATTCCCTGCCCCCCGGTTTGGGTGGTTTGTTTCGAAATGACCTCTGATTTCTCATTGCATCGGCTTTAACCTGTTATTCTTTGCTGACAACAGAAGAATTGTTATCTGTTAAATAAGTAATTCTCAAATCCTCAGTAAATTTGCCAGCAGCAAAGAAACATTGGGATTGCTGAAAAGGCAGGAAAAATAGAAAGAGGAAAGAAAAGAAGAAAAAAAACAACAACAGTTGCAACACTCTGTTTTCAATTTTATCTGAATATAGATAGTGCAGATGCAGAGTTGTTTCATATTTACAACATACCTGTATTTGAATTCAGCCAGTAGTCAGGTTCGAGCAGTAGAAACATTCACAGTAATTAACTAGACTATGATGGAAGGAGAAATATGTAAACACAACTGATTATCCTTCCTTTTTTCAATGCATGTCTAGCGCTGTCACCCTTAATGTTGATAGAGGGCCATTGAGATGCTTCTGTTTTACCAGCGTAAAGATTTATTTTCTCCACATCTTCTCTTCAATTAGTCATGACACCCACTTTTCTCCTACTTCAGCAGATTGTCGCTAACTACTGAAGGTGAAAAATTACATCGACTGTGAATTTCTGAAGCAGGAGACCAGTTCACTCTTGATTAGCCGATCATGATTACGGTACCTCTTGATACATCTAGAAAGAGGGATTGGTTTCCTTATTTAAATGTATCTTTTATATGTGTCATAAAAGTCACATACTTTATTTGAGTTTGTACTTACTACCCTCACTGTTAATACAGTAGGTTTTATATATTCATTCATTCATTCATTCATTCATTCATTCATTCATCATGTTCTAACCCACTTTACAATGTCAGGGTCATGGGGGTCTGCTGGAGCCTATCCCAGCACATAGAAGGCAAAAGGCATGGGTACACCCTGGACAGGTGGACAGTCTATCACAGCGCTACAATTAGACAAACACACACACTCATTTCAATAGTCAATCCCCAATCAACCTAGCTTTAACCTAGCACATCGCACTTTGACATCTGATGGCACTTCAGTCAGCCAGGAAGTCAAAGCAAGTCAGAAAGATTTTATTGTAATTTTAACCACCTAGAGCTGATGAAATATGCAGTGAAATGAAATTTCACTGTTCCTCCAGGGCCGTAGTGTAACATAAAAAAAAAGAGAGTCACATATTATTACAAATGACTAAATCCAACACGGCAACATAAAACGAGAAGCAGACTTTATAAAAAGCCCAATTATTATTTTGACTGTCATTATCAATTTTTTAAAAACCTTTTTCCAAAGTCTTTAATAAAAATTCCACTGACAAAAAAACAAACATTTATACAATGGATTCATTCAACAAAAGTCTGTTTAAATAATATTTAATATTTGGATTCATATCAACTCTATTCAGTCTGATTTTTTAGGTTTCACACCCCTATACTAATACTAATTAATATCATCCAGGGGCGGCGCAGTGGATAGCATGGTCACCTCACAACAAGAAGGTCCTGGGTTCTTTCTGTGCCGAGTTTGCATGTGCTCCCCGCACTTGCGTGGATTTCCTCTAGTAATCCGGTTTCCTCCCACAGTCCAAAAACTTGCAGATTAGGTTGGTTGGTGAGTCTAATTTGTCCATAAGAGGGAATGTGTGTGTGTGTGTGTGTGTGTGTGTGTGTGTGTGTGTGTGTGTGTGTGTGTGTGTGTGTGTG
>JAOTRA010000014.1:3257045-3269647 GCA_026260255.1 Pseudolaguvia tuberculata | reverse complement strand
ACACACACACACACACACACACACACACACACACACACACACACACACACACACACACACACACACACATACACAAAGATAAAAAAGTAAAAGTAGCTTTCTAAAGTCATATAGCAGAAGGTCATCAGATTCGCTGGTGTTTGGAGAGGAAGGAATGAATCAGCCATAAAGAATTCTGTGTCTAAGGTTTAGAGCGGAGCAAGATTTCTGATAATTCAGGAGGTTCAGGCGGTGCGCAGATCAAATTGAAACAAGGATATCATCAGATATGAGTGATGCTGTATGCCAAAGCTGAAAGCCGAGGAGAAATGACACTGCAGCAACACAGCCTCTCGTGGGTTTACGGTGAGACAATAGCTTGGCCACGATTCAAACGGTAAATGCCGTCAAGGAGAGCTTTTGCTGGATTTGACTCAATCTTGGTGTGACCTTCACAGCCACAGTTTCTCTTTATTGTAATCTCAGCACAAAGAGGCAGCAGCGAGCAGTGGGAGCGGACTACCTGGCATGCAGGCTGGCAGCTAAACAAAGGCAAGCCAGCTGACGCTTACGACTGATAGCACAAACACACTTCAATTAAATACTGCTGTTCTGCTCAAAGAAAAATCAAATTAGGCAGCACACTGCCAAAAAAAGAGAAGGGAAGTGAAGTGGGTATAACTGAGAGGGTACAAAATATATATCCAGTTTGAAGATTTATTTTTTAGATTAGACATAATCTTCTGTATAGATTCTTCAAAGTTTTGCTTTTTTGAAGCTAGACTAATTGCTTTAAAAGGCACACTTTTCCCGTTAGTATATGAGATACTAGCTATTGGAATTACTACTTTTTTTTTAAATTACACCAGGATGAACCTACAGCATCTCCTCCTCATTTTTACCCCACACAAACTTATAGCATTTACAATAACTTAATCTCAATTGCTTGCTGGTCTGCTAATGGACAGGCGCCTGTCTCCCGTGAAGTGAAAACAGAGTGGATTTTCATTAATTAATTAATTAATTCATTCATTCATTTGTTCTTTTATCTTCTACCCCCTGGACAGGTCGCCAGTCCATCACAGGGCCACATATAGATGAACAAAGATTAGACGTTATACAAGAAAAATATTTATGCTCAGATCCTACTCTTGTCTTGCTGATTTCTGGCATGCTGACATCCCAACTTCGACCTAATCAACTACTTGGAGTTTGGAGAATATGTATAGTTAAAAGTAGATAAAACAAGAGACTGGATTTCATTTTTATTCAGATATTGATTTCCAGCTCTTATGCTATGGGTTTTTCCTTCTCCTTACACACACACACACACACACACACACACACACACACACACACACACACACACATTCCAACTTTAAAGCTGGCCTGCTGTGGCAGATCAGTGTAATTTTACAGAGCACCTCGCGTATGGGTCTGGGCAATTGGGCAATACTCAGACCTAAAATTTGATATTGGTTTCACGCATGGGAAGTCATGTGGTTTCATGCAAGGGCATTGAACCACATGACTATTGACAATTTGCACCATTGAATAGTAAAAATCACAGGATAAATCAGCATTAATTGATTCTGGCTGGATGAAATAAACAAGCTGGCAGATTGCACAATTCAAGGGCAAGGCCCACTAGTTAGGCCTTGGGTAAGAAAGGAGGTCACAAAGACAGGAGTCTTTGATGGAGGACATTCAGCTGTGTCAGTAATAGGGAACATGGGGCTTTGGAAGTGCTTTTGTCTACCCCTGAATCTATCACCCATCAGCCCATAGGGACTCTCTTCAGTGAGGCTCAATAACAGTGAGATTCACATCTCACTCTGGCGCATGATCCCCCAAAACGAGCCTGTCTCACAGGGATTAGAGCCAGAGCCAGGATTCAGACAGCATAGCCGAATTAGACATACTTTTTAAGTAATTGGCAGTCTGAGGAGAAATAATGCAGACAGATAAAAGGTGCCGAAAATATTTTTCCCTTCAAGTAAAGTAAGGAAAGATTTGTGCTTTTTTTTAGGCAAGGGGTCTTTCTGTTGGGAGATTGCATGTTCTCCCTGCACTTTCATAGGCTTTCTCTGGGTACTCCAGTTTCCTCCTACAGTACAAAACCATGTACATTAGTTTGATCAGTGATTCTGAATTGATCTTAGGAGTGACTGTGTGTGAATGGTTGAATATCTATGTGTAACCCTTTGATGGACTGGTGGCCTGTCCAGGGTGTAGCCCTGCCTTTCATGCAGTGCCACTAAATGAATAAATGTAATCGAGTACTTTAGGAAAGTAGGAAGTAAATGTTTAGAAGTAGAGAATAGTGCGGTGCCTGGCATCCAAGAAATGTCTTTGGCCTTGTCCTTTAACAGCAGAGCTTTCTCCAGTTTCTGAATCTTATGATGTTGTTATTCACTCTAGAGGATATTTGTAAAGCCTATCTAATTTGAAGGACTTCTAACTGGAGAGCATCTGCCCATCTTTACTTCTGATAGAGTATATTTCTTTTATCGCTAATCACATAATTCAATCGATCCTGGCCCTGCGGAAACTGCCAGATCCCATGACAGAAACTCAGTTTACGCTCAGACCTCAGCCACCTTGTGCCAGAAAGAAACTATGTTACAAAGGGGTCTCTGCCCACTGCTTGATTCCACAGAGGGGTGTGGTAAGTATGTCCATAAAATATACTTTCAGGATTTAGGATGATAATCCCTTCTGCATCATGAAACCTATTGGTTCTACTTTAGGACATAGAGTTTCCTCATGGTATAAACTCTGTCCTATCATGGTTTTTTAGAATTCCGGATGTGGGGAGCAGCCAGGGCAGCATCCAAGCATTTTGTGAAGATGCAAGGTGACAGAAAGAGGCTGAAATGGTGACAAATTAGTTCTCAGAAATGATTTTTCATGCAACTTGCTTAACGATTACCATCTTGAATTGGAGCCTCTGTTTTTTTTTTATTTTGGTGATATTTTTTCTATTATAATTTATACACACTTACTGTAGTAAAAGAGTTTACATGTTTATACATCATTACTTCCTGGTCGATAACGTCACCCGGCTGTGACGTAATGCTGTTCGATTGGATAGATTTCACATGTGCTTTGGGAAGTGCAGCATAAGTTCCTGAAGGGGACACATTGAAGGAGAGCACTGCAGGACGTGAACCTTACTGCTCCCAGTGGAGCAACAAAGAGAAGAAGTGTATAGCAGATATATACAAATGGACCACTCCCTTGCTGCATGTGGGAATGTGTAACCTATTTTGTTCCAGCAAAAGAAACTCCTCCTTCTTTATATATGCCTCAGTTGTTGAACAAACATATCATATCCTTCTCATTTTATACACATGTAGGTCACTTTGGGTTGAGAAGCTTCATTATGTAGATCACATGCACATACGTTACTTTTATCTAACCCAGATTTTGCAGTCATAAATTAAGCTGGACATAATTAAGTTAAAAAATGTTCAATATTACTAAAAGCAACCCACGGTTCAATAAGCAGATGGTAGCTCAGTGCTAAGGATTTTTGAAAATGCATATCTTAGGTATCAAGGAGGTATAGTTCAAGCAAAAAACTACTGCTGTTGAATTACAGTTACAGTTTGGCAGATGCTCTTATCCAGAGCGATTTACATTTGGTCTCTTTTTTACAATTAGGCAATTGTGGGTTAAGAGTCTTGCTCACGCCAGAATGATTACTGAAGCACCTCACCTTTCAGCCCCTTATATTTTCTTCTTACCATGCTATGAGTCAAGGCTTACATAGGTCACACTGATAAGAGACAGGCATGCTAGAATGCCCATACAGAATGTTGTGGGATTTAGGGAGATAGTTTTGTGCCAAGCTGACCACACGCTGGAAAAACATCTAAGCAATTCAAGATCGATTCAGAATTGATTCCAGCTCCACCGTACTCTGTATATTATAAAGGAATTAGCTTGGAGCATGTAATCCTTCCCTGTTTTTTTATTCTGGAAATTAAGTATAGCTCTTTTTAATGCAGGAGTAAAACCAAAAGAATTGGTCTCCTGTGTACCAGAGATGTTACTTCATCTGCCTTTTTTCTCCAGGGTAGAAGCTTCTAAATTGACTCACTGTGCATAGCCCTTCCCAGTGCTTTCTGTTTAGTCGACAGCTTGATGGCCAAAACCTCTTGGCAAGGGGTGATGCTGAGACCTCTAGCATCACAGGTTTAAAAATTTGGTGGGTGGGTGGTAATGGAGGGGCTGTAAAGTGAAACATGTGACCCCTGGTTCTCATCATGACTTCCCCTAGATAGCTAGTGCACAGATTAATTGGCATGGTATTGGAGGGAAAGGCATTTTAACCCTGGTTTGGGACTTAGAGCAGCAACATTCTATGCCAGCAGTTGAAAACTGCAGCTGTCAGAAGCTGGCCTCCCTTGGCTCCACTCCCACTGTCCAACCATTGTTTGGGCTTAACTTTAATTAGTTAGGATTCAAAATCTAATTCTAAAATGTTTGATAAATAAGATGTGAGAATATAAATATGTATCAGGATCCAACGGTAGTTTAGGCCATATTAAACAAAATAGTACTAATATTTAATAGAGAAAGCAATTTTACATCTCTGCTTTTGCAGCAAATAAAAAAAACAACAACTTGATAAACACCCTATATCTTTCTAAGCAAACGAGCTCGCTTGTGTTTAATGAGCCCTGCTGTGATTACAAGACTTTGCGGCTTATTCCAAAGCCCTTGACCTTTACTGATCCTCCTGCCTCATCTTTGAGCCATAGCCCATACCCATCTGACTGTTCTTTATCCTCTCACCTCTCAATCCTCCCACACATCCCCACTATCCCTCCCTAAGGTTTCTCTCTTTTATGCCTAATTGCATCCCTATTTGCCCCACGGGATTGCCTGGGTAGTGAAATCCTCTCCACTGTCCCCTTTGCAAATCCATTTGCACCCTCTACCAGCCAGGTCGCTTTCATGGGCTGCCCTGGAGGAAATATCGGATGACCTCACTTTCCAGCAAAAAGCAAGGGATCCAGGGGAGCACAGTCGGATGTAAGGCTCGTCTCTTTTTCCTTTTCGGTCCCTCCTGCCAAGAATCCCATCTTTCAAGTACAGGGCAAGGTCAGAATCATGCATTGCATGGAGTGCTGACAATCGTTTATCCACATGGATATGTGAAACAGCTTAATTGCCTATGGGGTGTGCATATTTATTTATTTGTATTTTGTTTAGCTGGGACCTGATTTGATTATATTCCATAATATTTAAACTTTGTTGAGAAACTTTGTGTTTCTTATTGGTGCTCTACTAATGGAATCATTAAAGTGAAGTGCTCGTTTTTTTTGGTGTCTCAATGATGAAGAAGGAGCTGCAGTCAGAGTAGTTCTGTTAGTTAGTGACACGTACTACCCATGAAACTCCAGTCTGTAAACGATGAACCCATATGATCTTTTTTAACTGTCAATTTTGTCATCAGCCCCTCAAGGTGTTATCAAAATAAAATCTTGGAAGTGATGCAGCAGAAATTAGTATTCTATTAGGATTCATTTTACTACTTTCCTCCAGCATTTGTTGTGCATATTATATAGCCGTTAGAATAACAAGTCATAATGTCATGATGGGTTTACACTGATCAGCATCAGGCAGGAAGAGGTTTGACACTTGTATATTTCTTTGTGAACATTGGACAAGCTTTTCCCAGACAAGAAAACCTAGCAGTTTCATCCTTGTGGTATGTTTCCTATTCAGCAAATAACCTATATAGAGCACAGAGAAAAGACCGTTAGATGGCCTGTCTCATTCACTTCTTATTTGAATGGAAAGCAGAAAGGTTAAACCGAGCTATGCTTTATGTCTCATGAAGTTTCATGAAAGGACAGGTAGGTTTTGGTTTTCTGTTTTGACGTTTTTGTCCTCTTGGATATGTCCAAGCCGGATCCAACTAACTTTACATCTGCCTGCAGTGACAATTTGTCTAAAAAAGGAGAAGGCCATATTGTTAGCTTTTGTTTTGCAAGGTTTAATGAATGTGTGCCTTTATAACAGGCTTTTTCTAGCTTTTGCGAAATGACATGTCAAATGACATCTCAGACCTGGAAGACGGGTAAAGGGGAGTGCCGAACTGCTGAACTCCAGTACCTTTTAGCATATTAAATACATGCAGGCTGAGACACATGTATGCTAAACAAAGTCAAATTTCCTCTATTTGTTCAATGCTAGGGCGGCATTGTGGTGTAGTGGTTAGCAAGGTTGTCTCACAGCAACGTCCTGGGTTCCTGGGTAAATTAGGTTGGTTGGTAACTCTAACGATTTATTATTATAATTTATTATTACGTTATATTTGTGAGGAACACGTTAATGGCACAGGCAGCAAGGTTATCACTATTGCCTCACAGCAAGAAGGCTGGGGTTCGATTCCCAGGGAGGAGCCTATCTGTGTGAAGTTGGTATGTTCTTCCTGTGCTTGCAAAAGTTTACTCTAGGTACTTGTGAATCAATCTTTCGCAAGAATGGACATTTTTTTTGTCTGTTTAACTTTTTATGCCAGATGGCGTGCACTAGTCTATTCTCCATGACATCCACAAAACATGTTGAATGTACTGTTCTGTTGTGAGTGAATCTAACAAAGAGATAGGCTAACTTATTCACTAGGGCCATAGATTAAGGCTTCCCCTGACATATAACAGACATCAGAACATTTAGTTGTAAATCCTGTGCTTATTTTTAAGATAACCAGGACAGCTGTTTTGCAAAATATAACTTAAATGTTTAAAGCATTCTTTAAAAGCAATACGAGTCACCTAGCCAGCAGTAGCTGCGAGGTCAGCAGAGATGCTTCATCAACATGCAAACAGTCACACACTCTTGACAAAACCCTGCCCAGTCAACCTGAAAGGTTGCTACTACTCCAGTTCCAAGCCACTCTTATTATTACATCCAACAAAGTTTGCCACTTGCAGCTGTTTAACGGCGGCACGTCTGTTTTTGTTTGTTTTCTTGCCCTAAGTTTATTGCACCTTTATGGTCGATTGGGGGGTTGGAATAATCCTCGACATCTGTTCAGAGAGGAGGTTAGTAAGGTGGGAAACGGTGGACCAGCCCTCTGCTCTCATCCTTTAGCACTAAGATCGACATGTTGACTTTTAAAGTAAAGTAAGGCAACGCTAGATAGGTTTCTAAAGGGCTTCAAAGTCACAGCAGGAACCTTTGCCCCTGTATTTGTTCTGTAAATCTTATTACTGATGATCAACAGTCAGATTTCACAATGGTGGTCCAGAAACAAAAAGGCTGGTGCCGGGCCAAGGGCTTAGATAGTGCCAAGACATAAGGGCATCAACTAGTTTCGGGTATGGTTCTAAAAGACTCATGTCTGATGCCTAAAGTTAATATAACTCGACATGATCTATAGGCAGGTGTTATGACTGACAAGGTAGAGAAGCTACTAATCAAAATGCACGGCCAAGTATTCAAGACCCCCAGCCGCCAGTGGTTTTTCTTTTAATAGATTCTTTTATTTCCAGGTCACTATTTAAGAGTTCTCTTGTTAAACTCTTATCTCCTTCCTCCCTAAGTTGGATAAGCATTAAATTAATAACTTATTCACAGCCTTCTATCCGGTTCCTCCTTGGTATTGAATACCCACCTCATTCTCATTGCCAGGGCAGAGAATATGAGTCTCTGCAAAGAGAAGAATCTTCACAGCAGGGTTTCTCTATTTCATCTTGTCACCCCTCCTCTTCAGCAATGTCGAAATAAAACCACATTGAATCTGAATGCTCATGTTTCTTCCACGGTATCTTGGGGTTTTTTTCCCCCCACTTACTTGGCAGACTTTGTATCTTGGCCTGCCAGAAACTGGTCTTCTGGAATCCTTTGGTTCTCATCTTGCCAATATGTACAGTAAAAAAATAAAGAAAGAAGCTGTGACCTATTAGTGTATTTTGTATCTATCACCTTATAGACATTCAAAATTTATACTAGGATTATTTTTTATTGATAAATCAAAAAGTTGGCAGTAGAATAGTCATTGAGGATATTGACCACAAAGCAATTAATTCAGTCCAACTTTTGCAAAAACAAATGTATTGACTGATTATATTTCAAATTAAGACTATTAGAATTGCCTAATAATTCACTTTAAATATTGAATCATTCATAATGAAACACTAGCCCAGATAGGGTAAGACATTCCCATCTTTCTGACATTCGAATTTTTCATAATGTCTGTTAGCTAACAGAACCTGGTAAACGCCACAGTATGAAATGATCAAAGCAGAATAAACTTTTTTCCCCTGTCGAGTTACAAGCTTCCTACCACGATGATCTGTCAGCATGGCATAAAACACGGCAGGGTTTTTTTTTACTCCCGTTCAGTTTGTCAGAGTCAACGTGACTGCTGTCAGCCATTTTGATCTGAAGTCTCGTTCTTGTTTTCCCCAGTTTTCTGTCTTCACATAATAGAGTATAATGAGTTGAATGCTGAATAATCTGATCCATGTTGATAACATCAGTCATCCTTTTTTGGTTTTCTCTGCTGTCTTATGGTTTGAGCAAAGTGACAATTGCCCCAGGTGAAAAGTGAATGGTTTCCTGTCACATCCTATCATTCGATTGTCTTCCACGCCTAGCCTTCTTTTATTTGCTTTGATTAAATTTGCAGAGAGAAAAAAAATAAAACCACATACAAACCGCTTTCTTTCTGACGTCATCATTGTTCTTTGATGTCGGTATCCGACTGGACTCAACTTTATTTAACTATAGAGACAAATGTTTTGCAAAATTTGGTTCGAATTCGTTTTTGTCAGATTGAACTGGTAAGTCAAGTCGATTCACTTTTATTGATATCGCTTTTTAGCCTTCGAGACTGTTTCCAAGCAGCTTTACAGAATGACATCAAACAAGTACAATTTTAAACACAAATTAAGAGTCCCCAACTAAGCAAGCCAGGGAAGCCTGCAGCAAGAAACCAAAACTTCGGTGACAGAATGGAGAAAACCAGAGAAGAAATCAGGCCCATTCGTGAGGGGGCTTCAGTCAAAGTTCATGTTGTCTTGTCTGGATCATCACGTGGGACACTTACTTTTTGTTTCCAAGATTTCATTGGACAGATGATATATAAATATAGTGTGTATTATTGGTAGTCTTCCTGTAGTCTTGACCTGATTATTGCAGCAGAACAATTCTTCCATTGCATATCCTAACTTAGTCATTTGGCGTCAGAGTGCAGGGTCAGCCATGGTAAAGCACCTATGAAGCAGGAAGGGTTAAAGGTTCAAACATTGTCTAACTGGCGGTAGTGGGGTTTGAACCAAGGTCATCCTGGGTCTATAGATCCATTATTTGTTGGAAATTTCCAAGGCATTCAAGTGAAATTGATCAAAAAGAATATGATCGTTTCTGGTACTTCTACAGCAGATCTTGTGAACCCTATTTTTTTTTTTCAAGCAAAAATGAATTCACTAACAGAGCCTAGCAAAGCTTTTGTGTGATATTTCTTTTCTATTGTATGCATTGTGAGTGGCTAATAGCATGCACACAACAAGCTATTTTGTTGGCTGTATTCACTTTTATTATATTAGTAAAGGGAATAATTCTGGCTTTGAATGTTTAAAATGTATTTATTTATTCATTCATCTTGTTTGCCGCTTATTCCCTAATTTGGGGTCACAGGGGTCTGCCCTGTACACATAGGGCGAGAGACGGGGGTACACCCTGGATGGGCCACCAATCCATCTCAGGGCAACACATAGACAAACAACCATTCACACACACATTCCTTCCTATGGGCAATTTAGAATCACCTTTCGACCTAATCTGCATGTTTTTGGACTGTGGGAGGAAACCCACGCAAGCACAGGGAGAACACGCAAACACAGAAAGATTCCCGGCCCGGGATTCGAACCCGGGACCTTTTTGTTGTGAGGCGTCCGTGTTAACCAGTACACCACCGCGCCGTTATTTATTTATTTATTTATTTATAATTTATTATTTATTTATTTATCTTTCTGTCTGTATGTCTTTGACAGAACTTTATTTCATTCATTTTAATTGAGTAAAAAAAAAATTATGTTTTGCTTGATCCTCTAAATGGAAATCCCATCAAGTCTATCTATACTCTGCTTTAATCCAGATGTTCTCCCTTGTTTAATACAAGAGCCGGGATTGATATTATGTACATGCAACATCTGTCTTCATCCTTTTTTGTTTTGTCTTTTGTCTCTTACAGGAAATCGCAGCTTACTTGATAACATTCGAGAAGCATGATGAATGGTTAACAACATCCCCTAAAACAAGGTAAGGCGAATATTCCAATTTATTTGAAGAACTTGGACGATTTCGCAACATACTTAATGGATTGGCTTTTTTTAATCGCCCATTTCAGATTTTTTATTCTTAGTTGGGTGGTACATTATTGGTAGCCATTTTTAACAATTTCGACAGATTAGCTCCTTTCCATGAGTGAGTGCTGACAGGTAATGGAATATTAATGCAGACTAATAACTCTAAATAGCTTATTAGCAAAGCTCTTAGCACACAGCTTCACTCTCATCTACGCTGTTAACACCATGCTAATGTGTTGGTATCTAGTTGCAAATTATCCGCTTGTTAATAGATGAAACTGCGAGACAAGAGCTGTCCGTGGTGTTCAGAGAAATGGCAACGAACATGGGGGGGGGGGGGTGTGAGTGTGATGAACATTTATAATTCAAGGCTTTTCATAAGAAATGTGCAGGTTTGACTTGTGGAACCAGAGGTATGCGTAAACCTTCGGTTCTGTCTGTATGTCCACCAATAAAGTTCTCCTGGAAATGATGGTCAGGGGATGTTTCTTGTCTGAAATTGTGAGTGAAAAGTAATAACCATGCCATGTTATTCTTGTGGGGACAATCTCATGTAAGGTGACAGAGCTAAGATGACTGCTTGATAGGGCTGACAGCTAAAATGTTTTTTTTTTCTGGTGTGTTAGATTTTGGAATCGTTTTTATTTGGTGGTGGGGGAATAGAATACAAGATTATTTGTAACAAAATGATGAAATATGGCATGGTGTCATTGGGTATTAACATAAAAATGCTGCCGCACTGCTAATAATTCTTTGCTAGTACACCTTTTTAGCACTA
Source organism: Pseudolaguvia tuberculata (assembly GCA_026260255.1). Classification (NCBI taxonomy): domain Eukaryota; kingdom Metazoa; phylum Chordata; class Actinopteri; order Siluriformes; family Sisoridae; genus Pseudolaguvia; species Pseudolaguvia tuberculata. Next base: position 3,258,559 of record JAOTRA010000014.1, on the reverse strand, counting down.
TTTAAATCGATGGTAACATCAATCCAGGGACTGCAGATGCAAAATAGCCCTCTGGCTAATTCAGGAACATTGTACATTCATGTATTATTGATTGGCATTGTCCCTGTCAGATAAACCAGAAATAAATAAAAATAAAATGGAAACTTCTGTCATCCTGACTCTAGTATGCAAACCTCTGAATAGAACTAGCTTGGGCTGAGAATGGTTTTTAAAATTTCTTTGTGGTTTAGTCTTAAAATAAGTTTCAAAAATTTTCATTCATTCATTCATTCATTCATTCATTCATTCATTCATTCATACAGTCATTCATCTTCTTACCCGCTTATTAGATTATTTGGGGTAAGTGGGCTCTGCCAAAGCCTATCCCAGCGCACATAGGGCGAGGGTACACCCTGGACAGGTCACACATAGATGAACAACCACTTACACACACATTCACTTCTATGGACAATTTAGAATCACCAATCAACCTAATGTACATGTTTTTGAACTGTTCTGGTTTTGGAGGAAACCAGAGTACCCAGTGAAAACCCATGCAAACTGGGAGAACATGCAAACTCCACACAGAAAAACTTGTGTCTTGGGAATATATATATATACTTAATAAATTATTTGATACAAAATGGTGTATTATATGTAGATTTCAAGAGCTAGTTTCATTTCAACAGGGTAACTGCAGAGATCAGCCCTGACCTTTAGCAACCTTTCTGTAGTCGAGTAGCAAGTAGCCAGTGTGTCAAACAAACCCCAGTGCCCCCCTTACCCAACCTAAAAAAACCACACACACACCTTGTAGACGTAAATTCAACAAAGGGTTCTTAATGGTATTCACTCGCTACATTCTAGGAAAATGATTAAAAGAGAGTGGGGTCAGTATCAGAAAGTAGAACATGTGTAAAAGCTTCAGTAGAGAAGGAGAGGGAGAGAAGAGGTTGAGAGAGAGAGAGAGATACAGAAAGAGAGAGAAAGAAAGAGAGAGAGAGAACTAAGGAAGGGCAGAGTAGGAGAGAGAGAGAGAGCGAGAGAGAGAGAGAGAGAGAGAGAGAGAGAGAGAGAGAGAGAGAGAGAGGAATAGAGGGGGTGTAATTAAATGACAAAGAGTTTTCTTCCTTCTTTCTTTATTCTGTTTTCTGTTCTTTTTTGTATGGTCTGGGGTAGTTGGTTTGAAATGCTGAACACATTCTGTCTCTTAACTGCTGACCAGAAATAGCCAAAAAGCAACAGACACAAATACTCTCTGTTAGTTTTATTTTTTTGCTGTTCACTTCCAATTATCATCCGCCACTTATTAGACCGCTCCGGGGCCTCTCCGCCGACACTATGCTTGTCTCGTAGCAGCGCACGCAGCTTACATCCTTTATAACCAGTTTCATTTACTGAGTGACCACAAGTCTCAGTGTTTTCTCTCTCTCTCTCTCTCTCTCTCTCTCTCTCTCCCTCTCTCTCTCTCTCTCTCTCGCTCTCTCTCTCTCTCTCTCTCTCTCTCTCTCTCTCTCTCTCTCTCTCTCTCTCTC
>JAOTRA010000014.1:3170250-3180726 GCA_026260255.1 Pseudolaguvia tuberculata | reverse complement strand
GTGTGTGTGTGTGTGTGTGTGTGTGTGTGTGTGTGTGTGTGTGTGTGTGTGTGTGTGTGTGTATGTGTGTGTGTTTTTGTCAGTAAAAGCTCAGTGTTCTGTCTCTTGCACTGTTGGCAGGAATCTCAGAATCGATCTCAGTACTAGAACTTGTATCATACCCTCACACACTGAGCTCAGTGGAGATCCCCCTCTCTCTCTCTCTCTCTCTCTCTCTCTCTCTCTCTCTCTCTTTCTCTTCATATTTACTCTGGTTAGCTGACGTGGCTGTAGCATGTTTTATTGATAAAGGTGTAGAAGTTTAAAGTATGTAATGTTTAATAACTGTAAAAATCAAACCGTAGCAGTGTTCTGACATCCCGGTTTTTTTTCTGCAGGCTGCATAATGAGTAGCAGTGAAGGGGAGTTCAAAGTGAATGCTGAAGTGTTTAGATTTAATGATGTAGTGCCTGTGAAATGCCTTTTTCTGGCCGTGATGTTGAAGAAACTGATATTTAACTTGAAAGAAAGTGCTTAAGAAGACTTCAAATCTTTCTCACACATTATCTTTTCATTCTTTTCCTGTCAGGGGCTTCTTCAAGTTCAAATGCCGGTAATTTCTTTGGGTAATTTCTTTTTTTTTTTTTCATTCTTCACTTTTATTCTCAGATTTCAGAGATGACACCGTTTGAGATTTCGGTGTTACCTATTCTTCTTCTTCTTCTTTTTCTTCTTCTTCGTTTTCTTCTCCTTTTGGCTGCTCCCATTAGGGATCGCCATAAGGGTACCCTGTCCTGTACATCTGCCTCTTCCACCCCAACTACCTTGGCGTGTCTTTCCTCACCACATCCATAAACCTTCTTGGTCTTCCTCTTTTCCTCCTGTCCGGCACCTCCATCCTCATTATTCTTCTACCAATATACTGCATGTCCCTCCTCTGCACAGTAGACTAAAAACATTTTCAAAGAAAAAAGGTGAAGAAGTGACAATAGTTACACTCTGGTGAACACCAGAAATAACTAGACAATAAAAATACTGACTTAATGATGTATTGCACCTGATTGTTGTAATGTAACAGGTCGAATATTTTTAAAAGGGTAACAGGGGATGCCAGGTGTATTAGAATTCCCCTTGGGTCTTCTAAGGAGGCTTGCAGGTGTTTTTTTTTTATATAAATCACAAAGAATTTACTTCCAGTATTGTTTTAACAAACAGGAGTCTACGATTTTGTGTTTTAACACAAATCTAAGGTGATACAATGGTAGGCGGTGTGAAAAATCATATGATTTTCCGTCTATTATAAAGTTTATACTGGTTTACAATGGTGACCCCTGGCATAATAGTAGTACCTAATTTATATCATAGTAATAACAATAATTGATCCTGTACGCGATTTTCCTCTAATTAAATTATTCCGTAATTCGGGGTCTTCTAGAATCTTAGTGCACATAGGGCAAGAGAGTATTTGCTTGTACTCACCACACATATGTTGGTTTTCTCGGGTACTTCAGTTTCCTCCCACAGTCCAAAAACGTGTACATTAGGTCGATTGGTAATTCTAAATTGATCATAGGAGTAACTGTGAATGTGTGGTTGTTTGTCTGTGTGACCCTGTGATGGACTGGCGACTTGTCCAGGGTGTACCCTTGCCTTTTTCAATATGTGCACTGGGATAGGCTCCAGCAGACCCCTGTGACCCTGAAATGGGGAATATGCAAGTTAGAAGATGAATTAGTGAATTATATAGTATTATATAGTATATTTGCATAAATGGAAATCCAATACACTACATCCACCATGTTTACACTGTCACATGACATACATCATCATGACAAAGTGAAAATTAAGGTCCGGTGCTGGATTTAATTGGCTGATGATAAACAAGTGCAATTGAAGTACAATTTCTTTTAAAGTACTTAAAGCTACATTAAGCAAATGAAAAATGCTGAGTCACAGTTTTCCACCAATGACCATGATGTGCCAACTAGCCCTAACAAATATATCTATCTCGTATACATACTTTAAAATGTGTCAGGATTATGTAGTAGGTCATCCAGGGACCTTCTGCATACTATTCAATGGGGAAGTGTGCGATTTTGTACACAGACATATTTGATGGTTTTTTTTCTCTTTGTTTGTTTGTTTTCGTAGGGTATTTGTTTGAGATTAGAGGTGTGTATTGGGGCTTGGATCCCACTGGACCCTGGCAAAGGTTGAAAAAGCTGGAGGTTTTTACTTTAGTGCTTTAGTGTAGAGCTTTGCCTGATACGAGTCACAGCGGAATAAATGCAACTCTTTCTCTTTATTTTAATTAATCGGTATCGGGGCTGGCAATTGTGGATTATCATTATTATTATGGTATAGTGGATTAAGGCACCAGCACCCACAGGCGCAGTTGTACTTCAGTGACTCAGGTTTGATTTCTTTCCGGTCCCACCTCCCTCTCTATCTCCCCTATTCAAATCCTTTTGTCCTATCATTCGTTTCTGTTCGAACCCAGTTATTCCCTAATCCGGGCGCACAGGGGTCTGGTGGAGCCTACACCCTGGACAGGTCGGCAGTCCATTGCAGGGCATACATAGACAAACAACCACTCACACACACACACATATACATACACACACACACACACACACACACACACACACACACACACACACACACACACACATAAATACACACTCTCCTAATGAGTAATTTAAAATCAAACTAATGTACGTGTTTTTGGACTGTGGGAGGAAACTTGAGTACCTGGAGGGATCCCACACAAGCACGGGGAGAACAAGCAAACCCTGCACAGAAAGATCCCCAGCCCTGGATGGGAATGGGACCCGGGACCTTTTTGTTGTGAGGCGACTATGCTTATATATGTGTTGTAACTGATGTAAAGCGACTATCTGAGTTGTTTTGGGTTAAATAGATAAAAGCTACAACCTTTTAGGATTTTAAGCATGGAAAAGATAGCGCTTATGTCATGCCACCACTCTGTAGCAATACCTGCTTGCCTCATTGCAAAATATGCTCACAAGAAAAAATAAAAAATAAAAATCATCCACTTAAAAGCCACTTACACCAATGCTGCCCTTCTTCCAGTCACAGTAAATCCAATGTTTTTCTTCAATGGTTTTTGGCTTGAGGATTCCCTGAACAAGAACAATCTATTAGAAGTCACTTCAGAAAGAGACGTCTGGAGAAAGGCATCCTGCTCAGGGAGACATAAAGGGTCAAAAGAGGGGAAAAATAGACCCATCCAAAACAAACAACATTCTTTGACAAGTTTTTGACATTTGGGCAGTGGTGTCTGAAAAGGCATTGAGTTGTTGTTTGAAGGACCAGGAAGACCTGGGTTAGGTCCATCAGTAAGACCCTTCCTGCTCCAGGGGCACTGTATCATAGCTGAACCTGTTCTCTGACTCTCAACGTGTACAAGAATAATGTGTTTGTGTTTTTTTGTTTGTGACTATATAACAATTTTCTTGTGCTATTTTTCTTTAGAAGAATCCTTAAATTAAATGGTGATAAGGAAGAACGAGGGAACGATTCGAACATTCTCCTGTTTCTATTGTTGTTGTGTTTCGTTCTAATCATCTGTTTCATTCTCACCTTACCACCAAACAGCGATCTTCCGGCTACACTGCAGGCTGTATAAACTGGCTGCAAAGTTAGTTAGTGAATGAGACAGACAGAAAAGAGCAGTAAGACACTAAGATAGAAGGAGCTGTACAGAGTAAAAGAGAGACAGTGGTGGCATGAATCATGGCTTCAATAAAGAGTCCAACATGGATCGATACAAACACCGAGCGAGGACACATACCGGCCCACACTGTTTATGTGTGGGAGATGTGTTAGCCTTTGTGTGTATGTATGTGTGTGTGTTTTGAGAGAGTAAGAAAGACAGTCAACCCGGTTTGGCCTTGCTACCGCATGCTTCAGCTGTCCATCAATGTTTGATGAAAGGCTCTTTTGAGCACGAAGCAGGTATATGTGCTGACTCATCAAAAGCGCCCACATTAACATGGTTTGTTAGCTCGATATATTGAGTTTTCCGGGTAAATCGGTAGCCTTTGTGCCAGTTTGAATCTGGATCGTATGGAATTTCATAAGGAGTGCTTTGTAAGCAAAGCGGGGACACCTTCCTCAACGATCACGCCTCCATCTCTGTCAGAAGTACACAGGTTTGGGAGAGGCCCAGAGAACCATAAGAGACACATGAGACTACCACTCCGGCTACACACTGCTGGTCAGTTCCTATTAAGAGAGACACACGCAGGGGAATGCATCTGTGATCGGTGGCCAACAGCAGTCGACACAGTGAGTGTTAAAGTGGATACTGGGGTCTTTAAAAGACACGTGCTGGGCAACTTAATGAGCAGAATGTCCCCTCCTTTACTGAAGAAGTGAGAGAAAGAGCGAGGGAGAGAGCTTTTTTTATTCTGTCTTTTTTCCTTTTAAATTTGCTCGATAAGGGTGAAGGGCATTTCATGGCTGCTCTCTTTCTTTCTTTGGGTGGTTTGTGTGCAGTCTTGAACAGTGAAATCCTGCGATAAAGCTTGGTGGAACTGTGTTTAATGGAGCTTAATCCCCAGATTTGACATCCACAGGGCCATAGTAATGTAGCCTGTTCAGCTCCAAAAACCCTCCAAGAGTACAGGACCTTACATACACACGAACACACTCACAGGCATTTCAGCATCATATACACTTATCATACACCAGATCCCCTGCGGTTTACGGCTGTCAGGCTCTGATCCGTAGACGGTTGTTTAAGTGAATTAAGAATGAGATCTAAATTGCTGTCAGAATTGCTGCTTAAGGCTATTCAAAATTCCTGACCATTGATTGCTCGCAGCTTGTGGTTTTAATTAAAGTTGACTTTCATGCATATTTTACTTGTTGGATTTTCCTTACAAATTGGGTTCTCAGTCATCTAGTGTAGTCAGCAGACTAGACTGTGAACCCGCGGTGGTACATGCCAAAGCGTCAATGATTTCTGAAGACGATTTCTTTACGAATCGTGGCTCGTACTTTCTTTTTTCTTGTTTATTTAGTTTAGTAAAGTTACAGCTTTAAAGACCATGAACTTATACCTTCAAAATGCGTGGCTTTTTAGTGCCTCAAAACTTTTTCAAACCTTCTACACCTTGCGATAATATTCAACTTAGTGAGACACGTTATCCTCTTTTTCTTCTTTAAGCTCTCCCCTGTCTGTAATTCTTGTCTCTGTCTAAGTCATTTAAAGGCAAAATTCTAGAAATGCAATCAAACGACTGGCTCATTTTGGCGGTTAATAGCTTTTTCTCCATCCGTGTATTCACTCACTGGTCATTAGGTTGATATTCATCAGGGATTGGTTAGTCATTCAATCCCATTAAATATAAACAGTCATTCTTTGAATGCCTAGAGTATATTTAGTGTTGCCAGCCTGCTTTTAGGATGTGGGAGAAAACTGAAAAAATCATATGGACATAGGACAGTTTAAGTTAAGTGGTGGATCAAAATGGTTGTTGACTAAAAAAACTGTTTGGGTCCTTAAGCAAGATCCATAACCCCAATTTACCAAGATGAGACTAATTTCACTGTGATATTCAGTCTATGTGACAAAGGACAGAACTGGACTAGCCATGTGACTAGCCCCTAGCATTTGGTTCCCACAAATTGAAAAATTGTAAATAACCTTCATTGGTAGCTTAATGTGCAAGGGTTCATTGTCATTTAATAAATTCAGACTTTCAGCTTGATAGGAGAAATTTTAGAATCCATAGAAGCCTTGGCAAAAAACCTGTCTCCTTGTTATGTAAATCAACCAATCACATTGCGTCATATTTTGGAACAGCGCTAGCTGTGGCCTTGCCAACACCTTACGCACTTTGAAACTTTAATGAGTTTCCCTTTTTTCTTGCCGCATATGTCAAACCTTCAGCCATTGCTTTGTAGGCCTTTGAGCCTAAAAGATGTGAACACAAACTATTCTGCAAAACAAGCTATTGGAAAACGTCTGGACAATCATGAATACGCCTAGATCTAGTCAGAAGAGCAAACCTAGTGAATGGCCAGACTCGTTCAGGCTTACAGGAGAGCTACAGAAACAGGAAGAAAATGAATGGCTCTTGGCTATAGAGAGCAGGAAATCATTTTTGATGGCAATAGATCGACTAAAACAGACAAATTAGCTAACGAGACTTTTGTCTGACTGAGGATCAAACAAAAAACTGGGATTTACGTTAAAAAAGGATTCGTCGGTAGGTTTCACAGGGACGGAGTTAAGCACAGCATTTCGTGACATATTTCCTAACCTGCACACTCCCGTGACTAAGCTAAACACTTACCGCAGGAGCACTTTTTCCGACAGACACCGTGGGCTTTTTACAGAGGTGAACTTGCACCATTTTACAGCCAAAGCACACAGATCCTTTTTTTTTGTATCGGATTTCAAAGAGAGAGAGAGAGAGCTGCTGACTGGCATGAGCAGTTGTAAGAGAAACGGATAACCAGAGAGAGTCGAACGTCAGCAATCCAACCCCACAGGGCAGTGCCCAGGTGAGCTGAGCATGCTGGGATACTGACCGATACTAATGTATCTCCTCTGACCGCCTGAGGCTGAACATATTTGCTGGGATTGTCTAGGGATTTTGACAAGCTTACTAAGGTAAAAGTATACACAGAAGTAGTGAAATAAAGCAGAGAGAGGAAGCGATGTAGTCACACCTGGTAGAGGCAAGTTTGTGGAGCTGCATCTTTTACTGTTATTCCCAGTAGAAAAGCCATGATTGTTCAATGCTAAAGCCATTTTGTCCCTTTGCTAAAGCTTCCACCGAGACCCACTGATACTAAGTGTTTACAGAACATCTGCAGGTGCCATTTATCTAAAAAAGTAGACACGAAAGTAAATTCGGAGTCAAAGTTTTGACCGAAAATTGGCCAGTAATGATATTAATTCAGTCTCGCACCAATCTTTCTTTATGAGCAAGTAGACGTTTCAGGTAGAGATCGGTCAATATTGATTTTTAGAACCGATACCAAGACCGATTAATTGCATGTTTAGATGACCGTTAATCAATCAATCAATTGGCAGAACCAAAATGTATTTATTATTTAATTTCTGTTTTTAACACAATCAATTGTAAACTGGACAAGTAATCTATTCTGGTAAAATTAAACAACAGTTTTCTACATTAGTAGAAACAGAATGGGTCTGAAATAGAAACCAATTCAAATCCATAATTAAAATTCAATCAAACAGGTAAAATCATTAAAAAAGTTTGTTTTTATTAAAGATTGCGTTTTTTGCTTATATGTTAAATAAATTATATAAATGAAAGCAAATCAATTAACATGAGTGGGATAGTGGGAATTATTTCTATCCTTGCTTATTCCATAATTTGGGCTTGGGTACCTAGAAAGCCTGGGGAAAACCTGCAGACACCACACAGAATGATCCCTGTCTTGGAATCAAACTCAGGAGCTTAATAGCACGCCACTGTGTTGCCTGCTTCATCTTATTTATGTAATTTAACCCCATAAACCCAAATCCCACCTTTCGTACTACTGAACTCCACCCTATGGAGCAGTAATGATTAACCCCTCCCCTCCCTCTCCCTCTCTCTATCTCTCCCTTTCTCTCTCTCTCTCTCTCTCTCTCTCTCTCTCTCTCTCTCTATTGAATTCTCATTCACACCTGTATAAGTATTAACCACTCGCCACAAGTCTTTCAACTATTTCCAAATGATTAAAGCACCTTTCAGGCTGTTTGTCATTTCTTTTGTAGCACTTTCTGTTTATTTCAGGCTCAGAGAGAAATCTCCAGCTGAGCTTGACTCAATCGCAGATGAAACCGCTTTCTCTGCTTTGTGTTTTGAGGGTTGATAACAGATGATTAATGGCTCAGTGATAGTCTACAATTACCACTTTATTCAACACATCAACAGGACCTGGACATGATGGTGCGTCATCCAGATATGGTTGCCAAAACATGGCCACAACTGAGCTTTGGTGAGATCATATTAGAGAGTAGAGATTTGTCTACTTTTGTATACATATAGGTAATTTCTGGACCACATTCTAGATCTGCATACACACTGATGTGTCTGTTTTGCGAGTGTAGAGTAGATTATTATTACTATTAGCAACTGATTACTATCCAGATTTTTTCTGGTATAAAATTTTTTTATTTGATTCCCAGCATCATCATGGTACCAGGGTTATCACTTGCAGTAAATGACTTTTATTAAGGCTGTTTGGTAACTACGATAAACAGAAATGTTTTCAAGATGACTGACTACTAACTCAATAAAAAAACAAGTTTAGGTTCCTGATATGGGATACAACATATGGGACAGGGCTCCCAGAGCATCACTGTATTGGCTCAGATTGACTAGTTACGTGTATTGTCAAAAAACAAGCCAGTTCCTCTGGAGCATGTTAGAACCTGTTTATATCTGGTCACATGATGCATTTTTTTCTGATGACTTAGTTATCCGATGGTTAATATGCCCTCCAAAAGCCATTCGAAACATATGATATTCGAAGGTCTGTTGTTCTATTTTGATATGGAATTGCCAGTCTTGCACTGTAAAAGAAGCCAGTACTATATATTTCTACCAATAGTGATGGAGAGCTCACATTCATATATATCACTGGTTTTTCAAGTCTTTCTCATTTTCTTTTTCAATGCAATCGCAAACCCAAATAAATGGGAATCGAACCCGGACAACTATACGCCGTAAAAGTAAAAAAAAAAAAAAAAAAAAAAAAAAAAAAAAAAAAAGCATTGTTACAAGAATAGGACGGCGCGGTGGCGTAGTGGATAGCACAGTCGCCTCACAACAAGAAGGGTTCGAATCCCGGGCTGGGATCTTTCTGTGCGGCGTTTGCATGTTCTCCCCGCGCTTGCGTGGGTTTCCTCCGGTTTCCTCCCACAGTCCAAAAACATGCAGATTAGGTGGATTGGTGATTGTAAATTGTCCATAGGAGTGAATGTGTGTGTGAATGGCTGCTTGTCTATGTGTTGCCCTGAGATAAACTGGCGACCCATCCAGGGTGTACCGCCGCCTCTTGCCCTATGTGTGCTGGGTTTGGCTCAGCAGACCCCCGTGACCCCGGATTCGGGAATAAGCGGGTAAGAAGATGAAAGAATGAATGAATGTTACAAGAATGTGTATTTGTATTTGTTTTCCCGTTCGTTTTCTTTTAAATAAGAGACCAAATGTAAGTCGCTTTGGATAAGAGCGTCTACCAAATACCAAACTGTAACTGTAATTATAAAAATGCTTATTTTATCAAAAAGCTAATATTTAGCTACAAAAATCTTTGTTGCAAAATCAATAAGTCACTGCAAAGATCGTATCCTCGTTACTTATATAAAAAAAAAAATTTGCTTCAAAACAACCCAAACAACTTAAATATTACAGACTGAACATTCTTCTGGGTGGGGGGGAAAAGAAGGAGCTTTGGATTGAGGTGATACAGTAAATTAAATAGACTTCATTTAAAAAAAATCTAATTTAAACTCCTTCCCATGGTTATCTAGTCAAAAGAGCAGGCAGTAGACATCGTATGAAAAGATGATGGATGGAAGGAAAGAGGTAGGTGAAGAGATGAGGGTGAGAGATGGTTAGTTAATGACATTAAGCAGCACTGATGAATTGACACCCGTTGAGCCACCGTGTTGACATCACCTGATTTACCATCGCCTATGCAATGCTCACCAGGTCCAGGTCCTGCGCCGCTTTTTCCAATTAAAAGAAATAATTTGATTTCAGGTAGTGGTAGCCTCTGAGGGAGCGAGGCGCAAGGAACGTGTGATTGATGTACCAGCAGACGACTGTGGGTGTCACCCTACAGGCCAGCTCGCCGTCCCCCACCCCATCATTCTGTCTCTGGCGTCTGGCCTAGGTGGGCTCGTGTCAAAGCTGTCCATCATAAATGTTTACGGTTGCCTTCGCCCTCATTTTTCCTTCCTCTGCCTCTTTTTCTCTCTCTTTTTCCTTTTTTTTTTGATACAAGACCTAGCAGCGTAATTACTTTTATGCACTGGAATGCCTGCTGTGATGTTGAAAAAAAAAGATTTCCAAAGCTGCATTCCATTTACATTAAATAACCTTTAATCTTCTAGCAAGCTTGCGTGTTTGTAATGCGTCTCTCTCTCTGTGGGAGGAGGTGACTCCGTGCTTCCAGGAAGATCTGAAATCAATCGAAATGATCCTTCGTGACATTCATATCCAACTCATTTTCCTTCATGATTTTCATTCAATGCATTAGCCGATGTTCCGCATCTAATTGGGTGGATGCCTTCGGAAAGGCCGATGTCTTTGAAACGAGAGCAGCTAAAAGTCAACAAAAATCAAATGTATTTTTGAAATACACAAATACGTCGCTAACCCACTGTTGGAACAATGGAAATTACTGGTCAGTGTAAGCAAGCATGTGTGAGTGTGTGTGTGTGTGTGTGTGTGTGTGTGTGTGTGTGTGTGTGTGTGTGTGTGTGTGTGTGTGTGTGTG
>JAOTRA010000014.1:3105036-3118892 GCA_026260255.1 Pseudolaguvia tuberculata | reverse complement strand
AGAGTAACTTTAATATAGAACATGTGGTAAATAATATGGTAAAGTAATATGGGAAATATATCGAACTAACCATGTTGTGGTAATTGTATTACAGTAGTTATACTCTTATCATAGATAAATGAACATGACTAGAGGTGGAAACTAAAATTAGTCTTACTTCATTAAAATGAAGTAAAGTTACTGGTCTATAAATCTACTCAAGTAAAAGTAAATTGTATCTTAAAATGTACTTTTAATAGCAGCAGAAATTCTAGTTCAGTTTAAAAACCAAAGAGATATAAATCTTTTTACAATTAGATAAACTGCAGATATATAAGCATTAGTAACTTACCGCGACATGCTTGCACAGGTTTGATTTGGACCTTTAGTATGTTGCAGTTCAGTCATCCTGGGCAAATATGGTTTACACTGCAGAATGAAAACAAACAACAACAGAACAGCGGAACATACAATTTTTACTGAACATTTTTGTTGAACAAAATGGGTTTCCTCTGGGTACCCAGGTTTCTTCCCACAGTCCAAAACATGTCGATTGGTGATTCTAAATTGTTTAAAGGAGTGAATGTGTGTGTGTCTATGTGTTGCCCTGCGAAGGACTGGCAACCTGTCCAGGGTGTACCCCGCTTCTCGCCCTATGTGTGCTGGGATAGGTGCAGCAGACCTTCGTGACCCCATTTTCAAAAATAAGGGGGTAAGAAGATGAACGAATGAATGATAATTTACTATCTGGAATCTGGCCGTTTACATTAGTTCAACACACACTGTTCTATAGTACCAACCTGACCAAGTGTAATTACTAGAACAAAGGAAATACTTTAGTAAATCCTTTATCGGCAGCATGGTCACCCCAAAGCTATGAAAGTCTCAGGTTCGATTCCCAGGCAAGGGGTCTTTCTATGCAGAATCTCCCCGCTTCTACATGAGTTTCCTCCAAGCACTCTGGTTTCTTCCCACAGTCCAAAAACATGTACTTAGGTTTAATTAATAATTCTATGTTGCCCATAGGAGTGAGTGTGTGTGTGGTTGTTTGTCTAGGGTGACCTGTCCAGGGTGTCCAGGACTTCAACTCCTGTGACCCCAAATTAGGAAATATGTGAATTAGAAATTGAATAAATGTTTAAATCCTTTTATTATGATACAGTTTAACACAGTCTTCTAGTTTACTCTAGTCATTTTTAAAGTTTATAAGTATAGTTTAAAGGTATCATGTGTACAACATTTGGCAGGCAAACATTTCCAGAGCGACTTACATTTATCACGTTTAAGCACTTGGAGTTTAAAGGGCCTTAATCAGCAGCCCTATCTTTCCAATAGCAGTCCAACACTTTAACTGCTGCACTACCACTACAATAATTAATGTACCAATCAACCTAATGTACACACTTTTGGACTGTGGAACAAAACCGGAGTATCCGGAGTAAACCCACGCAAAACACGTGGAGAACACACAGAAAGGAATCAAACCCGGATCTTCTTGCTGTGAGACAACTTCACCGCTTTTATATACTAGACTTTACTACATTTGGGATTATCGGAAGTGCCAGGAAATAATGACATCACTGCACAGTGTACTCAGGTAGCAGGATAATGAGCCATGTATGTGAGAGATTAGGAACATATAGTAAGCAAGTCATCTACTCACCCTTCATACATTGCTGTCTTTCGAGGACACTGATAGATGGGTTGGGTCAAAAAGGTGATCTTTAATAAAAATGTGTATCTTTAATTCATAAAACATTGACAGAGCTGTAGCACATTTTTTGCTTTTTCACAGCAGTTTCTGCACCAAGATGTTGGTTGAAAAGGAGCAATAAAAATGAATGGTTTGGTAACAGGTTATTTGGTTTAACAAACGATGTCTGGTCTAGAACATTTGCATACTGATTTACTGACTCGTAACACAAGACTCCGCTGTTCTGACATTGATGGGAAGTTCAATCCACCATCTTGGTGACAGAAGTCTGAGACAGATTGAGCTTGAGTCCTATGAGGTATGAGATAGTGGAACAAGTCAAGCAGTGCTAGTGTATCTGAGGGAACATGGCGCAATGCGAGGAGTGCTTAGAGGTAGGACTTTTCTTGGCTTGGTAGGCAAGCAGCTGTGGTTTGAAGCTGATGCGTGCAGCTACTGGAAGCCAGTGAATGGAGTGCAGCAGTGGTGTAGTTTGTAAACACTTTGGTAAGTTGAAAACCACATGTGCAGCTGCATTGCGAATCATCTGCATTGGGTGAATCGCACTCAGAGGTAAACCAACAACTGGGTGGCCTGAGTGGAGATGAATGGTTATATCCTCCTGAAATGTTTGAAACTTACATTTATCTCTTATATACAAATGTTAGCAATTTGGTGGTCCTGGGAAGAAACACCAGGATTGAATCTATTACTTAGCATTCCAATATCTTAACCACTGCTCTACCACTACTCCATTACTGTCTCTATTTTAATTATTTCTATTCACGCTGGCTCATTCAATGCTTTCCCTAATGCGAGTGTCTTTCTCACTGCTATGATTTCCCTCTGTCACCTTACACCTTTTACTTCTAGAATTTCCTTGCCTTGTTTTATTTTCTCCTTAGATTATTTTAAGCAATGTTTGGTGAAGTGACAGCAGGCAAGCAACCCTCTACTTCCTCCGTCTTTGTATTTTTTTTTATTTACCATGCCAGCATGCCTGCGGTACTTTACCCAATGTTTTAAGCATCAAAATATACACAGGAAAGCAGTTAGCATGGAAAGGAACATCACACATACTGAAAATATCCTCAGAGATTTCTCCTACAGACAATTTTTTTTTGCCAGCATCCGATGCCAGGCATGTTTATCCCGTGCTTACAGGTCTCTCTCTCTCTCTCTCTCTCTCTCTCTCTCTCTCTCTCTCTCTCTCTCTTTCTCTCTCTCTTTCTCTCTCTCTCTCTCTCTCCTGGCTCTAAAATGTTGATTGCTCTTTAATAACACCAATCCTGAGCTCCAACTGAGTATTTTCTGATCATCGTTTATTTGGTTAACATTCATTTATTTATTCATTCATTCATTAATCTTCTAACTTGCTTATACCATACGGGTCTGCTGGAACCTATCCCAGCTTACATAGGGCAAAAGGTACTCTGGGTACTCCACTTTTTTCCCCACAGTCCAAAAACATGCATGTTAGGTTGGTTGGTGATTTTAAATGATCCATAATAGTAAGTGTATTTGTGGCATTGTGATGAACTTACAACCTGCCCTGGGTGCTTTCAGAGTGCTGGGATGGGCCCCAACAGACCTCAGTGTCCCAGAATTAGGGAATAAGAGAGTTAGAAGAAGAGTAAATGCAAAACACACATAAAATTAAGAGTGTATAGAAGATCTTACAACATATAAGAGAGTAAGTGGTGAAATCCAAAACATAATAATCATCCCGGAATGATGCTTCGTCCTTACTCCTATGATTGTCACCACACTTCTAAAAGTACTTCTTACTAAATATTACAGTAATAACTGATGGGATCAGTTATTACTGATCCCATCCCACAGTTCTATAGTAAATTCAGATGATCATGTTTGGGAAACATGAGGCAGATCTCTATGTGGAACATTCAAGTTCTTCTTACTTCCTCCATAACATACCATGTCTTCATGGAGCTCAAGGGCTTGGCACACAAAGGAATTATCATACTGAAACATTGCTCAGGTCTTTTAGTTCCAGTAAACAAATAACAAACCGTAAGACAAACTCCAAGGCTGTAACAAACAAGGTCAAAGATATTATTCAGCTTTTCCAGGAACCTGAAACATCTGGTTCTTAACAAAGAAGTGAGGATTTATCTGTGAGCCTCATTAAAACAATTGAAAAGCCCAATTGACATTAATAAAACATACCCAAACCCTCATTCCAAAACAACTACAATAGGAATCAATGAGAGAATCCAAAGAAATCCAACAGGAATGGAATGGATGCCACCAAACAAACCACCAAAACTTAACAATAATATCTACAAGAACAATGGAATGGATGTCTAACAGAATAACCTTTTTAAAAAGGTAGCATTGTCAAGCTGAGACCGGTTGCCACCTTGGGTCCAGTTCTGGTGGACAGGTGAGCTATTGTAACATATAACACTTGCCAATTGCCTATAGTGCCATTGTGTTCTTTCAACATATTCTTAAGTTATCAGACTCAGCTGGAGAGCTTTATACAGTTCAAGTGGAGTTAAAGTAAAAAAAAAAAAAACCATGCTCCCTACAGCCAGACCACAATGGAAAAATATAATCAGAGAAGAAGTAGGGTCACGGAATGCGTTGAAGTCCTTTACGAAAGAAAAGAGGAAACGTGAAGTTATTAAACTGTAATTAAATCACATTCAGAAGGGAAAATACACTAAACTTTTACTTTACTTTACTTCTGATCTTTAAATATACTATTAAACCTTTCTGTTGCTTTGGATAATTAAGAAACAATCATTTGAAATGTAAGAACCGAAATGTCAAACCATCAAATCATTAAGCTGCATCCCAAATAATGAACTATACATTAGTGTCATTTTAAAAGGAAGCGTAACAAACTGTAAGAGTGAGTCGGAATATGCTGTCAGATGCGACCAAAAAATAAATTAAATAAATCACACAACAAATTAAAAAGACATTCTTAATTTTTAATGTTTTTTATGGTCGGCAGCTACTATTTTTTCACGTTGGTTAAATATGTAAGATGTGGGAAAGGGGTGGCTTGGTGGTTAATGTAATGGACTCATATCATACCAGAAAGACCGGTGTTCGATTCCCAATACCACCAAGCGACCACTGTGGGCCACTGAGCAAGGCCCTTAACCCTCAATTGCTCAGTTGGATAAAAGAGATAAATGTAAGTTGCTTTGAATAGGAACGTCTGGTAAATTCATTCATTTATTTATTTTCTAACCGGCTTATTTTCTAATTCAGGGTCTCTGGGGTCTGATGGAGCCTATCCCAGTGCACATAGGGCGAAAGGCAGGGGTACATTCTGGACAGGTCACCAGTCCATCACAAGGCAACACATAGACAACCCCCCCCCCCCCACACACACACACACACGCACACATACTCCTAAGGCAATTTAGAATCACCAGTTAACCTAATGTGCATGTTTTTGGACTGTGGAAAACCCATGCAAGCGCAGAAGAAAGACCCAAAAAGAACCCTTGCCTGAGAATTGAACCTGGGACTGTTGAGGTTGTCTGTTAAATGTTTAGTTAAAATAAACACATCACTTCTTTTTATTCCTCTGGAAATGTTTATCATAAACACAATAATAGTACCAAAGAAAAGGTAGTGCACAGGTATGCTATCCGGGATGCAATTTTTATTCTTTTGTGTAAGGATGTTCTTTACAGAATATTTTTGAAAGAGCCTCTAGTCGTATCCAGTTATAAACATCAGAGTAATAAAGCTCTAACGGTTAAAAAAAAAAATACCCTAAAGGAATTTTTGTACCAATTTCCTTTTTTAATGTAGACGATTACTTGAGTCACAGATGTACCTGAAATGTACCTATAAATGGATATAAAGTCCAGCATGTATGTATTTCTCTGGTACATTTATGACCATCTGCTTCACATCACTTTACTTCATCGTAACGTCACACTCCAACATGCTTCATCTTCAAAGTATTATCTGGAATGAATAGATATTTTTCAAGAAACCATATCCGACTGTTTTCTAGTTCCACCGGATTTATTGAAGCGAAGAAAAGAACGCAATCCTTTTGAATTCTTTCACTGTTCTAAAATATTTCCATGCCGATGTGTTCTGAGCCCATGCCGATACTGGCAGCGCTGTGAACAGCATCTGGTGTCGCTGCCAGCGTTTCACTTTCTCTGTCACATGCTGACTTATTCCAGTGAAGATGATGTCATACTTAGAGGGAATCAATAAAAAGACACACACATATACACATTCCTGCACAGGTGCCTGGTCTTTTTTCTGATCACAGTCATTCTCTGTATTACACACACATACACACACACACACACACACACACACACAAACACACACGCAAAAACACACACATTTCTGGAAACCAGCTTGTTGGTTCCCCACGATGTTCTCAGGTGAGCATAGAAGCTTTGAAGCTAAAATTGGAAGAAAACGGTCCTCTCTCATCCTCTCATCCTTTCCCCTCAGGCTGCGTTTGTGAGCCTTTAACCTTGGCTACTGGGCTATAGGAGAGTAAAAAATGCTAACCTTAAAAACCTGCTGATTAAAGCTAGTTTTGTGGAATTCGATTCTACTTAATGTCTTTGGCTCTAAGCCCGTACCAAGGCCTTAACGTCAACTCAACAGATCTTGTGTCTTTACTCCAGAGGACTAGCATGTTGGTGCACATACACAAACTCTCTCTCTTTCTCTTTTTCTCCCTCTCTCTCTCTCTCTCTCTCTTCCACAAACCAGCTGCATTATTAAGAGCGAAGAATTAGAATGGACAGAGGCTCCCAGCTCTCCTCAGTGGAATTCCTGTGATTTTCTAATCTTGATGTATGGCTATGTTTACCGGTCCACCTCGAGTAATTAATTTCTTTCTTCAGGGGATGTTTTTTTGTTTATGACCATACAAACACAATTATCATAAGGCTTTCATTTCGGAGCGCTTCATTTGTTTCAGTTTTGTTTCTATGCTTTTGTGATTTTGATGGATTTGATTGAAATCCCCCACCACCATCAGCACCTTTCAGCTTCGGCTTCATGGCTCATTTTTGTTAGTTTGGAAGTGAGTGTTGCAAAAGTACAAGAGTTTTAATAAAAATTTATGCATCAAAAAAAGGCCTAAAGTTGCTGTAATGTCACTGGAATGGCGACTGACCCACCCCAGACCTCCTTAACTGACATTAACTGATCTCACTAATACTGTTGAAGCTGAATGAAGAAATACCTCACCTTCAAACACAACATTGAACTGGAAGGTCTGACTAGAAGAGTGGAGCTTCATCCAATAGAAAAAAATGTGAATAAATCTGGAATAAGATTTTCTGATTGAACATGATTTGCCCACCTGTTTAGACCCCCTGATCTCTTTCATGTATTAAAGGAGCACACTTTAAGAGTATGTTGTAGGTACAGATGAGCTCAGTGGTAGGCTGACTGCTAGTGGCTGCCCGCTTTGTGACTGTCACTATATTAGTCAGTCTTTGCCTGGGGCTAAATGAGCAACCCCTCAGGCTGGTCTACATAATGATGCTTTACTGATACAGGAGCTGCTGTTGCTTCATCCAATCCTAATGAAGTTGTGACACCAAAGCAGCACAGGCGGCTTGAGTGGCATGCTAACAAACACCGGAGTCACTGTGAGACAGTTAGTGACAGTGACTCGTGAAAAATGTGCTGGTCTAACTGATCGGTCATAGATTTGTCTTGATTATCTCGAACTAGATCTAGTCAGTCGAGTAATTTATCAATTTGCCTCAAATGATTTTTTTAAAGCATGACTGAGTGTTTCCACGAAAGATTTATTGGTTAATGTATTATTCCGTATATCAAGGTTAGCATGTGCTTCCGTGTAGCTGAGGAAAGACATGCATCACATCTCTGGCCTATTGTATTATACATAACGCTTTTCCACACCTCTCACTCCTACCCCACAAACACACACAGATACATATGCAACATTGTTGGTGTGCAAAACTGCAAATTGGCAACATAAATAACATGCCAGCATCTGATTAAGAGTGCCTTCACAGATCATTATCAACTAATGAGAGAATGTCCCATCTCGGGCAGGCTGGTCGCCTTGCTGTCACTGCCTGTCGGTTCTGATGGATGGTACGATGGGACGTGTCTCATCGAGATGTCTGCAATTGGCAGCCTTCATCAGCTCCTGTCACGTTTGAGACATCTGACTTTTCTATGCCCATTTAAAGCCTTCTCTCCTCTACCCGACCCTGACACCACGCACTTCTTGCCCTACAGGGCGGTGACTCATGCTTGCCTGGGTCTTGTTTAAAGTTGCTTATGTCTCCTGGGTAAAATAGTTCACAGCTGTCTTTACTTCAACTCACAAGTTTTCCTAACATCGCTTGACTATATCTAGAAATGCGGGTTATACTTTCCTGTTGCGTCACCTTTGAGACTGAAGGCAGACCCAGTAAAGGGGAGAAGGTCTGTATTGTATTGCCGATATAATTACACTTTAATTGCTTGCCATTTGATGTGCTGTCATTTGTCACAGCCCACAGACAGCAAATAATAGCTTCTGTCTTTGTTACTTCGTCACATTTCCATGCGGCCTTGAGAGAGCATCAGAAACCCAGCTGAATGATATGCATATTGCATTACTGATGAGCTTTTTGCCACCATTGTCTATTTCCTCATTTGCATGTTCTTTGTGCCGTTACAAAGTTGCGTGCAGAATTGGATCCACGCAATGCCAAGTTTTGCTTACTTTCAGAAAAGATGTGGTGAAATAAGACTCATTGTTATAGTTTCAAAGATTGTGTGAGTCTCTTTCTATTGGCAACGAGTGGACAGCATGGGTCGAGCTTGCTGAGATTCCTGTATTGGGTTGACAGGTGCAGCGGTGAGCCTCTACCTGTGCTTTGTGTGAATACTTTGTGCATTCCATAAATTGGGTAAACAGAAGCTGCCTGGGGCTAATTTATTCACTGTCCAGTTCTCTCAGTGGGTGAAACAGCATGCATCCATCCTCACCTGTCAATCCTAGGAAACAGGGCTTTCCAAAATGAACCAGACATGCCTGAAAAATGAAACAGTTGTACATATGCAGACTGCCCTCTACTGACTAAAGTTAGGCTTACACTGGGCAATTTTAGCCACGATTTAGTTGGCTAAAACAAATCCTAAGATTACTAGAATTCATTCATTTTCTCACCCGCTTATTCTCTAATTTGGGGTCACGGTGATGGGCCGGAGCCTATCCTAGCGCAAACAGGGCAATAGGCAGGGGTATACCCTTGACAGGTTGCCAGTTCATCGCAGGGAAAAGATTAGGGCAAAATTTGTAGTCTTTGATAGCTAGTAGGACATGTTCATCGGCAGCCATTTTAATGAGTGTTGCAAGCAGTTTTTTCTGGTAATGACCATCAAACCAAGAGCCAATAGGAAGTCTTGAGTTAAACCTCACACAATTAGCCTGTGACCACCTTGGAAAGATGTAAACACCAGTCTAGTGGAGACTTATTGAGTTAAGGAGAGTTTGTATAAAGTGTCGTTGGTAGTGTTTGCGTGCTGTTAGCTACCATTTAGCAAGAGAATAGGGGTTACTAAAAGTGTCAAGGATTGGACTACTAAAGGAGAACTACAGAAGCGTTTTCCACTGTGCATCCGTTTTTGATGTGTTATGACTCAAAAGCATCTTTGAGATGATGCCACAGTTCTTTAGATTTGCCTGCCTCGATTTGTTCTGTCATTCCAGACAGACTGGCTGTTTGTCAGACTTTATGTGTCTGGATTATTACAATTAATGGCAAAATAAATATATACTTCAAAAATATATAGAAAAAACCCTTAATTCTGGGTCACGGGTGGCTGCTGGAGCCTATACAAGTGCACATAGGGCGAAAGGCAGGGGTGCACCCTCAACAGGAGGGGAGGAAACTTCAGTACCCAAAGGATTGCAAGCTGGTTTAGGAGTCAAAGCCAGGTCTTGTTTAATCAAAACCAGAAGAGCTAGAGTTCCATTCCCGCATCACCAAGCAACCATCGTGGGCCCTTGAGCAAGGCCCTTTACCCCCAATTGCTCACTTTAACTACTGTGCTGTGAGGCAACAGTGCTTTGCCACCGTTAAGTCTATAATCTATAAAAAGTCTATACCTAAAATGCATAAAACACTGCACACTAATGCATTTTGGCCTTCAGCCTTGCTCAAAGTGTGTCAGGTGTCGATGTAAGGGATATTTAATAGTAGCACAGTAAGATATCATTTAATTAAGAGTTCCTCTTTAGCTTAATGCTATCTACATCATCTTAAATCTTACAAAACATTTGGACTTCTAAATAGAGACAGTGGTAAAAAAAAAAACGTACAAATCTTTGATAGACGATAAAGCAAAGATAACACCCAACATCCACGTCTATGTCAACAGAAACATTGATTCGGTGCATCAGGGCAGAATTGATGTTGACTCTGTTCATTCTGCTGACCGGAGCGCATACGGTCTTCAGCGCCATGGCTGCTTCCTGCAGAGACGTACCATCTGTAACCCCAGACACAGACGTAAACAAACTCGTTTGTTACTTTAAGAATGATGAAGAGAGAGGGTGACTACTTACTGATATGGGTACCTGCGGTCTTAATCTGTGCTGGCCTTGTCTTGCTAACTCTTCCTGACTTGCTGTGCTTGGGTGCATAGGTATAATTAATCAGGACTGTTTAATGCCAGCAAATGACTGATTATCCCAACACACTTGCTTTTACTGTTTGCTCACACACACCCACACCCCCGCCCCCTCCTAATTTCCATCTAATTTAGTGGTTACCAATTCCCAGCCCATCTAGCTCTCGCTATTGTACAACAGCTACTGGTGTGGAAGGGTGAGGGCTAAACATCTGCTTCACCTGAGACACATAAAGCCAGCTGCTACATTTAACAACTAGTGTTTATTCCAGATCAGTGGACGAGAAAGTAAACAGACACCTGTGAGGGTGTACGCCACATGGTTATAAAGTTAGTTATGGATTCTCAATAAAGGGATGAAAGTTTTTTAGGGTAGTCGGGTTACGCTTTAACGGCATTGCTTTAACATCATTCGTGGCATATGACAGGGTCTGAGTGCATGGAAAAGGGGTCGCCCATACACTGTCTATGTATAAATGCCCAAAAATTAGGACTATGCCCCTAGCTGTAGCTATCTGTATCTGTTTATTACATGTTATATTATTTGTATATTACACTTATTTTGCCCCTGGAAACAGGGTCATAGCAGGCTCTAGCGGCCAGACCTTAGGTGAGATTTTAGATTTTCAACACCCTATTCAACCCCCGTTGCTTATATATAGGTGTAAGAACTAACATTGTCAAAAGAGGGCACACTTCTGTCAAAAAAAAGTGCTTGTGTAGGGCCCCCCAGTCACAGCCTGGAGAAAGCCATGTTTTAATTAACACAATACAGAGTGTAACACAGTGTAAGACAGGTCTGGAGCTCCATCACACTCCTAAGCCAATTGACCAAAAATAGGGGAAAAGTAAGTATTACAACCTGCAGACATGATATGCCATTGTTTAATGCCATGACCATGCTCCTGTAAAGAAGGTCCTTAACCCTTAACTGCTAAGTTGGATCAGACTCTGGACATGAGCTTCCATCAAACGCCAATTAATTAATGTCTGTTGATAACTTTATTTATATCCCTTATCCCGATAGCAATTACTATTATTAAAATATTTGTTATATTTTTACTTGAGCTACTGCAGTATGTCTGACAAGAGTTTTATTCAGATAAAAGCCAAAACATGACATCCATATCACTCATGATAAGAAGAGAAGAAAAGACAATTCCCAAAGCTGTCTTCTCTGGAAAACAGAAACAACGTATGAAGTTGATGTCAAGTGTTTAGTGGCTTATTTGTATGTTAATATTAGACACCATACATCTATAATAAAGATCCAGGAACATGGTTTGCATATCAAGACTCAATTCCGAGCTCTTCTCTGTGTACCGTTTTCTTTTCAGACACTATTGTCTTTCCTCTCCATTCTTCTTCTATACTATGTTGTGAAAGCTGTTATAACTAAAGAATTGAAAGATTTGATTTATTCTTGAAAGGCCAAATCTCCCTGGCTTAAGCGCTACCAAACTGAAAAGAAGACGAGGAGAGAAAACCACCAATGCTTGTAGTTGCCTTTCACATTTTGTAGTTTGGCTTACATTAGATACGTATAATAGACAGTATTGAAAAGTTCTGAAAGTTTATTTATATTTACAGTATTTGGCAGACGTTATTATCCAGAGCGATTTAGGGGTTAAGGGCATTGCTTAGGAGCCCACAGTGGTTGCATGGTGGTGCTTGGAATTTGAACCCTGGTCTTTCTGGTATCAGTCAAACATCTTAACCACTAAGCCACCACTTCCCACTTCCCAGTTTATAAGCCAAAACTTGTACAAATTTGCCATTCAGGCCTGTCCCTGGTCAGCTGTCTGAAGCAATTCATTTTCCGATTATGGAAAATTGTGATTTTGTATTAATTTTATGTCTTAATTAAGCTTAAATGGATGTAATTCTTCAATACTATCTCTTAAAACTGTGGTAGTAAACATGTTTAAGTGTTTTACCTAATTTAATGGAACTATGTAAAAAAAATAAAAAAAATAAAATTATAATCATTATGAAAGAGAATATTCGGTCAGGGCGGCAGGGGTCTGCTGGAGCAGCACACATAGGGTGAGAGGCAGGGATACACCCTGGACAGGTAGCCAGTCCATCACAGGGCACACCACTCACACACGATCACTCCTATGGGCAATTTTAAAATCACTAATCAACCTAATTTACATGTTCTTGGACTGTGGGAGGAAACCGGACAAAACATGCAAACTCCACACTTAAAGATCACCAGCCCGGGAATTGAGCCCGGGACCTCCTTTTTATGTGGCGACCGTTCTAACAACTACGCCACCGCTGCGCCCACCAGACTAATAATAAACTTCAAAAAGTGACCAACTCTAAACCAATTTTGCTTTGAACAACATATTCTTTTGAAATTTAGAGACACTTTACAAGACTACCAGATTTATGATTTCCGGTTATACCAGGAAGCTTAGGATCTCTGCTAAGTGTATTTTTTGTCTCTCTCTTTTCCTAGTGTCTCTATGGCTGTTACGTGCACTCCTCCATCATCCCCACCTTCCACCGCAGGTGCTACTGGCTGCTGCAGGTAAAAACCTTGCTCTCTTTACTTTCTTTGTCTTTGCAGGAGATCTTTTTTTTAATTTGATTTTATTTGAGAAGTTTGAAGCCAAAGTTTGTTACAACTCAGTAACATTTTGCTGAAGTTCTTCATATTCCTACTTGATACATCCCCCACTATTTTTCCATAGATGTCCATGGAATTTTTGCAACATCCATCCCACTTAACACGCAGCCGTGCCATTGTATATGTTATATAATCTTGGTAGCCTGCCATGTACAGTATAGACAGCAAACTTTGGAGTGTTGAAGTTGTATATAGAGTATAGAAAATGATGGCAGTTATGTAGTCGTTGGAGTCGTTCTTTTTTTTTTTCTAGGCTTTGCGAAAAGAAGTCGGTTAAGACATTTTTAAAGGTAGAGAGAGGTGCAAGCATCCATATTCCCGTATAAATTGTTTCTTCATGCAGTTATTAATTTTTTTTTTCGATTCTATTTGTAGCATTTCTAAAAGCCGGTGTTTGTCAGAAAGTAGCTTTACAGAACACTGGTTGTAGATTGAAATCTTTAACACAAGCCAGAATTGACTAGTGTTCTGTAGAGGGACACAAAAAGAAACTTATGAGCGACACTGGATTTTTTTTTTTCTTCGACTGCTCCCGTCAGAGGTTGCCACACAATTGACTTGGCGGGTTTTTACACTGGATGCTCTTCCTAACGCAACCATCTCATTTATCTGGCACTAAGGATGCACTAGCTTGTGCAACCCTAATGGCTGGTTTTTTTGGGCAATTTAGAGTACCCGGAGGGAACCCTTGCAAGCGTGGGCAGAACAATCTCTACACAGAAAGATCCCCAAACCCGGGAATTGAACCCGGGACTTTCTTGTAGTGAGCACTTGTAGTGAGGACCGCACATCCATGGGCAACACTGGATATTCCTTCATTTATCTATTCACCATCTAAACCATTCATTCATCTTCTTACCCGCTTATTCCCGAATCCGGGGTCACGGGGGTCTGCTGCGCCTATCCCAGCACACA
>JAOTRA010000014.1:3027993-3039621 GCA_026260255.1 Pseudolaguvia tuberculata | reverse complement strand
GCATGTTTTTGGACTGTGGGAGGAAACCGGAACACCCGGAGGAAACCCACGCAAGTGCGGGGAGAACATGCAAACTCTGCACAGAAAGATCTCGGCCGGGATTCGAACCTGGGACCTTCTTGTTGTGAGGCGACTGTGCTATCCACTACACCACCGCGCCGCCCTTAATTAATTAATTAATTAATGCATGAATTAATGAATGAATGAATGAATTAATTAATTAATCATTGTAAGGAGTAATTTTAAGTAGCTAGTCAGATAATAAGACTAAGAATGCTGAGGATGAATGTTGCCGGGCAGGAGGAAATTAGGAAGACCAAGGAGGAGGTTTATGGATATGGTGATGGAAGACATGCAGGTAGTTGGTGTGAAAGAGGCAGATGTAGAGGACAGGGTAATGTGGAGTAGAGCGATCCGCTGTGGTGACCCCTAACGGAAACAGCCAAAATGTGAAGAAGAAGAAGTCAGATAATAAGACTCAGAGTTGATCGATATCAAGAAAAAACATAATTAAAAACTGTCACTTAACTGGCACACAGAAACAACTGATGGAACTACCTGCGTATTATTAATGCAATTGGTTAAGCACCCATTCAACAGTGCAATGCATAAAATCCTGCTCATACAATCCATCAGCACTGTAAAATGTTCACATAACTTAACTATAAGAATAGAGAGTATGTAGGAAGACTGGTATACATAGTTCTGTAAATGAGGACCTACACACATTTTTTTACAACATAAACCGGGTGGGCGTTGTTGTTCGTCTATGTGCGGCCCTGTGATGGACTGGTGACCTGTCCAAGGTGTACCCCTGCATCTCACTGTATGTGCGCTAGGATAGGCACCAGCAGACCCCTGTGACCCTGTATTAGGGAATAAGCGTGTAAGAAGATGAATGAATGAATGAATAAATTAATGTACCAAGTTACAGTGTAGGTTTTTAGAATTTGGCGTTATCAAAATGTCGTTCGATTGGCTGACAAAGTTTCTTCATAATGCACATTAACACATGTAACCAATCAGTTGTACTCAGAATAATGCAATAAAAAAAGGAAACCTTTATGAGTTCCACTTCTGCAGACAGGCATTTTGCTAAAAAGAGGTCAGCCGAGAATGGTTAGACGTGTTGGCTAATAAAAAGGCTACAGTGACTCAAAAATCACACATAATTGTGTAAAGCAGAAAAACATCTTATACAGATCAAGTATCAAGATAATTCGGCTATGACTAGCCTAAACCATAAAGCTAAGGCTGTAGTAGGCATGGACTCACCAAAACTAGAATGGACTCATCTAATGAATCTAAGGTTCTGCTGAGATACACAGATGGTGAGGTCATAATTTGCCACTAACAGCATGGGTCTATAAACCCAACTTGCTTTGTGTCAACAGTTCAGGATAGTGGTGGTAAGGTGTAAAATGTTTTCCTGGCACACTTTGGGCAGGTTAATACCAATCACCTTTTGAATTACCATCGTCTACTTGAGTCTTCTTCCTGAACAGATGATTCCATCTTCAAGATGATCAGGTTCAGCATGAATCTGGGGTTAAAGGTTTCAGAAACAGTGGTTGTAGAAAAATAAATTCTGCACATAAAATGACAAAAAAAATCTCCACAAACATTAATCCAAGCTCTAAATTATGTTGATGTCGTGTCAATTACTCTTACTTAGTTACATTAGTTACATTGTGTAGCGTTTGTGGTCACCTGACCATCAGATCCATATAAGGGAAAGGAGAAAAGGAGAAAATTTTTGTCACATCCATGATTATACAGTACAACATATAGTGAAATGTTTTTCTTTGCATATCCCATCTTAGTAGGTTGGGGGTCAGAGTGCAGGATCAGCTATTGCACAGCGCCCGTGGAGCAGAAACGGTTAAGGTTAACAGACTTTAGCACATGTCTTCCTTGGTGGTGGTGGGGCTTGAACCCAGGTGTTCCTGGTCTACTGATCAACAACTCTGCACCTTAACCGTTGAGACACCCTTGTTCCTAGCCTCTCAAAAATATAGAAGCCCCCAGTTTTTCTATAATGTTTTTTTTAAGTTGTATCGTTACATTATTTCTTCACTTGAACTAAGAGACTTCAACACTGTTCCAGCATAAAAATGACCCTGAGCACAAAACCCCCGAGCTCAATTATCACATGCTGTGTTATTATTAGAGTAAAAAAAAGACATCACAAAGTTCTGATCTTACCACCAATTACTAAATAAAACTGCTTTTTATGACGCTCATGAATAATTATAAACCCCTATTTGCTTTTAATATAGAGACTTAATATTATTGATTCACTTAATTGCCCTCCATTAAAATGTCATGGCAGTTGCTTTCTAGTTTCTTATCATTTACTTTGGGATTATGAGTAAGATGCAATTAACCTCCACTCTGAGAGGATTCAGCCTGGCCCACCACTCTTCTTTTTTATCCTGGTAACTTGAATAACATTAACGTATTAAACTTGTCTTTGTCTATAGTGATAAATGACAATAAAATTACCTCAGACATTGAAACTAAAGTGGTGGTGTGGGCGCGTAAGGATTAGCACGGTCGCCTCACAACAAGGAGCCCAGGCCGAGAGTTTTTCCTGCACTTGTGTGGGTTTTCTCCTGGTACTCCGGTTTCCTCCTACAGTCCAAAATCATTTACATTAGGTTGATTATTGATTCTATATTGCCCATGTGGGTGTGATTGCTTGTCTATGTGTGGCCCTGCGATGGACTAGTGACCTGTCCAGGGTGTACTTCTGCCTCTCGCTCTATGTACGCTGGGATTGGCTCCAGCAAACCCCAGTGACCCCAAATTAGGGAATAAGCGGGTAAGAAGATAAATGAATAAATAAAACTAAAGTACATATTCATCGTCTTACCCGCTTATTCCCGAATCCCAGGTCACGGGGGTCTGCTGCACCTATCCCAGCACACATAGGGTGAGAGGTAGGGGTATACCCTGGACGGGACGCCAGTCCATCTCAGGGCAACACAAAGACACAAACAACCATTCACACACACATTCACTCCTATGGACAATTTACAATCACCAATCCACCTAATCTGCATATTTTTGGAATGTTGGAGGAAACCGGAGCACCCGGAGGAAACCCACTCAAGCGCGAGGAGAACATGCAAACTTCGCACAGAAAGATCCCGTCCCTAAAGTACATATTGAATTACAAAATATTTTTATTGCCATTATTTGTGCCAGTGTACAGTGTAGTCTTTTGTGGATAATTAGCCAAAGTCAGAAAGTATGACTGTTACCTATAACCAAAATCAATTTATTTATCTATGGTAAATAAGGTTGTATGAGCAGAAGATTTAGTTATTTCATGTGTAATGCAATCACAACCCACCCTCACCCAAGCCCATCTTTCTGTTGAACTACACAATTCACTGCTGAGCAGCCAGTGATCCACTACCTTTCTCTACTCTGGACCTATTCAGACCTGTCCTGGTGACCTGCCTGATAATCGCTGCACCACTGGGGACGCTTCCAATCTGCATTGAGATAATCCCCATTGTTAAAAAACACCATACAAATAAAAGTGAATTGAATTACAAACATTTAGAATGTAAAATGTTTTACAAAGGTAAGATAGAGAAAACAGTTTTTGATGAAAAATGGTTTTGATATCACCCAAATGAATGATCAATCTACATTCTACATACACACACATTAGATCACTCCATTTCCAGCCACCAGAACTGTTTTCACTCACACATACACATATACACTTATACATTAATTTCTGTTCAACCCAAATGAGGAGTCTGTTTCCTCTCAAGGTTTCTTCCTAATCCCACTCTAGGGAGTTTTTCCTTGCCACTGTTGCCTCGGCTTGCTCATCAGGGACAAATTCATCATTCATCTATTTATCATTCATTCTGTAAAGCTGCTTTGAGGCAATAAATGTTGTAAAAAGCGCTATACAAATAAAATTGAATTGAATTGAGTTGAATCACTATATTACTCTGACTTTAGTTTTTCTTGTCCCATGTTGTTTGTTCATCTGACATTACGATTTTGTCAGAGTAGGAGGGGGAGCAGGATCGGGGATAAAGAGCGCACCCAAACGCAGGATTGGCAGGTATGAATCGTCCATTTATTAGGGAAAAAGGCAAAAAAAAAAACCCAAGATTTAAACTAAAGAAAATACCGTAAACAATAAGAGGTAAAGACTTGACGAGACGAGACAGGATTGTAAACATGAACGTGAACATGAACATGACATGACATGAAAACCTGACACATTCGGGGAAAAAGGCGAGATGATACAACGGCCCCCAGGAGAAAACTGCCGGCTTATAAAATGCGCGAATCAGCGCTTGATGAGACTCAGCTGCGCGCACGCTCACGCTCAAGCGCAGCCAAGCCTGTGCGCATGCCGCTACATACCGGCAGCGTGCTGGAGACGTTCATCTCAGAGGTGGGCGTGACAGTACCCTCCCCTCTATGAACGCCTCCTGGCGTTCCCCTAGGGGCCCCTCCGGGAGAATGAGGAGCAAGGCCGAGAACCAGGACATGACGAGAGAGGGGAACCTGAACCTGACGAGTAAGGGGTAACCTGAACCTGACAAGAAAGGGGGGACCTGAACCAGAACCTGACAAGAAAGGGGGGACCTGAACCAGAACCTGACGAAAAAGGGGGGACCTGAACCAGAACCTGATGAGAAAGAGGGGACCTGAACCTGAACCAGACGAGAAAGGGGGGACCTGAACCTGAACCAGACAAGAAAGGGGGGACCTGAACCTGAACCAGACGAGAAAGGGGGGACCTGAACCTGAAACAGATGAGAAAGGGGGGACCTGAACCAGATGAGAAAGGGGGGACCTGAACCAGATGAGAAAGGGGGGACCTGAACCTGACAAGAAAGGGGGGACCTGAACCTGAACCAGACGAGAATGGGGGGACCTGAACCTGAAACAGATGAGAAAGGGGAGACCTGAACCTGACCATGATGAGAAAGGGGGGACATGAACATGACTATGACGAGAAAGAGGGGATCTGAACCTGACCATGATGAGAAAGGGGGGACCTGAACCTGACCATCCGTGACAAGAACAGAATGAGGCCTCCTAGCCTCCGTGACAGGAACAGAACGAGGCTCCTCGACCACCTCCGGACCAGGCAGACGCTCCTCGATCACCTGCGGACAAGGCAGAGGCTCCTTGACCACCTCCGGACCAGGTAGATGCTCCTCAACCACCTCCGGACCAGGCAGACGCTCCTCGACCACCTCTGGACCAGATAGACGCTCCTCAACCACCTCCGGACCAGGCAGATGCTCCTCGACCATCTCCTAATCAGGCAGACGTTCCTTGACCACCTCCGGACCAGGCAGATGCTCCTCGACCACCTCCAGAACAGGCAGACGCTCCTCGACCACCTCCAGACCAGGCAGACGCTCCTGGGCATGGTGTAAGTGTGTGGCTGGGATCGAAAAACGCCGCGCACTCCCGCACAAACCTCCGACACAATCCGCTGGGTGCGAGCTTGGTTGGATCATTCTGTCAGAGTAGGAGGGGGAGCAGGATTGGGGATAAAGAGCGCACCCAAATGCAGGATTGGCGGGTATGAATCGACCATTTATTAGGGAAAAAGGCAAAAAATAAAAATAAAAAAACCTACGAGATTTAAACTAAAGAAAATACCGTAAAAATAAGATGTAAAGACTTGACGAGACGAGACAGGATCGTAAATATGAACGTGAACATGAACATGAACATGAACATGGACATGACATGACATGAAAACCTGAGACTTTCGGGGGAAAAGGCGAGATGATCACACCGGCAGCGCGCTAGAGATGCTCATCTCAGAGGAGGGCGTGACAGATTTGTGTTTAATTACTTTGTGTGTTTCCTAGTTTACTTCCATGTGGTACTGTCATGTGATTCCTTTGTTCGTTTTCTTTTGGCTGCTCCATGTTTCTCTAGTATATATGGCTCCTTTCTCCCTTTGTCCTTCTTAAGTAGATGTTTACTGTAACATTCAAGTGTATTCAAATTAATACAAAAGCTTGAATATTTTTATTGGGTTTAGGGGATAATGATGGTTGAGAACATCTTAAGGTGAAGTCTGTGTTCCAATTTTTCCCAATGATGTTCAGTGAAGTTGAGGACAAAGCACTTAAGTCTTGCTATACCAAACTTTGAACAGGGGTTTTGTGTGCAGGGGCATTGTCATCCTGTCACATTGTTTAAGCCTTTTACTTTGAGAAAAGGAACAATTAACATCACGATAAATTCATCAAATGTAATTGTTAAGTCATTGTTAAGGGTGTAGTAAAATTATAATGTAATGTCTTCTTAAATTGCAACCATCAAAGGTCGAAAAGCGCTAAAATAAATTCGCTAAGAAAAAATAATACACAATAGTAATAAAATAATTACTGGGCAGCATGTACAGCTACCATCTGGTTGATCATCCCTAAGGACAAATAAAAGAGAAGAGATACTGTAGTTAAAAATAAAAAGCATACGTGTACCAATGCTCTGAACAAAGCAGATGTTGCACTATGCGACCAAATAAATAAAGTCCTAACAGGAGACTGACCGCTGTGACATCACCCCCAATTTAAACCATGCAGACACACTCACAGCAGTCTTTCACCTTTCATCTGACACATTATGCGCACAACCTTCAGATATATATGTGTGAGGAAGTGAAACCATCACTTTTTTACTTTTGCCTTTGACCTTTTCATTTTCATCCTTCTTGTCTTTTTTTGTCTTGCTCTTCCAGTCATTCTCTGTCTATCCAGTCTGCAGGTTCACATCAGCTCAATCTGACACATAAATTTAGAAATGATAAAAAGGAAGAAAATAAAAACACATCTATCAAAATAAAAAAAAACTATTTTCATTACCCAAGGCATTTGTAGCTAGCACTGATGAAAGCGCTGAGAACCAATATTTATTTATGGAAAAGACCAGATGGTGGCAGTTGCTATAAAAATCTTTTTTTTATTTGCATCTGCAAAATTCAGCAGAATTCAGTAAAAAAAAAAAGTGTAACTCTTTCTTTGTCTAATATTTAGATGTGGTTTGGATGCTTGTGTATGTAGGTAACACTGTATATGTATCTTCTGGACAAAAGCTCTATGTTTATTTCACTGAGTCAATATTTTCATGTTAAATGATGTCTAAATACTCCAGAGGACCTGACATACAGATTTGACAATGGAGTACGGTAATAAAGAACTCATCTCTCCTACCGAAATCAATCCAATGAGTCACTTAAAATAAAAAAGACTGAACTGGTTAAATATAATTCACAGTTCATTGAGCAATGTGTAGAGACTTGTTAAAACATAATAGGCCCCTTGCTATTTTAAGGCTTTTAACAGACTGCCAGTCTGAATCCTGCTGTGATAATCAAGTGCAAATTGGTTTAGTAGAGAGTTTCACCTACATTTATTGATACTGCATTCATCTTATTTAGTTTAACACTTCAGTAATGCACTCTGATCAGCAGGAAAAAAATCTAGTGACAGACTGAATTTTTTTTTTCCTCACCTACTAAGTTTTCTTGTACACTCATGAGCCTAAACTAAATGTCTGACTCACTGGCACAGAAAAATGTGAAATGCTATAAAGATTTTTTTCTTGAACTCTCAAAAATATACCAGACGTTATGATTGTGTCTCATTAATGCGCCAATCATATTTCTAGATATTTTAGGTCTTTTCAATCCATTTTTCAAATCCTATATGTATATGGTTGGCAAACTGGTTTTTGGAAACTTTTTTTTGCTAACAGGCTATATAATTATATAATTATAACAGACACATACACCCAAACACACACAGAACAGTTGAGCATATATTATTCATTCATTCATTCATCTTCTTACCGCTTATTCCCGAATTCGGGGTCACCGTGGTCTGCTGTGCCTATCCCAGCACACATAGGGCGAGAGGCAGGATTACACCCTGGACGGGTCACCAGTCCATCTCAGGGCAACACATAGACAATCAATCATTCACACACACATTCACTCCTATGGACAATTTACAATCATCAATCTACCTAATCTGCATGTTTTTGGACTGTGGGAGGAAACCGGAGTACTCGGAGGAAACCCACGCAAGAGTAGGGAAAACATGCAAACTCTGCATTAACATAGTAAATTGTATTGATGTTTTACACCTTCAGTATTACCTTATTAAACTCTGAACTTTGTGGAGTCTAGGAAAGGTTTCATGGGGATTGTGTGGTGAAATACAGGTGTGGATTTTCTGCACAATTATCTGGCAACTCATTCAGTGATTATAAAGTAAGATTATAAAGATTTACTAGTGAACCTTAACAGGAAGAAGAATCTACTGCTGATGAATGAATGAATGAATGAATGAATGAATGAATGAATGAATGAATGAATGAAAATATATATCCTAGTTCATAAGAAATCCATATGCATAAAATGTAACTAAAAGCTGCTTCAGGGTTTTTTAACCACCTTAGAGTCAAGCTGGGTCTCACCCGAGACAGTAAGTGCATTGTGGGTAAACTTGATCTAAACATTAAGATCTATGCTTAGAGATTTTTTTCTTTAAAGAATGTTCTTCTACAACAATTCAAGGACCACATGTAGTGGTATCAATCATAGTGTTTAAGAAGTTGGACTGCTATGTGGAAGATCTGGATTTGATATCCAATACAACTATGTTGCCACTGTTAGGCCCCTGTGCAAGGCCCTTAACTAAACATACTTAATAAACGAAGGATGCTCTGGTAATTGTAATTGTAAAACCATAGACATGCAATTTTACAAAATGGAAAATTAAAGTTATCTATTAAGGATGAAGTTTAAAGAATATCCAAATGAAATGGATTACAGTTAGGGAAGTTTAAAAGTTTTGGACCTTAATTTTGGGTTGTTATCCAATCTAACTGCAAAGACAACT
The DNA here is from genome assembly GCA_026260255.1 of Pseudolaguvia tuberculata. Lineage (NCBI taxonomy): Eukaryota > Metazoa > Chordata > Actinopteri > Siluriformes > Sisoridae > Pseudolaguvia > Pseudolaguvia tuberculata. The sequence continues at coordinate 3,030,706 of JAOTRA010000014.1, read as the reverse complement.
GCACAGAATTCAATAGAATCAATCTGCAGAAAGTATATACTGCAGTTCAATAGACAAATGGCAACAAATGGAAAACTGAGGGTTTAAATGGCCTTTTTAGTGCCCTGATGGAAAAAAGAAATCATGTGACTCAAGATTATCAAGAATTATGAGAGTTTCTGTATTGAGCAGTGTGTCAGATTCCTTACTGTATTCTTCAGTGTCATTAAGTATTATAGGAAAATGCATTATAGAAAAAGGTATATTGGCAAAGGTATACACACACAAACACACACACACACGCACGCACGCACGCACGCACACACACACACACACACACACACACACACACACTGGCACACAATGAAGCTAATGAACATTTTTTTATAATGGAACCCGAGACAAAAACAATCTACACTAAACGTGAAACTTCAATTTATATAAATTTGTAGGAAAACAATCAAAAAGCCCTTATATCTTAGAGTAACTTAAGTCTTCATACCAGTAATCTGAAAGGTTTTTAAAGCACATTTAATATTTAATTTAATTGAGCACAGTATTGGGAAACAAAGTTAAGACATCTTACTTCTCCCACAACCAAACATACATATGGACAATTTAGGATCACCAGGCAACCTAATGTACATGTTTTTGGACTGTTAGAGGAAACCGAAGTACCCAGAGAAAACCCAGACAAGCGCAGGGATGATTGGTGATTGGTTATTCTAAATTACCCGTAGGAATGTGAGTAAGGGGTTAAGGTGTTGGATTGATATCAGAAAGACCGGGGTTTGATTCCCACCTTCACCAAGCAACCGTTGTGGGCCCTTGAGCAAGACCCTCGATCCACTATTGCTCATTTGTACAAAAAGAGATCAAATGTACGTCGCCATGTAAATATGTTTGCTGTTATTAATGTGATGGATATTGTGTGACTGGTGATTGGTCCAAGGTCCAACAGACCTACATGACCTCAAATAAATGAATATACATTCTAAACTGGGTGGCACACATGATCAGTTAGTGGTTAGTGGGCTTCTTATGATGTTATAGAGATGCCAAACAAAAAGTCTTAAGATAAATAGCGATGACTGTTGAGAGCGTTCTCTAATAACTTATGCATTATAAGTGCTCTTACACCTTCATTTATATGCCGGCTCGGAACTGGCACATGCCATCAATCCACCTGTTCGCTGCGGCATTCGAGCTGCTCTTATAGGCAGCAGTTCAGGTTCGAGTGTCGGACGGAGTCACGCATTTTGTCATCACTCGCTTTGCGGTCGTGGTCATCCTCACGTTTCGAGGGGGGTCTAAGAGAGAGAGAGAGAGAGAGAGAGAGAGAGAGAGAGAGAGAGAGAGAGAGAGAGAGAGATGATAAACACAGCTGCCTGCCTTGATTTGTCATAATGCAGAAGGGGGCGGGTCTTCTCTCCCTCTGCAGCATTGCAGGTACGGAACCGCTTGCAGGACATAAAAAACGGAGATGTAAAGGCTTTGGCGATGTGTTGTGACTCCGACAATCGGTGGTCTCGAGTCCTTTTGATGTTGTTGTTTGTTTGTTTGTTTGTTTGTTTGTTTGTTTGCCTGCAATCCTGTGCGCAAAGATCCATATCGACTTCATAGCAGAGCGCACCCACGGCATTCTGGTAGTCGCCTGTTTTTATCTCTGTCATTTAAAAATAAATAAATAAACACGTTTCCAAACACAGTGCAATGCTTGAGTTTGCGGGTTTTCTTTAAAAAATTAGTAATGGTGTCACGTGGTTTGCGAGCGCTTACACTTAATCACGAGTAAAGAAAAAAGTGTATTGCGCACTGGAGTAAGTTAAAAGTTTCTGATTTACACATGTACCGAACATACTGGTCATAAAAGCAGGATTATACATGTTACATATGTATAGGATTAGTGAAGATTAGTGAGAATGAGGGATAAGAACAGCGAGTGGTGGGTGTGGCAGTGCGTGACTCCCCGCAACAGGAGATAGTGTCGTTTATTGCAGTGGCGTTATTGATTTGCGCATTTTTATTTATGAATGTTTTAGTCATTAAGAAGCCCGACAAATGAAGGCAAAGTCAAAGCGCTTGTAGTGAGTATGCAATTTATTTACTAAACCCAAATTCTGTGTAAGCGAACTAAGAAAGAAAGAGAAAGAAAGAAAGAAAGAAAGAAAGAAAGAAAGAAAGAAAGAAAGAAAGAAAGAAAGTGGGTCGCATGTTTATGTGTTGCCCGCGCTCCCTATCTTTCACTGCGGGCTAACAGGGGCGCAGGGTGCAGGGGATAGAGGGAGGAGGGAGGGATGGATGGATGGAGGGAGGGCAAGAAAGAGAGAGAAAGCGATGGGAGCGCGCTGAGTGAGCGGGCTTTTTCATTCTCTCTATGCTTTACTACACACCGATTTTTCTGCACTTCTGTTCCGCCGGGGAGGAGCGCACCGAACAGTAATATTTCCCAGTGCGAAAACTGACACATTGCCTCTCTCTCTCTATCTCTATATTTCTCTTTCTTTCTTTCTCTCTCTTTCTCTTTCGGGGATATTGGTCAGGATGCCGATGACTGACACCTGCTCCTCTTAAAGACACGGAGATCGTGTGCATTGCAGGGGGACTTCCATGGCCAATAAAATAGAAGGTCGGACGCGTTTCCATAACCCTAGTTTCTTGTTGTGTGTGTGTGTGTGTGTGTGTGTGTGTGTGTGTGTGTGTGTGTGTGTGTGTGTGTGTGTGTGTGTGTGTG
>JAOTRA010000014.1:3012177-3027893 GCA_026260255.1 Pseudolaguvia tuberculata | reverse complement strand
GTGTGTGTGTGTGTGTGTGTGTGTGTGTGTGTGTGTGTGTGTGTGTGTGTGTGTGTGTGTGTGTGTCTGGATGAACAAACTTCCGCTTACTACAAACCAATGTATTTAGATCAGCAAGTCGCGCTGTGCACTTCAGTCCAGGTTTGTCTGTTGGTGCAAACGAGACTTCTGCCTAGTTAAGAAATGTCTGTTTGAGGTTTTTTTTGTTTTGTTTATTGTATTATGATGTGTGTTTTCGATCACTCCACATGACAATGGCTTGGATTGCGCATATTGTTTGGAGTGTGCATAATGTTTGGAGTACGCATATTGTGCGCTGGTTATAGAAAAGTTTCACAACGGTAAGATCGGGAAAGTGGTTGAATTGAAGACCACGTGATCACCGCTGTTTTGTAAGTAGTAGTTTTTCTATATGTGGAAAAAAAAACCTTAGGCAAACCACCTGATCCCCTGTCTGTGCGCAAAAGTAATGACTCCTCTACAAAGATCCTTTACTCAGTAGCCAATTTAGTTTAAATGTTTTGCCTAATTTATGCCATTAAATATGTTTTACTAATTTTTTTTATCACATCCTAGGTTACAATGTAGTACAAATAATAAAAGGGTCTAATTAATCCTAAACCACTTCATTATAAGACTCATTGTTCGTGAACAGAGTTTGTGTCCCAAACCATATACTAATGCCATAGATAGTACCCTGCTTAAGGTTACTATGGTTACCAATAGTGGCTAGCTGTGTGTGGCACTGCTGTTTAGTGCAGTAGTGTGTAGCACAGAGCAGGACGCAGTCTGTGTAAGGGCATCAGTGGTGATTGTCTTCAACAGGATGGACAGCACTGACCTTTACAGCCATTCTTCATGGAGCAACTGTTCAATCAAGCTGTTGGGCAGCTCAGTGTCTCTTTATGAGAACTTTTGCCCAACAACCTGTTGACAGTTAAAGTCAATACTGACACATACCACATTTGGTCTCCTTTTATTTTCTATTTTAAGATGTATTTTTTTAAGTATTTCGATATCCACCTATGCTTTTAACAGGTACATTAAACTGTTCTGATATTTATAATCGTGTCCATCATAAGTCTAAGTGGTGCACTTTAATCTTTTGTGTTGTCTGCCTGGAAAGGACGATATTTCCTAACAGACCATTTCCTATGAAAAAACGAGTGAACTGGAAGTAGCTACCTGAGAGACCTGGCTGGACCTCAGGGTCTTTAAAAACGAAAAGCTGTGATTAAGGGAAATGCTTTCAGGGGAAAAAACCCGGCATATTTATTGTCAGTCATTGCACTTTCTGCAATAGTCGTAGAACTTTATTTTGGTCTATCTGGAATTATAGCATATTCTTTGTTAATTATTAAATCCATGCAGATGCAGTAGACTTTTAAAATGTCTAGTAATTGTTTCATTAAAATAGTTGCATTAAACAGTAAATAGTTTTTTCAAATAATTCTGATAAATACTATATTACAGAGTAGGCAAAAATTTCATGATGATCCTCCTTCATTTACATAAACTAAAAGAAAGAAAGTTGACAGACTACAGATAGTAATGGACATGCTGAGACTGAGTGAATGATCACTTTAATTAAGGTTGATTGACTGTCCAAACTGTTCATTTGTCATAGCATGACCTTTTGTAACAGCCTATCAAGTCCCAGAGCACTGCATGGATTCTGAAGTAATTGGTAGTAGATGGATGATGTTAATGGGAGATCATTTAAGGTGTAAACCATCGATCATACTGTATATAATAGTGGGATTTTTTTTTTTGATCTAAACAAAAGCCACAATGTTATAAAACATAACTACAGCACAGCATTAACTTATGCAAAGACAGTTAGCATGCTGCTTAGGAGTCTACTCCGAATCTGTTTACTGCACATTATGTCAATGCAATGCATTAATTTGGGCACCACTCATGTCATACCATGATAAATAACGCAAACAGGTTTATCCAGGTCATGTCTGGGAGGATGAGCCCAGAAAATCCCAACCACCTACTTATACGGATAAGTTAAATTGAGAAATTAAAAGAAAATGAGAAGCAAAAAGGCCTGTTAAAATCTGCAGAGGTTTCTTTGTATGCCAGAGAGAGAAACAGAGAACATTCTGTACTGGATATTATCAGTCTGGCTGGTTTGCATCACTAGTGAGTCGCACAGACTATGTTAAAATTCAAAAAAATCATCATCTGGTATGTAAATGAGATTTTTTTTTTCTCAGCAGCTGGCTTATATGATTTTGAATCGTTCATAGCAACAAGTATTATTCTGTGTTTGTTTTGCACCCGTGTCATGAAGTTACAGAGTGGAGCGATAAAAGAAATCCTCCTGCACATTCACATGTACCATTTCACTCATTTATCGCACATAATTACTCTAAATTGATGAGTTTCGCAGCTGTTAATGAGGATGCACTGCTTATGTAAGCTGGAAGTGTTCCTGCAATCAGATAAATGAATAGGTGTGAGTGGCTCACTGCTGTGCAACTCTAATTGCTAGTGCCACACATGATACCTACTTTCCGCATCGTCTTCTGGCATTCTTAGCATGGTTAACATTCAACTTACCCAAATCTAAGAATCGGCCTATTGCCCTTTAGGAGCGTTTAGTCTGCTTTACTTAACCTTAAAAGTCCATATTAGACATATTATCATAACAAGTATACATATATTAGAAATATACAAAACAAAATATTTTTTTAAATAAATTCATTCTAAAAATGGTGGAGTTTGTATGTTCTCCATGCCCTTGTGTGGGTTTTATACTGGTTTCTGGTAGTCCAAAAACGTACATTCTGTTGATTGAGGATTTTAAACTGCTTATCGGAGTGAATGTGTGTGTGTGTGTGTGTGTGTGTGTGTGTGTGTGTGTTGTTCATCTATATGTGGCCCTGTGATGAATTGGCGGCCCATCAAGGGTGTACCCCTGCCTCTTGCTCTATGTGCGCTGGGCTAGGCTCCAGCAGATCCCCGTGACCAAGAATTAAGGAATGAGCGGGTTAGAAAATGAATAAATTGTTTTTTGCTCTCTGTATACATAAATCAGATACCTTCACGTGTAAATACATTCACAACTAAAATTTTTGCCGTTATTGAGCAAATAGGAAAGGTAACTGTAATATTAAATAAGTGGGAAAGGTTTAGAATTGAAATAAAATTAAAGACACCCGGAATGAAGCAGCAGCTTATATGTCGAAATGCTATCCACCGGACTACCGCACCGATCATTTAAATGTTTGTGTCTATGTATGTTTGGATATGTGTTTTTATTCCTCTCAACCCGGTTTCTGGAGCGCACATAGGGGTAATACCCTGAGTAGGTTTTTTCATGATTTGATATATACACTATACTGTATTTCCACATATACACTATATTGGCAAAAGTTTTTGGTTACTTGAGCCTCACAAACACATTCGGTTTTCAGCATCTTCTTCCAGATTTATTCCCATTTTGGCTATTGAATGAAGCTCCAGTCTTCTAGTAATACCTTCTAGTCGAATGTCGTGCTTGAATGTGAGATATCTCTTTATTCAGCTCCAACAGTATTAGTGACATCAGGCACTAATGACAGGTAAGGAGGTGAGTCAGTCGTCATTCCAGTTCATCCCAAAGGGGTTCAGTTGGTGGTAAGATCAGAACTTTGTGCCAAACACTGGTGTTTTTTCACTCTATTAATAACCCAGCTTATGTGATAATGGAGGTCAGGGGTTTTGTGATCAGGGTCATTTTGTTGGAGTCTCTCATTTCCAGTGAATGAATAATGTAATGCTACAACATACTACAAACATTCTAGAAAACTGTGGGCTTCCATATAGTAGCCATAATTCGAAGAGGAATCACATGTGGATCTGTTGGGATCCGTGGGAAGTGGTAGTCTAGTGGTAGCCTAGTTAAGCTGTTGGACTAATACCAGAAAGACCGGGAATTGAATCCCACCTCCATCAAGCAACCACTGTGGGCCTTTGAGCAAGACCCTTAACGCACAATTGCTCAGTTGTAAAACAGAGACCAAATGTAAGTGGCTCTGGATAAGAGCGTCCGCCAAATGCCAAACTGTAACTGTGATGGTCAGGTGACCAAAAACCTTTGCCAGTATAGTGTAGTTCAAATATATTTTGGCCCCAAAATCTCTATATTTTGTGTATATACAAAAAGCTGCCTTGTTTTTCTCAGACTTAGTTAGCTAGTGACTTTACTGAGCAGTCTGAGATCTGAAGAGGATTTACAAGATGTTTGGAATATTCCGCTCACTGTAGGGGCTAAATGGTGGGAGTGAGGTGATGTGTTTGCTTGGGGTTGGCTTTGGTCTCTCAGCTATAATGCAAGCCGCTTGTTGCTTCAGGCACTTTGAAAGTCTAGACTGTGGACTGAGGAAGAGTTGTGTATCAGTGTATCAGTGTCCATTGTACAGCGGGACAGTTTATGTGGGTAGTGGCGCCCGCTGGGTTACTTTGTTCATGTGTGGCAAGAAAGAAAAGCCGTGCGGTGGATAATATACAGTACGTTTCTTATGAAGTGTGTGCACTGTTCTGATTGAGTTAGTTTTACTTGGGTAGGAGGAATGTTATTATTGCAGGGGTATATTTGGCATTTTATTCAATCTGTGTATGCACACATCTGAGAAGAATACCATTTCTTCAAAATGATAAGTCGGAAACACCCCAGATCGTGTAACGTATACTGTGTGTCATTGTAATCGATATGTTGGTAGGAATTATAGTATATCATAACCCTCAGAAAGTGTTTTATTGGGGGAATGAAATACACTTTTGTGATTGTCTTTTCTACGCCATACGCCATCTTCTAAAAAGGGCATAAATATATTTTATGATCATGTGACCTGTACAAATAATCTTTTCTCTTAGACAAACATGAAATATATTTCATTGTATTTAATTTTTTTTGCCTTTTTTTTTGTATTTTATTCATTCATTCGTTCATTCTATAATTCGTTCGTTTGTTCGTTCTTCTTCCAACCCACTTAGTCCCCTTGGTCTGCTAGAGCCTATCCCTGTACCCCAGACTTTCACCCTGAGATGTCTCTAGTCAGAGTTGCAGGGCCACACACACACACACACACACACACACACACACTCTCCCTCTCTCTCTCTCTCTCTCTCTCTCTCTCTCTCTCTCGCTCTATCTCTCTCTCTCTATCTCTTAGTACAATCAACAATCAACCTAATGTACATGTTTTTGAAGAAAAAATACACAAGCTTAGTGAGAACAGGCAAACTCTGCACAGAAAGACCCCCCTGCCTGAGAATCGAACCTAGCTTTTTGCTCGGACATATAGTGAAATGTTTTTCTTCGCATATCCCAACTTACTAAGATGTCAGAGCGCAGGGTCAGCTATTGTACAGCGCCTCTGGAGCAGGAAGGGTTAAGGGTCTTGCTCAAGGACCCAACAGTGGTGGCAGTGGTTTGGCTTTAACCCAGATCTTTCTGGTCTCCTGATCAACACCTTAACCATTTCAGCCACCACTTCCTCCACTACTTCACCATACCACCTTTTATGTATCTTATATGCAAGATAATTGTTTATAACGTATTTCCTCGCAGTTGAATTTCAATTGGATCAAACATAACTTATGATATTTACACTCAAATAAAAGTGAGTATAATAAAGGTCAGAACAGTTTGTTTTACAATGGATGTAGATTTTAGTGTGACATCTATTTGTAATTTCTGTAAATGTCACCTTACTCTGTGAAAAATGATATTTATGTACTAATCATCCTTTTGGACATTTTTATCTTCTTTGCATACAAGAACAGTACTCAGTATTAGTTTTAATCATTTTAGTCATGTAAATGTCTGTATAATCCTTATTATTTAAAATAGACTCATTCAGTGGCGGGCGGTGCGGTGGCGTAGTGGATAGCATGGTCGCCTCGCAACAAAAAGGTCCCAGGTTCGAATCCCAGGCCGAGGATCTTTCTGTGCGGAGTTTGCGTGTTCTCCCCGCGCTTGTGTGGGTTTCTTACAGGTACTCCGGTTTCTTCCCACCGTCCAAAAACATGCAGATTAGGTGGATTGGTGATTGTAAATTGTAGGAGTGAATGCGTGTCTGTGTGAATAGTTGTTTGTCTATGTGTTGCCCTGTGATGGACTGGTGACTATCCATTTTATTCTGCAAAACAGGGACTCAACAGGAAATAAATTGGGAAATGATTATAAACAGTATATTTCCTAAAGCTTAGGTTACCAACACTCAACAAAAAATATTGGTTCTTTTATAAAGTAAAAGTGTTTATTTGTTGCTTATATTTTACAGCAGATGAGATGTGTTTCTTCGCATATCCTATCATTCTGACACCTAAGTTTGGGTCAGAATGCAGGGTCAGCTATGATACAGTGCCCCTGGAGCAGGAAGGGTTAAGGGTCTTGCTCGAGGATCACAACAGTGGCGAGTTGGCGGTAATGGGTCTTGAACCCAGGTCTTTAGTGCTTTAATGCATAATATACAGTATGATACATGCAGCTACGACCGTATTATCTATATAAAAATGTAACTAAATATTGTATGTGGCAATATAGAACATTCCAAGCAGTAAAAAATGAATTGAAATATTTCCATGTTGAAACCAAATCAAAACAGTAGCAAAACCAAAAAGAATAATATTATATGTCATTATATGTGACAAAATACAGTATTCTTGCTCAAACATTTTGGATGGTAATGTCTCAGATACGTAAGGTAAACCTTTATTCCCTGATGGAGTGAATAGAGTGTCTAATTTCATCCCTTGACACAACATCGGAGTGAAGGACACCTTAGTTTGTAATTGAAATGGAGATTTGTTCTGGGTGTATGAAGTAAGTATCCTACAAATGATAGGATACTTACTGGGTGATAACATCAGTCTGAAAGGATATGTGGAAATATCATGTACATTGTATGTGCTTTTATAGAAGTTTAAACCCCCTGATTGGTCGATTTCTACTATCCTTGATGGTCTACTGCTGCTGCCAAAGCATAATTCATTAAACACCATTTAATAAGTATGATGCAAAATGTTATTCTGATCATTTTGAACTATATTGGGAATAAGCTAGTTTAATTTTGAAGTGGGTGGCGCGGTGGGGTAGTGGATAGCACGGTCACCTCACAGCAAGAAGGTCCCAGGTTTGATTCTCTGACAATCGATCTTTGTGTATGGAGTTTGCATGTGATTGCATAAGCTTTCTCCACGTTTTCTCCCACAGTCCAAAAACATGTGCATTGGGTTGATTGGCAAGTCATAGGAATTTGTGTGTGGTTTGGTGTACATTTTGCTCTAGCAGATCTAAATCGGGTTAGAATATGAATGAATGAATGAATGAATGAATGAATGAATGAATGAATGAATGAATGAATGAACTATCTTGAAGTTTAATTTAGGCAATCTTTAATTTTTAGACAGACTATCTAAACAATAGCACAACTTTCCTTAATATTCATGATGGTTAATAGCCAAAAATAAAGTAAAAAAGTGCAAAATATCCCAATTAAAAACTAACTTTTATTAAAAAATTCATTTTATTCAACTATAAAAAGCTTTCTCGGTTTTTCTCCATACATTGGGTAGAAGCCATGTTAATTAGATAGGGATAAAGACAAGAGCGTGAATGCAGATGGTTGCCTCAGCTGGTGGAGCTTGTGCCAAGAGGGTACTGCCTCCTCATCTGGACTTCCGTTTAAATACCAGCCTGTGTCAAACAGCAGGGTTAAACACCAGGGAGGACCTCCTAAATATCAGCTCTCCGTATGACCACCTCCAACATTTACCCCATCACAGGCCCACGGTTCATCCTGTGCTGCTGAGCAGTTGGGTAGTATTTTGAGGCATGTTTGTTCGCATTGATTAGACAGCAGTAATGTCTGTGATTCAGCCATTTGAGCAATGTTTCATAAAAGTACACTATTCAGCAAAAACGAGTTCGAGATCATTTTTGAGTAACCCGAAACCATTATACGGTATTACATTAATTTATTATGCCCTGCAGTAACATTTTCCGAGCATTTTAAGCCAGCTGCATTGGCACTGCAAAAATCTGCAAGTGGGGATTAAAGCACATCTCATTTCACACCAAGTGAAACAGCTTCGCAAATTAGAAAAACAAGCTTTTCTTTACGACACGTTCTATACAACTTGTCACAAAGTTGAAATCTAAAGACCGGATTAACTATGAGACAGTGCCTTTGGTGTAAAAAGGGTGAATTGCCTTGCTAGTGAATTGTTCAGAATGGGATAGGCTCCATAACACCACCATGACCCCGAATGAGGAATTGTATCTAGGGAATAAGCAGGTAAGAAGATGAATGAATGAATGAATGAATGAATGAATGAATGGATGAATGAATGAATGAATGAATGAATGAATTGGTAAAGTGTCCACAGAATATTTAGCATCTCAGTCTTGACCAAATTTAGGTTAGTAGTAAGCAATTGCCCTAGACTTTCCTAAGCATTAGGACCTGAAGACTTATTTGGATGGATATAAGTTCATCATGGACAAGCACATAAACACAAAAGTATTTTACAATGTTATTTGCAACTCTATAGACTCCTTTAAGCATGTGTCATCCTTCTTCACTGTACTAATGTTATATATATAACATTATATGAGAAAGAATATGTGTGCGATTAAAGAAGAATTTTGTTTATTAAGTACAAACTTATAATAATAAAGCACTTCATATAGTAAGTAGACTGCAGGGCCTGGAGGTCATCATGGGTCTGTGTCTAAGCATGAGCAGATTCCATCAGTCACCTTAACAGAGGCTAGAATCAGAAAGGCGACAGTTGTGCTTTGGCTTTGCACACATAGCGACTACAGCAGATGGTTTGAATTTGGGAGTCGGTGGATGTGCCAGTCAACATCAGTACAGACACATCAGGAATTTCAGGAGATGGAGAAGTAACAACATTTGCACTGAAAGGAGGCAGATGGCTGGCATATTGGAAAAGTTTGGAGAAAATTTTTCTTTCCATCAGAGGTTGATCTTGACCTGCAAGGACAATATTGAAAATATATTACTATATATTAATATAACTACATTATGCATATGTGAGGATGGTTGATGTGGGACACAAGTCAATTATTCCTTAATTATAAGACCTTGCCTGTTTACATAACCTGAATTAGAAATGAAAGCATAATAGGAATTAAGAATAGAAACAACAGTTGATAATCAAATAATTATTCTTGTGTATTTACTAAAGAAATCAATATTTACATAATTTCCTAAACACATAAAAATCACATATTGTGTCTAAAACAACAGCCTTCAAAAATGGCATTCGAAATCTTCCATGGTCTGTCAATGGTCTGATTGTGATAGAAGTAATATATACTAGAAAAAACAGGAGGGTCTTAATGACATCATAGACTAGCCTACGTTGTGATTGGCGAATCCTGTATAATCCTTAATCCTGTATGCTGTAAGCCCCTTCTCTTAGCCCCACTCCCACTGCAGTAGACGCGCGTGGCTTTCTGAGCGTGCTCTCTCGCAGCAGCAGCAGCAGGTGGAGATGACATCATCTGCACTGCAGCAGACTGCAGCATTGGGTCTGAACAAAGACATGTCAAAACTGCTACTACGTGCTGCGGTCATGCTGTCTGTCTCTTTATTCTTTTTTCTGCTATTTTAGCTTCGCTCTCTCCTTCCACAGCTGAATCATGCCATGTGGTTCCTTTACCTTCGAGTCTATACCCTAACCCACCACATAGACCATGTCAACTTCTCTATCCTGCACTAATGTCTTTTCAAGCCTTATTTTTTTGCACGCACACAACCAAAAAAAAAAAAACAACTCTCCCCCACCCCTCTTGTTGAACTCCTGATGACGGATAGCTTTGTTTTACCCAAATAAACATCTGCCACTGTCGACCCTTCTACCCACCTAGAAATGCTCATTTTGCTGTTTGTAAGTACAAAAGCAGATAAAATTACATAAACATTCATGTCTGAACACCTGAGAGGTTAAATAGATGGTTTCTTAACACCATGGCCTCAGTTTGTGCCCAAAATAGAAATCCATTTCTATCACCGAATTGATTCAGAGCTTAACAAGTGATTGCGATTTTCCAATCAGGCTCTGTGCTGTGATGTTAAACAGTGACGCCTTGCATGACCTCGCTGTCGTGTAATGCACTTCACATATCTGCTGCCAAGCAACCAGACATGCATCTTGATTAAAGAAGCCGTGCGACAAACTAGTCTCATCTAAGTTTCCATGTTAATAAACGCATCGTATGCGACATACGTAGTCTCTTTGTGTTTTGCGTTCGCCCTGCTATGCTTATTCATACACATAATGATGGTTACGCTGCCACGAGCCGGCAGGCATGATCCTGTCGCTTGGTTACCGCTCAGCAGCAGGTTGCTACAGAAACCATCTCCTGGCAGGATGAGTGATGCTGAGGCAGTGTGTTATTAACAAACACACACTACTGGCTAACACTGGACACTTGCATTTACTGCTTGCAATATGCTATTGTTTATTATGTGCTACCTATAAGTGTGTAAACCGCAACCAGTTTGGATCAATGCCCTTTTTGGCGTCTGAGGTAGAACCATGATGATGTTTGATTTTACACTGCTTTGTGGGCCCTTTTTTATTTGTTTACAGATGGTGAGATAATGAAAAAATGTGTTAAGTCTAATAATTTATTCAGTTTATTTATTCAAACTATGACAACGACAGGTATTGGTAGTGTCTCATAGGTCTTCCCATCATCTATGTGGTTTTCTTTTAAAATATCCTTCAAACGCTGAAAACTTCTAAAACATGATTTGGATTAGCATTTGGATCTCGGAGACAGGGTTGCCTGTGGACAATGACTATATGGTATGACAGGTAGCGAATGTTTCTTTACAGCTGAACTGCAAAAAATAAGGATAAAAAAATTAAGACGAATAAAAAGAAATACTCTGAAATTCATTGTGAGCCAAAGTGATGTAAAACATTCAGAATCCTAATTACATGCTAATAGGATTGGTACTGATACTATAATGTACAGGGCACAACTAATCGCAGCTATCATGTTAGCAGGTAAGCCACAGGAAAAAGTATTTGAAAAAGGGTGTTAAAAGAAAAAAAAAATCCATAATAGTTGTCCTGTAATATACAGTTCTTCATTCATTCATCTTCTTACCCGCTTATTCCCTAATTTGGAGTCACGGGGGTCTGCTGCGCCTATACCGGCACACATAGGGCGAAAAACGGGGGGTATACAGTTCTTACTTCAGCTTAATGTACAAGCATATATCAGCCATAAATCCACATGTATTGGTTGTGCTTTTAGTGGTTGCTTTTATCCCTGTGCCTAATTGAAGTAATTGAAAAGCTTCTCCTGCCTTTAACCTTTGTGGTTCACAATAATGGCTTTGCTTTGCACTCATCAGTTCCTGGTAAAGCATTTCTACCTTGTCTTTATGTTAATTTCCTAGAGTGATAAATTCTTTAAGGCTTTAGTTTCTCCAAGTTGTTAAACATGAATGTTTCTGTCTTGTAGATAACCAGTTCAGAATGTCCATCCTGGAGCGTCTGGAGCAGATGGAACGCAGGATGGCCGAAATGGCCGGCCAGCAGCAGCAGCAGCAAAGCAACGGAGCGACTGGTGGAGCAGGAGCAGTTGAAGGAGGAGGAACAGGGGGAGGTGCAAATGGAGGGAACAGCAGTAGTAGTCAGTCTCAAGTATGGTCGCCGAATTAACAATTCATGATACTTTTGTAATAGAACCGGCTGTAAAACATGCATGCTTCGTGTCCACAGTGTCTGTCAGGCCAGGGACAGGCAGGCAGCTCGTTTGAGAGCCGTGTGGTAGTGGTATGCGAGAAGATGATGAACCGTGCATGCTGGGCCAAGTCCAAACACCTGATCCACTCTAAAACCTTCCGGGGAATGACCCTGCTGCACTTAGCTGCTGGACAAGGATATGCCACACTCATCAAAACTCTCATCAAGTGGCGGTGAGTCTCAAACAACACCAAAGAACAATATAGAATGTGTCAGGAACAGAAGTCACAAGTTTTTAAATTTATATCCACTTGCATTCTTGGTAAACATTTTGTGAATCATATAAAAATAATTCATTTTATTCATTTACTGTCTATACATATACACTGGATAAATAGGCAAAAAAATGTTCTGGTGGTTAGTATTATAGTATATTATATTATAGTATTATAGTAGTATTGTTAATAGTAGTACTATTAGGAATTATTAGCATTGCGGTTTTATGCTCATAGTTTTATTTCTTGCATTTGACAGATGAATATTGATAACCTTTTAACACTTTGACCCCCTGTACTTTTTTGTTCCAGTACCAAACATGCTGACAGCATTGATTTGGAGCTTGAGGTGGACCCGCTTAATGTTGACCACTTCTCATGTACACCCCTGGTAAAAAAAAAATAATAATTCTACATAGTAATTTAGCCCTTCCTATAAAGAAAACAGAAAGAATTTAAGATTCATAGATACTGCTTCTTTGGTGTAGATGTGGGCCTGTGCTCTGGGTCACCTGGAAGCAGCTTTAGTCCTGTACAAGTGGGACCGCAGGGCTTTGACAATCCCGGACTCTTTGGGCCGCCTGCCTTTGTCCATTGCTCGCTCACGAGGACACACCAAACTGGCGGAATGCCTGGAGCAGCTACAGAGGGAGGAACAGCAGCCTCCCTCCACCCACATGACCTTCTCTTCCAATGCTGATGCTCGCTCATCTGACACTTGGATTGACAGCTGGACCAATAATGGCATGGTGACCCCGAGCAGCCAAAAGAGCGGTGCATCCGTCACTGCTTCCACTAACTCCTCTAGTAACCTAACTCCTGGTGAGTTCCAAAAATGATCCACAGACACCCACAGAAAGCAGTATTTAAGTGTGTGAAGCAGGATGCATCCTTGGAATGTACTAACAGCAGAACAGTGGCTAATGTATTATTGCAGCACTTTGGTGAGCGGTACTTGTGGCACAATCTAATTTTAACATCCCATTTCCTGATATTATTAGATCTAATAGCACCTCAGAGTTTAGAAAATAAAATTTAATTGAAAGCTAATCCACTCCTGACACAGTCCACACCATTTTTCCCCTCTGCTTTCCCCTTATGTCTAGATTTGAGACGCCCCAGATCCGAGCCCTCCAGCTACTACAGCAACGAGTGCCAGCAGGATATCCCTGCAGCGAAAAAACACAAGCCGAACCCAGAAGTGGTCCAGACACGCCTGAATAAAACCGCCTCGACTCCCTTGAGTCTGGAGCTCCACAAGCTGTCTACCAGCTCAAATACACTTTCAGCAGAAACACCTGGCGCTCATCAAAACCCAGCAGCTAAAGTCACCAAAACCGGTGGCATCTCACAGGCCAAGTTGAGCTCATTTCGCACAGGGGGACATAAATGGAGCTCTAGGGAGGTGTACAGAAAAGTATCAGGTGGAGTTGGAGGAAGCAGCATAGGGAAGGAGAAGTTGGCGACCAGGTTGCGTCAGCGTGGAGAAAATCTTAGCATGATGACCATGACGGACAGAGGAATGGTGGAAACAGAGCTGCTGGCCTATAAGGAAGACTTGGAGAACCAGGACTGTCTCTCACACATGGAAGACCTGCAGGTAAGAAAATATTCAACCTTTTCTCTTGCCTGGTCCACAAATCTGGAAACATGGTTAAGTTTTTTCAAACAATGCCTCACGTTAGCCTGGTCATCAATCATTTTAACGTGTATAAGGAGACTTTAGAGAGGAGTCCGTCTGGCCTTGCACTCTGGCTCAGACCTGTATCACCACATAATAAACTCCAGCAATTGATCTGCCCTCGGGGCCAAGAGCTCCTCCAATTCCATTTATCTCTGTCACTTGGATCCCATGAAGGGAGGAGGAAATAAGGGCAGTTGCGTTGAGCAAACACAGTGGTGGCAGTAGAGTTGCATTGATTTGTGATTGTGTGGCAAGTTTGTGTGTGTGCAAGTGTGTGTTATTTTTTTAAAGGTCAATCATTTCCAAAAACATCAGTACGATGATCACTACGATACCTTTTCCTATTTGCCTATGTGCTCGTTCGTAATTTTAAAAATGTTATTCATTACTTGAAGCAGCCGCAACAATGATGCACAAAGTGATCTATACTAATTGTGTTAGGAACACATCATCAATAGTTCTTCCGATCGTTAAAAGCCTGTAGATTACCCCAGGGGCTTTAATTTAACCCTGTTTATTGGGAAGCAGTGCTGTAGATTTCTACACAGAGAAACCAAGAATCGTCCAGGCAGGTGTGTAGCAATAAAAATAAATAAAAAATGTTTGACATGTTTTGTATTGTTTATGTGCGAATCACTAAAACCATTGTTATAGACCACTAACACATTATTCACTAGGGGTGCTGCTAACAGTGTAATATGCAATTTGTAAAATGGGACAATAGGACACCTACCACTCCCATTCAGAACCAAACATACTATTACATTAGTACTGTTACCACTAAGTCCTGAGACGGACTGGCGACCTTTCCAGGGTGTACCTTCGCCTCTCGCTCTATGTGTGCTGGGATAGGCACAGCAGACCCCCGGGACCCCGAATTCAGGAATAATTGGGTAAGAAGATGAATAAATGAATGAATGTTACCACTAATGAAAGAGATCTCTGGGGGCTACCAAATGGTACATTGGTCCTACCCACCACCTTACATGCGTGCTGTACTTTTTAATGGAACCAATAGACCCAAATATTATCCAAACACGACAATGTATGCCAGGGCGGTTATCCCAGTGTGCTTTGTCATGACCTCAATCTGACTCAACACATTTAGGCTGCCTGACACACCAACTGCACCCTAAATCTCTTATATCTCTTATTAACCTTATTAACTAATACTATTCTGGCTGAATGTGAAGTCACAATCATTTCCATAGGTGTGGCGATTAATATAGGGCTAGGAATGAGATTAAATCTAGAATAGGAAACACATAATAGTCATGTGCCCCAATACTTTTGTCAATATATCACAGTTGTATAATAGTCAATATAACAATATTTTAGAAAACATCAGTTTAAAATGGCACTCTGGCTTTTTTTTTTTGTTCTCTGACACTTACCCAGCTGACCCAGCTGTTTTAACTGTGCTTTTATAGTTGGTTTAAAGGCAACACATGAGGCAGTTGTTTTAACTGAGAGGGTGGGGTGCGTTCATGGAATGGAAAATTTTTGTCAGTATTGCAGTCTTTATTGCAATTGCAATTCATCTCAGAGCCAGCAGAGGGCTTGACAATGATAAACCACCTCTTTATTCCCAGCCTTTATATACAGTAATTATATAAAACAGTCTCAGGTTACATTCTCAGTTCATTTGTATATTTGTTTGCTGCTGACAGGCAAACATGATGACACTGGCGGAACATATTATTGAGGCGACACCAGAACGCATTAAGAAGGAGAGCTTCTCTGCTGTGGAGTCTGTCCCTTTAGACGGCAGCGGACTGAGCAGCACTATGAGCTGGCTGGCTACCTACCTGGGAGACGTAGAGCAGTTGCCTAGTATCATTCATCTGAGGTGAAAAGTCTTTTCGGAGAAGGCATTTCCTTTTGGGATAGTTTCTCAAGAAATTATACAATCAGTACAATTACTATTAAAAATAAATCAATCTTGATTTTGCTGTGTGTGTGTGTGTGTGTGTGTGTGTGTGTGTGTGTGTGTGTGTGTGTGTGTGTGTGTGTGTGTGTGTGTG
>JAOTRA010000014.1:2979030-2991136 GCA_026260255.1 Pseudolaguvia tuberculata | reverse complement strand
GTGTGTGTGTGTGTGTGTGTGTGTGTGTGTGTGTGTGTGTGTGTGTCTGTGTGTGTGTGTCTGTGTGTGTGTGTGTGGTTGCTTGTTTATGTGTGCCCTGGCGACCTGTCGCCCTATGTGCACTGGGATAGGTTCCAGCAAAACCCAGTGACCCCGAATTAGGGAATAAACGGGTAAGATGGTGAATGAATGAATGAATGAATGAATGAATGAATGAATGAATGAATGAATGAATGAATGAATGTTAAATTCCAAAAGGTGATAATTTAGTATAATAAATGGAAACCCTGTTTTATAGCAAGAATGTTGCTCAGGTTCACCCTTCCAGAGCAGTTACTTCAATTGTTCATATAACTCCGTCAAATTATATGTCAAATATAATTTCATGTTATGATCATTGTCATTCATTCATTTTCTAACCTGCTTATTCCCTAATTTGGGGTTACATAGGGTTAGAAGCAGGGTTACACCATGACAGGTCACCAGTCCATCGCAGATCATAGTCATTATCAGTAAATTGTTCCAGAATCATTCAGTATTTAGCCTCAGTTAGTAAACAATTTTTTTTTTAATCATTTACTCAGTTAACATAAAGCGAGCGATTCAATGAATGGATTAAAGAGTTAGTAAATGTTTTTCATTCAGCTACCAAAAGTGCTGTAGCAATTTAATGCTAATCATTATTTGATCATTTATTGTCAATGTGTCCATAATGAAGCTCGTCTATTAATAATAATAAATCTGTCCGGAAGTGGACCAAGGTGGTTCTGTTGCAATGCTCTTCATTTTTAGGGAAAATTTAGCCTTTTAATAATTTGAACATTATTATTTATGGAAGTCTCCCACTGTCCAAACATGTCCATTAGGTTGATTAGTGATTCTAAATTGTCCATACGAGTGAATGTGTATGTGAGTGGTTGTCTATGTGTGCCCAGTGATGGACTGGCAAACTGTCCAGGGTGTACCCCGGCCTCTTGCTCTGGGATAGGCTTCAGCGGACCCCCATGACCCTTAATGATGGAATAAGCGGGTAAGAAGATGAATGAATGAATATTTAGGGACGTTTGCCTGCCAGGGTTGTGAAATAAAGAACTAACCTATTCTAGCATGTTCTTTATTTAACCCTTTGGGGGTTTTGTCAGCAGATATACAGCTGGAATAACGAATGGACTAGACTAATCAGACTGCTCTAAGACTTATTAGATGTGACGTGTCATAACAGCCAGAAACTTGTAAGGAAGAGTGTAATATATACGGAACATGTATTTTTTAGTGATTTGGTTCATGCTTTAGTTGTTGGTACCAGATGATCCAGTAAAATTGTAAAGTATGGTGTGTAATTGTAGAAATAGCTTGCTAAAGAGAAATTCTAAATAAAAGGCAAGATAAGTCTGACCTTTCTAAGTTCTAGCACCAAGATGGTGAAATAAACATTTCATCAATGTTAGACCAGCCGAGCGTCTTAAGGAAGACCCACCTATGTAAAAGTTAAACCTTATGATGAAATGTACTGCAACATCACAGGAGGATATCAGATTCCACTCTAGGCATTTAAGAACATTATTCTGATCCTACAGTCGCATGCTACAGCGGTGTAGAAATGAATGTGCACACAATTGTTGATAGAAGTTGAGAAATCGACTTGCCCCAGAGTTTCCAAGTAAATTGTTTACTAGTGTACACATGATCTAACCTTGTCTCATCAAGGGAATTTTCTCAATGTTTATAACTAATTTGATTTTAAGGAACAAACATGATTCAGATGGGTCATGCTGTTAACCTTCCCTATATGTTAAAGATAAAATATCTAAGGAAGTTTGGTAACTACCAGAGTGTCCAGATTGGGATGATTTGTATGGTCAGGTGGTACTGACTCAAAGGAAACCTTTAATTTGACACAAAGGGGACTTGTCTCTGCTATAAGTACGTTATCAAAATGAAAGTAAAAGTATCCCATGGAAAGATTGGAGAGATATTTCGCCAGCCCATCACGGAGGTATACTCCCACTCACTCCTATGCACAATTTAGAATCAGCATTCATACTAAGATACATGTTTTTGGACTGTGGAAAGAAACTGGAGTAAACCCACACAAGCACTGGAAGAACATGGAAACTCGACACAGAAAGACCCTTTGCCCAAGAATCAAACACAGTAACAGTGCCAAGGACTACAAAATCACGCTGCCCATGAAGAAAGTGAATGTTGTTAATAAAAAAAAAACCAAAGCATACACAAGTGGAGCAGTGCGTCAGCGTATTGATTAGCACAGCGTTGGTTTGCCTTGGTTTTCTCTGGGTAATCCGGTTTCCTCTTGCAGTCCAAGAACATGTATATTTGGTTGATTGGTGACTATAGGAGTTAATGTGTGTGTCAATATGTGGCCTTGCAATGAACAGGCAACCTGCCTTCCAAATTATGTGTGCTGACATAGGCTGCAGCAGACCCCGTGACCTGAATTAGGGAATAAGTGGGTAAGTGGATTAAATTAATGAATGAATGAATAAAAACAAAACGATCCAATGAGACCGATTTGCTTAATGACTGGTTTGTCAATTCATCTTAGGTGCCCTGGGATCCTAAATCTGTTGATGATACAGATCTACAGACGTTAGATCCAGATATACCCAATCTCATTAATAGTTAACATGTAAATTAGTCAAAGTTTTAGTCAAATTGTATTAATTGTATTAGCCAAAAGTTAGCTAACATGTAAATTAGATCTTTCACATTATTCTCCTCTAACTTGACCTTACATCTGAAAGGTGAAAATGTGAAAATGTTTTGTGGCATGATTCGTTCGTTCATTTTGAGTGTGTATGATGCTGAATTTGCTGTGTGGTTTGATATTGATGCATTACTGCGTCATGTGAAAGCGGCAGCGTGCAGTTCAACACCTTTACTGCGCACACTACACAAACCCACAGTGGGACACCCACACTGACATTTATAGCGATAGTGAGATTGTGTCATCATGAGCATACACTCATCGGAGGGGGTGTGTGTGTGTGTGTGTGTGTGTGTGTGTGTGTGTGTGTGTGTGTGACTGGCAAGTCATTTGACGTAAATATTTTACAGACAAACTATGATTATATTTTTACAGGTGAGTTGAGAAACAGTGGTACAAATAGGTTGAGCAAAACCAACAGAATTTGAATAAAAATATTGAGATGTGCCGGTGCGGTGGCGTAGATAGAATAGTCGCCTCACAGCAAGAAGGTTCCGGGATCGATTAGGTTAAATTACCCATAGGAGTGAGTGTGAATGTGTGTGGTTGTTCATCTATGTGTGACCCTGCAATAGACTGGTCCAGGGTCTGCTGGAACCTATCCCAGATCCAGTAGAGCGATAGGCAGGGTGTATTCCTGGACCAGGTTGTGACTGTCTTCAGAAACATTCCCTGTCTGAATATTTAAGTCTAGACTAAAGACCCATTGATTTAAGGAGGCATTTCAGTGTTAGTTCTCTTTAGACAAAATTGCAGATCCGGGGGGACTCATAGATAAAGAGTATTATGGTGATCTGATATGTTTGGATGCTGCCCTCCACACTCTCACCCATCACTCAGGGATCTCTCATGTCTGTGCCTCCGTCTGGTTCTCCTTTTACTTAAGTCTGTTCTAGTTAGTTTTGCCGGAGTCCTTTCCTGCACTGAACTCTCAGTGTCTCACAACCTCGATACCATTACACAGTACAATCATTTTCTACCCCCCTCTGTCAATGTGTATGCGCCACACTACTGTGCTGGATCTGGAGCATCATATATCGGTTTGGGCGTCACATTCCAACGATGACTTCAGACATCACCCCAGCCAGCCAGAACTGTTTACACAGAGACACAGACACACAGAAAGAGACACAGACAGACACACAGAAAGAGACACAGACAGACACACAGAGAGACACAGAGTCACACACACACACACACAGAGACAAAGAGACACAGACAAAGACACACACACACACATTTCTGCCCAAATGAGAATGGGTTTCCTGTTGAGTCTGGTTCCTCTGAGGGTTTCTTCCTAATCCCATTCCAGGGAGTTTTTCCTTGCCACAGTCACCACCGGCGCTCATCAGGGACAAACTATCAGAGTTATCAAGCTGTGTTAAGGCAATAACAATTGTAAAAAGCACTATAGAAATAAAACTGAATTGAATTGAATATAAGGTATATCAATGAACGGGTTTATTTTCTTATATTTTCATACATACAGTGCACCAGATTATAAAGTGCATTAAGTGCAGCAATGTAAAGGGGATTTTTTTAAGAAGTGCGTCTCCTAGAACATCGAGATGCTGCACTTTTGCACCACATATGGACTGAACCAGGACTGGTTCCAGGACTGAACCAGTTGGACTAAACCAGGACTAATCTTGGAGTTGAGAGAGAGATTTTTGAGAAAATGAACGGATTTTAAATAAACCTTATATATAGTCCTATAGACAATACGGTAGTCTAAACTAAATCTGGGTGCAGTAAGTGTTCCAGCAAAGAGCCTTTTAGTTCCAGTGAAAGTAATCTTAATGGCACAGCATAAACATAAAAAAAGATAAACATAAAAACACATTCTAGATTGTTATTATTCATTCATTCATTTATTCATATTCTTACCCGCTTTCTCCCCTAATTTAGGGCCACAGAAGTCTGCTAGTGCCTATCCTATCACACATAGCATGAGAGGCAGTGGTTCCCCCTGGACAGGTTGCCAGTCCACTGCAGGGCCAAGCATAGACAAACAATTATTCACACACACATTCACTCCTATAGACAATTTTGTACGTGCTTTTGTGCTGTGGGAAGAAACCGGAGTACCCGGAGGAAACTCACGCAAACACGTGGGAGAACATGCAAACTCAGCACAGAAAGATCCCCGGCCCGGGATTCGTACCCTGGGACCTTCTTTTTGTGAGGCGACTGTGCTAACCACTACTCTCCCGTGTTGCCCTCTAGATTATTATGTGTTTTCAACATTGTGCCAGCAATAAAAAAGTTTCGATTACTGTAATTACTGCTGTTATTGTAAATAACAACCACCTGAGCTGGGATAACTGAAATTTTAATTTAATTTAATTTGTCACATATAATTCTTACACCATAATGAAATCCTTTTCGCATTTCCCATTATAGGAGGTTGGGATGATAGAGCAGGGTCAGCTATGGTGCAGTGTCCCTAAAGCAGGAAGGGACAGTGTCCCAACAGTGATGAAGCTTGAAACCAGGTCTTCTTAATCTCCAGTTTGATAACCCATTATGACAGTGGAGACTAAGCCTTCCTGGACGAACATGAACAACTCATGAAAAACCATTTGACCCACCAGTGCCACCAATAATTGTTGTATAACAATTATTAATATAATGAAGAAAATAATGAAGAATTTGAGTAAAACTGCTTTTTTTTACAGTCTGAGGTAGAACTGTTTCTTTTATTTTTTTGTTGTATTAATTTGAACAGACAGGGGGAAAAGGATTTCTTCTTCATATGCATGTTTCGATTTGCCTTATCACTAAAAGTACAATGTGCCATACTTTATTAAATAAATAAAAAATCACATTGACAAATGTCTGTGGAATATAAAACCTAGGATTGTTCCGCTAGTGAAAAAGAAACAACACTGGTGCTTGCTGCTAATTATTTTGCAAGTTTCCAAGCACACCATGTGTCACACGCTTTACATTATTAACAATAAAAACATGAAACCTGATGAGTATCACAGGACTGGTTAAGGAATGGGAAAAAAAACCCCAACAACATACGGATATATATTGGGGAAGTGGTAGCTTAGTGGTTAATGCTAAATCAAAGCTTTTTTTCCAGCATCACCAAGATACAACTGTGCAATTAGAGGTTAAAGGTCTTGCTCAGGGATCGGGAATCAAACCAATGTTAGCTTTGAGTTAACAGTGTCTGCCAAATGCTGGAAATATAGTACAGTCAAGTCCTCCAAAGCTGAAAACGAGAACCGCCAGGTCAACTATGTTTACATTTGGTGGTAGGGTCTTTCCATGAGCTCCAAGAAAAGACATGGCAAACAGTAGCAAGTATAGAAGAGCATCACATAATTCTTCTTGCTTAGGAATCAATCAGCGGATAAGGGTTGGGTTGCTTTTTCTTCCAATCAGCTGGACCTACAAGGTCTTCCTTAACTAACAGAGAATGCCTTATATATATTTTTTTTAACCAAAATGCTGTCTAAATTTCTGATTTTTTTTTTACATGCAATTAGAGCTGCTTAGAAAACCTGTTCTTGTAAATCCACACCAAAGACAACCACATTTCAACCCATAGATTTTATTTCGTCTTTTTTTTTCAATTATATAATATATATTTCTTTTGTTTCATTATGTACAAATTGTTATTTTTCTTTACAGTGTTTTATACTAAAGGGGCCAAACGTTATTAAAAGTGCTTCCAGAGTTAAAATCATGATTTTGGGGGGTTTTTTTGTTGTTGTTTGCTGTTTTCCAGGGAGACCCGGACAATCAGGGTTAAAACTAATTTTAGTATTTCACCACTTTAGCAAAAAACATCAACATAAAGAAAATTATTTAAGTTAAAAACAACAACAACAACAACAACAACAACAATAACAATAACAACAACAACAACAACAAAAATGAAAAACAGCTTAATGTCTATCAACATTTGGTAATAAAGGGAATATAAATTAATATTCCTTTATATCATCTCATGAACTACGGTGGCCCAGAAGTGCACAAATCTAATTTAAAAAGCAACAACGGTCTCAAAATAAACAGAAAGGTTTTTAACGTTTAGGATGTTGTACCATCGGATACAAAGAGAAGATGAATGTAAGTAAAATATACTTTATACTTCTGGAGGAAGGATCTATTATGTTTTGGTTACATTCCATTGTGTTTATGCTTAACTTTCAGTCAGATTCAGGTATATTGTGGCTTGTTCCCAGTTGTGATTCAAGGATTTATGTTGTTTCAGCTTTATTCAGTTGTTTTTCAACTCATTGTTTTTGATGGATTCTCATATGTTTTGGCTTGATTCTTTCGTTGTCGTGCTACCTGATAGATTCTGTTGTGTTTCAACTTAAATGCGTCGTAGTTAAAGTTTACAGAATTGTATGCGTTGTATGTAGACTTGTTTGCAAAGTATTAAAAATTTTTTGCTTGTGTTTCATATTTTTGTGTTGTGTTTTGGCTTTGACTGTTGTGTTTGGGATTGATTCCATTGTGTCTCGGATCGATTCCGTTGTGTTTAGGATCGGTTTTGTTGTGTTTCGGATCGTTTTTGTTGTGTTTCGGATCGATTCGGTTGTGTTTCGGATCAATTCCGTTGTGTTTCCAATTGATTCTGTTCTGTTTCGGATCGATTCTGCTGTGTTTCGGATCGATTCCGTTGTGTTTCGGATCAATTGTATAGTGTTTCGGATCGATTCCGTTGTGTTTTGGATCGATTCCGTTGTGTTTCGGATCAATTGTGTAGTGTTTCGGATTGATTCCGTTGTGTTTTGGATCGATTTCGTTGTGTTTCGGATCAATTGTGTAGTGTTTCGGATCGATTCCGTTGTGTTTTGGATCGATTCCGTTGTGTTTCGGATCGATTCCGTTGTGTTTCGGATCGATTGTGTAGTGTTTCGGATGGATTCCGTTGTGTTTCGGATCGGTTTTGTTGTGTTTCGTATTGATAGTGTTGTGTTTCGGATCGATTCCACTGTGTTTCGGATCGATTCCGTTGTGTTTCAGATCGATTGTGTATTGTTTCGGATCGATTCCGTTGTTTTTCGGATCGATTGTGTAGTGTTTCGGATCGATTCCACTGTGTTTTGGATCGATTTCGTTGTGTTTCAGATTAATTCCGTTGTGTTTCAGACCGATTCCGTTGTGTTTTGGATCGATTCCGTTGTGTTTTGGATCGATTCTGTGTGTTTTGGATCGATTCCGTTGTGTTTTGGATCGATTCCGTGTGTTTTGGATCGATTCCGTTGTGTTTTGGATCAATTCCGTTGTGTTACGGATTGATTCCGTTGTGTTTCAGATCGATTCTGTTGTGTTTTTCGGATCGATTGTGTAGTGTTTTGGATTGATTCCGTTGCGTTTCGGATTAATTCCGTTGTGTTTTGGATCGATTCCGTTGTGTTTCGGATCGATTCCGTTGTGTTTCGGATCGATTCCGTTGTGTTTCGGATCGATTCCGTTGTGTTTTGGATCGATTCCATTGTGTTTCGGATCGATTCCGTTGTGTTTCGGATCGATTCCGTTGTGTTTCGGATTGATTCCGTTGTGTTTCGGATTGATTCCGTTGTGTTTCGGATTGATTCCGTTGTGTTTCAGATCGTTGTGTTTCCGTTGTGTTTCGGATCGATTCCGTTGTGTTTTGGATCGATTCCGTTGTGTTTCGGATCGATTCCGTTGTGTTTTGGATCGATTCCGTTGTTTTGGATCGATTCCGTTGTGTTTCGGATTGATTCCGTTGTGTTTCAGATCGATTCCGTTGTGTTTCGGATCGATTCTGTTGTGTTTCGGATCGATTGTGTTGTGCTTCGGATCGATTGTGTAGTGTTTCGGATCGATTTCGTTGTGTTTCGGATTGATTCTGTTGTGTTTCGGATCGATTGTGTAGTGTTTTGGATTGATTCCGTTGCGTTTCTGTTTAATTCCATTGTGTTTCGGATCGATTCTGTTGTGTTTCGGATCGATTCTGTTGTGTTTCGGATCGATTCTGTTGTGTTTCGGATTGATTGTGTAGTGTTTCGGATCGATTGTGTAGTGTTTCGGATCGATTCTGTTGTGTTTCGGATCGATTGTGTAGTGTTTTGGATTGATTCCGTTGCGTTTCGGATTAATTCCATTGTGTTTCGGACCGATTACGTTGTGTTTTGGATCGATTCCGTTGTGTTACGGATCGATTCCGTTGTGTTTCGGATCGATTCTGTTGTGTTTCGGATCGATTGTGTAGTGTTTTGGATTGATTCCGTTACGTTTCGGATTAATTCCGTTGTGTTTCGGATCGATTCCGTTGTGTTTTGGATCGATTCCGTTGTGTTTTGGATCGATTCCGTTGTGTTACGGATCGATTCCCTTGTGTTTCGGATCGATTCTGTTGTGTTTCGGATCGATTGTGTAGTGTTTCGGATCGATTGTGTAGTGTTTCGGATCGATTTCGTTGTGTTTCGGATTGATTCGATTGAGTTTCGGATCGATTGTGTTGAGTTTCAGATCGATTCTATTGTGTTTTAGATCTATTCCATTGTGATAGGGATTGATTCTATTGTGTTACAGATCGATTGTGTTGGGTTAGGGATTGATTGTGTTGTGTTTAAACTTGTTTCAGTTGTGTGTTGGCTAGTTTTACATTGTGTTTACTTATTTTTGATTGTTAAAACCTTGTTCTGTTGTACACTACTGAGCCACCATACAATACATTTTTACCTTAAAGGCTACCATCACCAACAGGACATTACTGAGTGTCTGAGCAATGTTTTATTGCACATTACAATGTGTAGAACTAATCGAACACAAGTTCAGTGTGTCAAAATGGCAAAATATGTCAGAGAGCGTTTGAGTTATTTTGGCAAAGATGAAGACATTCAATTACATATCTTTTGATTCAGACTATGTGCACGATACTGATTGTCGCTTGGACATTTTGGGTAGCATTATGACGAAAGAACCAAGGGATTTCAGACAAATGCATCAATACAACTAGACAACATTTACAACTAATGACTTAAAAAGAACTTCAGCAGTCATGTGCTAGGTTTTGAACTAAGTGCTGAACTCACTGTAGATGGTTAGAAAAAACAGACATACTGTAGCGTTTCACACTTTTGGGCAATTATTGTTTTTTGTGGGGTTTTTTGTTAGACTTACTTGTGTTAGAGTAATACATCACCTGCTGGTTTGCCGTATGCAAATGATCTACACAGGTAAAATTGTAAGTGTGGTCTTTTTCCTTTCGGTTTATCTCTTAACAGCGGATTGGAGCTCAGTTCTGGACCAAAAATGATTTCACAGCAGCCATTTCAACAGTCTACTATCACGGTTGTTGCTTATCCAGTGCAGAAGTTTGTGCTGCTCTTAGTGTCCACCACTGGAAGAAGTTGCTGGGTACATTCTCAGTGCTGCGATCGTCAGTAGCAAGAATTTAAGGGAGCGAAGGGAGGTGTAGAGGATTTGTGCTCTTTTAAAGTAAAAGGCACTGTAACTGTCACATAATATCAACAAAGAACTCACAGGGATTACCCATCGCGTGCTGAAAGGACTGTCGACTAGCTGTTAGCTCTGGGGGAACACTCGCTAACTCGCGCACGGGCGGAGCTCCAGGAGGACCGCTGTTGACATTTGCTCGAGGAGCCAGTCGTGCCAGGCAGTACGGAGGAGGCAGGCCTGGGGGGCCGTATGAGGACGCGTGACTTCTCTCGCTGTGCGCACAAGACGCGTGGCCCAGCTGAGTGAAGGGGGCATGGTTGTAGGAGAAAGAGACATGGCTGTGATGGGATGCGCTGTGGCTCCGCTGGGATGCAGCATGGCTGTGACTGTTGCAGGAGCGGGCGTGGCTGTGATGACTCAGCTGACTGGCCGTTCTCTGGACCTGAACATTAGGCCATGCAACTGGTTCAGAGTCTGTTCCTATGCGGCACGTCGACCTGAGATCTTTATCACGAGGAGAAGGCTTTCTTCCTTTACCTGCGCTGTGGTTAGAACTGCTACTTTTACTGCCTGATGATAAAAGAGAACAAAAACTTGTTGAAGCAAAAAAGCTATGCTTTTGGATGTCAGTTTGAGGTTTATAAATGTTTTCAATTGAATTTTTTATTTCTGTGCTTTGAGTAGTCATTATTATCATCATTTATAAACTGCCTGAGGGACTCAATCAAACTGTAATCTATTATTGGCTATGTTATATAAGCACGCACATACACACCCTCAGGAATGCCATTGCAATATTGCACAACAAACCAATCTGTTGAGACATCCAACATGTTCTTCTTTACACAATTTGTGATATATCTTATAACAAATGACACCAAGAAACACAACATAAGCATTACGATTAAACATAATTTTTTTTTAAAGAATAGATACCTTTGCCTCATATCCTTTTACACTTTTATACAGCAGACAACACATGACAGTGATGAAGCATTCATTTCCTTTCCATCACTTTCTGCCCAATGCCTACCAAAGCTTCCTTTTTGTCAAAAAGGTCAACCCACACTGAATGATCTAATAAAAAATGAAGGCATTTTTTTTCGGTTCCACTGATCATGCACACCATGAGTGGCAAAGAGTGAACAGAGCAGAGCAGCACACAGGAAGAACATAAAACAGCTACAAAACCCCAGGGGCAGATGGACAGATGAGCTAACTACATTATGGCATCATTACCAAGTGGTAGCAGGATGAACAGGGAGACGGAAAAGAACACACGGAAAAGAAAGCGGACAGGGAGCAGGGGTGATGGGTGAATGGCAGGCAGGCTTACCAGATCCCCCCAGTCCTGTTAGCAATCCTCCTTCAGTCTATCATTGCCCAGCAGAAACAAAGGGAACAACAGAGTTACCATATGCACGCCTGCCATGCAGCCAAGTCACAAGCCCACTTTACACCCACACCCACACACTCACCCTACACATCCAGGGTCAAAACTCTTCCTGCACTGCAAATCCTCAAACTCTAACACATACAACATACACACAGCCACACACACAAATGAACAATGATCAGGAGTACAGTGTCACAAAGGATACTCAGGGCAAGATTCAAAAGCATTTGTTTAGCAGACGTGGATTACGTATACGAAAGCAACACTTAACTTTGATACAGATAAAATCACCATGTGACATATGACTATGACTCAAGCAAAAGTACAAGTATTAAAAGTATTCATTTAATATTTTAAAATACTTTTTAAATAAGCACATTCCGCACAGAAAGATTCCCGGCCCAGGAATCGAACCCGGGACCTTCTTGTTGTGAGGCAACCGTGCTAACCAATACGTCAATGCGCTGCCTATTATTATTATTCTTTTTAACTTAATAATTTAATTATTGCGGCGCGGTGGCGCAGTGGATAGCACAGGTGCCTCACAACAAGAAGGTCCCAGGTTCGAATCCCGGCCGGGATCT
>JAOTRA010000014.1:2934480-2947702 GCA_026260255.1 Pseudolaguvia tuberculata | reverse complement strand
ATGGATGGATGGATGGATGGATGGATGGATGGATGGATGGATGGATGGATGGATGGATGGATGGATGGATGGAAAGAGTCTTCTTTGTCAAAGGTCAAGTTTGACCGTTTTATGCATGTTTTTATACTCATTCAAGGTGAGGGAGGATGAGGTTGAGATGGTTTGGACATGTGCAGAGGAGGAACATGCAGTATATTGGTAGAAGAATGCTGAGGATGGAGGTGTCGGGCAGGAGGAAAAGAGGAAGACTAAGGAAGAAGTTTATGGATGTGGTGAGGGAAGACATGCAGATAGGGATAGTAGAGGACAGGGTAGAAAGGAAGAAGAGGAAGACAGTGTCTTTAATCTACTGTCCGTTTGAGATAGCTTCTGTCTTGGACTGTCAATTTGATTAAACTCATGCAAATTGATTAAACCTTGGTCTTCCATTCGGGGTTGTATTTTCCGTCTGTTGAAACATTGTTCTGGAGGAACGTTGTTTTACAATTATGTAATGCACTAAATACCTATTGTCAATATTACAATAAGGGCGGCGTGGTGGCGTAGTGGATAGCACAGTCACCTCACAGCAAGAATGTCCCGGGTTTGAATCCTGGGCCGGGATCTTTCTGTATGGTGTTTGCATGTTCTCCCCGCGCTTGCGTGGGTTTCCTCCCACAGTCCAAAAACATGCAGATTAGGTGGATTGGTGATTGTAAATTGTCCATAGGAGTGAATGTGTCTGTGTCAATGGTTGTTTGTCTATCTGTTGCCTTGAGATGGACTGGCGACCCGTCCAGGGTGTACCCCCGCCTCTTGCCCTATGTGTGCTGTGCAGCAGACCCCCGTGACCCCGGATTCGGGAATAAGAGGGTAAGAAGATGAATGAATTAATGAATATTACCATAAAAGCTCCTTGACCCTGACCACATCATATTCACATGAACAAAACCAAAATTAATACAATGGCTAAAGTTTTAGCTTCTCACCGGTCAGCTCTCCGAAGGTCGTACTCCAGTCCTGAGAAACAAAAGTAAAAGATCATGCCTTGAAGACTTAACCGATTTTATTTGTGGGCTTCTAAATGTGTATTAATCATGATGTTACCTTTCTTCTTGCAGTGTTTTGTGGTCATGACGATTCCTATAAGGATGAGCAGTAGCAGTAGGAAGAATGCCAGGATATAACCAGCCTGATGTAAGAGATGAGTCTGGCTTTCAGGCAGGATGACGTTAAACACATGTGATGCTTCCACCTTGTTTATATCTGCATCAGAAAGTGATATATCATATCATACATATATCACAGATAATATCATTGTCATTTTTATTAGGTCATGTCGGGGAACTTGAAATGCTTAAAGGCTGTTCTGGTTCAGTTTTATTCTACAGATTAAAGCTAAATTATTCCGTCTTTTTAACAGCTACAGTCTGCAGGCAGTTTGTTTTTCCCTTCAAACGTGTGCCAGCAAGCACAGAGCAGGGAGGAGATGGGTTTCGTGTCAAAATGACACTCAGCCAAAATGAGTTCCAGACCTGATCTCATGCAGCTGCAATGGAGAAAAAAAAAAACATACAGAAGGAAAAAGGAGAAGGAGGTTTGTTTGTGGTCAGTCCCTCTGTAAATCTGCTCTTCTTTTTCTTCTTGACATTCCCAGTAAGTGAAAAAATATTATGTCACTAATCGATTCGCCATTGGTTTGTACTATTTTAGGAATACCAATGAAAACGAATTTGAAGCACACAATTCCAACCACCGAAATGTCGGGATTTGGTCATATTTGGCAACGTCCACCTGGGAAGCAAAAAGAAAAGAAAGCTTAACTGTGTAAACATTTATAGAAATTTATACTCATTGATGGTCCTAAACAGTAGAACTTGTGATTACAATTACAATTACAGCTGAACAATTGGGGGTTACAGGCCTTGCTCAGGGGTCCACAGTGATGGCCTGGTAGTGCTGGGAATTGAACCCTGGTCTTTCTGTCAACACCTTAACCACTAAGCTACCGCTGATCAATCATTGTTCTTGAAAAAAATTGTTATTAAAAATATTAGGAAACAAAGCTACAGCTGAGATACTGTATGTAGGAATAACACTTTTTTTAGAAGTAGGAAAATAATATAATATCCCAAATATTCCTCCTTTTCCTAACTGATATCATAAAAAATATGTTTGTTCATAATGTTTGTGGAAACCTGACTATCACAACTATATAGTTGGGGCAGTGTTGGCTCAAATGGTTAAGGTGCTGAAGAGCTGGGTTCAAACGTTACCACTGGTAACCTGAGTTGCTGATCTAAAAACCAGGAAGACACGGGTTCAAGCCCAACCCTCGCCAGCTTGAGTTGTTGATGTGAAGACCAAAGTGGGAATAATGTAGAAAGTGGCGGCTTAGTGGTTAAGGTGTTAGACTAATATTAGAAAGACCGTGGTTTGATTTCCACCTCCACCAAGCAATAAATGTGGGTCCTTGAGCAAGTCCCTTAACCCTCAGTTCGGTTGTACAAAAGAGATTTTTTTTTGTCCCGTTTGCCACAGCGGATCCGTGATCCGCACATTCGACTTGGCGGGGTTTTACGCTTGATGCCCTTCCTAACGCAACCCTCCCATTTATCCGGGTTTGGGACCGGCACTAAGGCTACTCCCTAATGGCTGGGTATTTATGGCCAATTTAGACTCACCAATCCGCCTAATGTACATGTTTTTTGGACAGTGGGAGGAAACCGGAGTACCCGGGGGAAACCCATGCAAGCGCGAGGAGAACATGCAAACTCCACACCCGGCAATCGAACCCGACCCCTTCTTGTTGTGAGGCGAGCGTGCTAACCACTACACCACCGCGCCGCCCTCAGAGATTAAATGCTGTAAATGTAAGACCAGGGTTCAAGTGCCACCACCGTTAACCTGAGTTGTTGATGTGAAGACCTGGAAGACCTGGGTTCAAGCCCAACCATCGACAGTTAATGTTGGGTTTTTAAGCAAGACTTGTTTGTTGATAATAAACAAACCTTCGTGTAACATATGTATGTTACATAACTAAACATGTAATACTGTAGCATTACACTGGTAGTGTGGAAGACCTTTAACATGTTAATGAACTTTCAGAGCTCACAATGTCATTACTGAGAGTTGAGATTTGAGGCTCGGTCGTTTTACACACTCAGGACTCTGCAGTATTATGCTGTTACACAGTGTTTATTGCCATGTCAGCAACTCTTTGTAATTGCTAAGGGTGAGTGTAATGGTGACTAACAATAAAGTCAGCGTTTTATCACTATCATTATACGTAATTCTTTACACATGAACCCTATTATAATTATAACCATGTGTTTTATCCGCATTTTAGGGGAATTTTTATATTCAGAAGAAGCCTATTCATATTTGCAGGTATTCAACTCTGGGGGAAAAAATCAGCAACCCAAGACTAAACATCAGTGAGACCAGGAGAAGATGTTCATCTTTCTTTACTTATAAAGGAATGCAGGAAAAATTCTTCACAGACAAAGCGAGCTGTGGATCACACAAAAACGACCTGTGCTTTGTCTTTGATGGCACTGCTAGCCAGATGTTCTACAGATGTAGCAGACCTTTCTTTTAGAACCACAATACATATTTTCTACAGGGAGATTAGTGTGTGATAGTGTCATAGACCACAGAGGCTAAAGTATTATTCGAACCGAAAGTAAAAGTTTATTGAACCGAAGAGGAAGATAATAAAATAAAAAAAGGAAGAAGAAGAAAAAATCTTCTCATCCCCGTAAAAAGGTTTCCCTCATTCTCATGTCAATCACTAGAGTCAGAAAGGACTGAGAAATAAAACACAGGAAATCGTTAGACAAGGAAATAACCACAAGTTCTTTTGAAGCTCTCTAATGAGACGCATTGCATGCACAGTATTTGCATCCAGCTTATTTCTCCTATCGCTGGAATTCTGAAAAAAAAAGGCAACATGTAGGTTTTGTCCATTCACTATAAAAACTACAAACTTAAATCAATTGTCCAGTCTAACAATCAGAATCAGAATTGAGCGGTTATTACTGCCTATCGTGCTCACATACACAAGGAATTTGTTCATTCATTCATCTTCTAACCCAGTTATTCCCTAATTTGGGGTCAATGTGGTCTGCTGGAGACTATCCCAGTGCACAAATGCAGAGGTTCACCCTGGACAGGTTGCCAGTCCATAACACATAGACGAACAACCACATACTCAGTCTTATGGGCAATTTATATATATATATATATAAAACAAAAAACACAGTTTTTAAATGAGGTTTTTTATTATTAAGGGAAAAACAAAATCCAACATGGCCCTGTGTAAGAAAGTGTTTGCCCCCCTGTTAAAACATAACTTAACTGTGGGTTTATCACACTTGAGTTCAATTTCTCTAGCCACACTCAGGCCTGATTACTGCCACACCTGTTTGCAATCACAAAATCACTTCAATAGAACCTGCCTGACAAAGTGAAGGAGACCAAAAGATCCTCAAAAGCTAGACACCATGCCGAGATCCAAGAAATTCAGAAACAAATGAGAAAGAAAGTAAATGAGATCTATCAGTCTGGAAAAGGTTATAAAGCCATTTCTAAATCTTTGGGACTCCAGCAAACCACAATGAGAACCATTATCCACAAATAGCCAAAACATGGAACAGTGGAGAACCTTCCCAGGAATGGCCGGCCGACCAAAATTACCCCAAGAGCACAGCGACGACTCATCCAAGAGGGCACAAAAGACCCCATAACAACATCCAAAGAATTGCAGGCCTCACTTGCCTCAGTTAAGGTCAATGTTCATGACTCCACCATAAGAAAGAGACTGGGGGCAAAAATGGTCTGCTTGAGTTCCAAGACGAGAACCGCTGCTGAGCAAAAAGAACAAAAAGGCTCGTCTCAGTTTTACCAGAAAACATCTTGATTATACCCACGACTTTTGGGAAAATACTCTGTGGACTGAGGAGACAAAAGTTGAACTTTTTGGATGGGTGTGTCGCATTACATCTGGCATAAAAGTAACACCACTAGTAGTGTGATGGCCTGGGGCTGTTTTGCTGCTTCAGGGCCTGGAAAACTTGCTGACTTTGTGACCTCAAGCTGAAGCAAATATATATATATATATATATATATATTTGGTATATATAAAATTTTGCAAACTATATTAACTTAGGAACAACAATAAAAAATAACTTACCAGGGTTTATATTGAAGATTTCTGGGGATTCTGGGCTTTCAGTACGAACAGGTTGAGTGGTCTGAGCCTTAGTAGTAGCAGCTATAGAAGGTACAGGAGGCCCCACGATCACCCGGAAGATTCGTCTCTCGTGCAGGCCACAGTAGTGATGGTGGAGGTGACATGAATATAAGCCTTTATCAGACGGCTGGATGTTATTAATTATGAGGGAGAAATCACCAAGAATGAAGGCATCATCTGAAATGTGCATCTTGCTGAGATACAATGGCCCGTACTCCCGCTTTTCTCCAGAAGCATACAGATCGAGAAGCCTTTCCGCCTGGTCACGCCTTATCCCCGGACCCTGAAAGTCCCAGTGTACAACCTGCTGCTGGTCTTCTTGGAGTCCTCCTCTCCAAAGAGGGCGTCGGTTTATACAGGGCAAGACTACGCTGCTGCCCTCCAACACCACAAAGACCGACTTCTCGCCGTCCCATACACGCCTCTCTTTACGGGCTGTAGTTTAAGACAAAGAGTCATTGCAATCTATGATAGTTTTGTTAAACACATAGACAATGTTATTCCATATATTGGTATATTTATGAATTTAATAACGATTTAACATTCACACTTACGTGACTTTGTGACGTTTAACTGGATTTGAATTGATTGGTCGATCTTACAGTAATGATGATGAAGGTTACATGTATAAATGCCTTTATCATTTATATCAACATCTGCAAAACATCCAACAGAAAAATCAAACAAATTAAGTCTGGAACACAAAGAACTTACCATTTACCATTTTAACCAAACTCAGGAGAATCGTACTATGGATGATGAGAGAAAAGTTGCCGTCATTGAAGGCATCATTAGACACAGTGATCCGGCCTTTGTTGTAGGCGTTATAGACACGTGCTGGTCCTCCTGAGAACATGTCAAGAACACGCTCAACTGTGTAGTCAGGACGGTTGCGGTTTAAGTCCCAGTGCACCACACGTTGCCGGTCCCGAAGTTGGTCCTGCCTCCACACAATTTGCTGGTTATGACATGGCAGAACGACCTTTGAACCAGCAGAAACTGTGATGTTCTTTGCCTCCACCACGAAACCCTGTGTGTTTGCTTGAGCCCACACTACAACATAAAACGTAGTTGTTAAGATGTTGGACTGACACCAGAAAGACTTGGGATCGATTCCCACTTCTACCAAGCAACCCCTTGAGCAAGGCCCTTAACCCACAACTGCTCAGTTGTACAAAAGAGATTAAAGCATCTGCCAAATGCTGTAAATGTACATTTATGCTGCTGTTGGATTAAATCAGCCAATCATTTCACTACAAATTATGTAGCTACAGATTAAGAACCAAACAATGTTTTGATGCTTTTCTGATTGCTACCTTTTCAAAGAGTGATTATTTGAGTTACTTTAACCTTCTTTCATAAATATGGTCAAGGTTTTTTCACTTAAAAAACTGTCACATGTAATGGTTTTTATGCTGTGTAAACTCTAGTGATAGTTTTGTGAACATCTCAGGGAATTACAGGTTTCTAAAATCCTTAATCCAGCCGATTTCAGTATTCAATCAGAGATCTTTCTTGACCCATTGTCTTTTTTATGCTCCTGCCAACCTCGTAAACATGTAGGTGTCTAGATGCTCTGATTAAAGTAGATGTACAGAATAAGTCACTAGAGATGATAAAAGAGGCTGAAAAATTTCTTACCAGGAAGTGTGAAAAAAGCAGCAGCCACTGAAACGGAATAAAATAATTATTAGTTTTGACGAAAAGAAAACTAGATACAGAATAGAATACAATCATAACAGAGCTGTTCGGTGTCACAGCTGTTCTTCAACTCTCACAAGCTTTTGTGCTTTGCAGCTGCACAGTTCGCTTTATTTTAACCGCATCGTATATGCGCTATTTCATCTGCAGTTTGCTGAACAGATCACACACTGTGGAGCACAGAGGAGCTATTTATCTTCCATTGAAGCAGATCGCCAATAGCTTTGTAAGTTAAGCGAGTAATAGGAATAGTTCTGTTGAAGCAGAAACCATGTTCTAGTCAATCTGTTTAATAAAGGGGATTAAATTAAATCATATTAAAATATAATTAAATATTAAAAGTTTTCAACTAAACTAAAAAAAAAATAACTCTCAAAAGTCACGAGTGCAAAAACGTTATGAGAAGTAGTGGCTTAGTGGTTAAGATGTTGGACTGATACACGAAAAACCAGGGTTCGATTCCCAGCAACACCAGGCAATCACTGTGGGCCCCTGAGAAAGGCCCTTAACCTATCCGGTGGCTCTGGAAAAGGGTGTCTGCCAAATGCTGTAATGTAATGTAATGTTTTATGAAACATATTATTATTAAACATATTAGTAGTTTTTAGCATTAGACCTCGTCTGGATGAGCCCCAACCAATCAGACTGGGAAATGTCCTAAGAGATAAGAAAAAAAAACCAAGCCCATGTAATCTCAGAGCTTTATAAGACCAGGTGGTTTAGGAATCATGATGAGCTGTAAATCAGAATCCACAGCTGAGAAACGGATTTACTTGTTACTACAAAAACATGGTTGTGGGTTGTACTGGATAAATGCTCTGCAAAGAACTTATATTGTAGTTTGTCTGGTGTTAAAACAAATAATTAATGCACACTAGGGCTGCACGATATTGGGGGTGGGGGTGCAATATGCATTAACATGTACATTAGGTTGATTAGTGATTCTAAATTGCCCATAGGAGTGAATATGTGTGTGAGTGGTTGTTCGTCTATGTGTGGCCCTGCGATGAACTGGCGAACTGTACGGGGTGTACCCCTGCCTCTTGCCCTATGTGCGCTGGGATAGGCTCCAGCAGACCCCTGTGACCCAGAATCAGGGAATAAGCGGGTAAAAAGATGAATGAATGAATGAATGAATGAATGAATGAATGAATGAATGAATGAATGAAAACAATCATAAGTGGCATAAAACCAATGCTGTCCACTAGAGGAGGTCAAAGAGAAAACAATAAAAAATCAATTCTAGTTAAGCAATTAAGACACATGGAAAAAGCACTAAACAAATAATATTTATTCAATGTAAATTCCATTGGGAGGGTTTTGGATAATCTTGTTGCCTCCCAACAAGAAGGTCCCTGGTTTGATTTTTGGATCAGTGGTTTTTCTGTGCAGAGTTTGAATGTTCCCTCCGGTTTCCTCCCACAGTCCAAAAAACATGTACTAAATTTCCCATAGGAGTAAATTTGTGTCCAGGGTGTATCCCTGCCTCTTGCCCTAAGTGCGCTTGGATAGGCTCCTGCAGACCCTTGTAACCCCGAATTAAGGAATAAGCGGGTAAGAAGATCATTGAATTAATAAAAAAATATTTTTATACAAATATTATTTGGCAATTTTTTTAGTTATCAAATAAATGTACATGTAATGTCAGTGGAATGCCAACTTTTACAAATTGTAACAAAAATGTTGAATTGTTTACAACGGTAGAAACATTGTATCACACCAAAGACACACTTTTCAAAGTTTTGGCAAAGAAAAAAACAACAACAAACCAAGCTACTGTGTCATACTGTGACTTCCAGTAAAAGCAGGAATTGGAAGTCACAATATGACACATTAGAGGCTTGAAACCAAGTGAGGCTTGGATTCAGCTGGAAGGCACAGTGTGGCCTCTGGATAAAGGTAATACACATCAGCAGAGCCTGTAATTTTCTCTGCAAATGTGCTAACCTGAAACTCTTCCTCACAACGAAGCAATGGCTGGCAAGTAATGACTTAACAATGTGTCTGAAAATTGCCAGATAGAAGCATACAATTAACTGTGATGAGTCAGAAAACAACTGGATGTACACAGTACTTTTCCCCAAATTACTGTTAAACTAAAGTCAAATGTATTAAAAGGTCAAAAGTATTAAACAAACACTTGGTATGACGATGTATTTAATCAAAACATTTTTCAGATTTTATTTTAGATTTCCAGATTTTTCTATGTAAAGAATGATGCATCCCAGGATGAGCCTCATGCATACAACTCATTAATTCCATTCATTCCCAAAATCGGATTTATTTCTCAATATCTAAATCATTTTTTTCCTTTCTTTTATTTTATATTACTATTAGATTATACTAATTATATAATTACTATTTTTACTCTTAGAACCCCGACACTCCCAATACTATTTGATGGATGTCAGACTGTGTATGATTGTGTATCTTTGCAAATATATCTAATCAACTGTTGGCAGAAATTCTAGTAGTTTTATGCTCTTTCCTATAATAAGAAAATCTAAGTAAACATTCGACCAAATCGAAAAAGCTATCTTAATGAATAGATTTTCTGTTTATACTTATAACACTGTAGTATACTTTTACTTATCAAAAAACTAATGTATGCTTAGATTAGCTAAAACAATATCAGAGCAAAACATGTTTGCTAGCTATATAATCATGTCAACTTTAAGTAAGCTACACTAACATACAATTATGCTAGCTGGCAAAATACATTGCAAACAAGTTCAAACCTAAAAAGTATGATTTAGTGTTTAATACGCTGAGAATAACCAGTAATTAAAGAAATCACCTTTGTCTTTAATATTTTGATTGTTAAGACACTTCTTGTACTTGTACTGTATAAATGTACAATGTTAGAAACAACAATGTTATAAATGTGATAATAAACCTAAATAAGATAATAAAGGTAATGGACAAACAATTGTGTGTATAATTGTGTATATGTTTCCATTTGAAATATATCTAATCATTTGCTGGAAATGAATGTGAATCTGAAATAACAAATCAACTAACAAATCAACAACAAGACTATTTACAGTTAATGCCCTCTTACTGACATTGTGCAACTTTACTTCAAATTAAAGCATCTAAAATGAACATAGTTTGTTTAAGGTTGCCGTCAGTGGCTGAGATTATTTCAGTTTTCTGGAGAGAAAAAAAAAGTTTAAAAAATATATATTTCCCAGAGTGTCTTTACACAAAGTCAACATCCTTTTTATATGAGAAAGCCAGACATGAGAGGGGCCCTGCTTCTACTACATGCTGAGATTGCACTTTTTCTTACCACCAATAAACTCAAACAACACCCGCCATCCCAAACACACACACACACACACACACACACACACACACACACACACACACACACACACACACACATTCAGGCCTGACACACTACAGGCTGTTCACTTCTGCTGATAAATATAAGACTGACTTTTGCCTGTTTTAATAACAGGCCTAAGCTGTAAGCGGCAACATCCATTATGCATAAAGAAACCAGCCAAAAACTTCCAAAAGTATAAGATTCAATAAATAATCATTTTATCAGAATAATTATTAGTAAAAAAAAAATACTAAGGGACTTAAACATTCTTAAAACATGTACATATTTCCTTGATTTCCCCCCTTTTTTCAATTACAATTATTCTCTCCATTGACATTGATCATGTTATATTTTCCAACAATATATAAAAGAATAGCTTATATTTATTGTCCATAAGACATTATACACTCTATATAGACTCAGTTAAAGAGTTGATCACAACAGGACAGATGTTGAAGAACAGATGGAAAACAAAAGAAGGGGAAAAAACATCAGTCTGAGTTGGAGAAAAGCTGGAAAAAAGACATACTTACTGAAAAGCATCCCAAACATTTTACTCCGATCCCATGAATCCTTCATTTTAGTACAACAGGAGTGACTTTTAAACACTGAGCATCACCTGAAAACTTTTTCTACCGATGACAACAAACACCCTGCCGTCTCAACGTCTTGGACCAGTGAAACTCCGCCCATTTTCCCAAGACCACGCCCCCGTTCCAAACACCGTCTTACTGTCTCCATTACTGCACTAGATAGTGGACTAAAGAACAGCGTCCAACCTCAGACCTAGTGGACTAACCCACTAGATTAGATGCCGTTTGAGATCAGATTCTGATTCTGAAACTCTAAACTTCTTCATCTTTATTTTTGTGATGTTTTTTTCCTGACTGTGTCCTCAAGCGTCCAACTTTTAAGACAGTCCTCAGGGAATAAACAGAGAATAAGCATAAGTCCTTTTAAGTAGGTTGATACGATAAGCCTTAAAACACAGACACACACACACACACACACACACACACACACACACATAAATATCCCTGCGCTTGCGTGGTTTCCTCCCACCGTCCAAAAATATGTACATTAGGTCGATTGGTGAGTCCAAATTGCCCATAGGAGTGAATGTGTGTGTGTGATTGGTTGTTTGTCTATGTGTGGCCCTGCAATGGACTGGCGAACTGTCCAGGGTGTATCCCTGCCTCTCACCCTATGTGGGCTGGGATAGACTCCAGCAAACCCACTTGTCCCCGAATTAGGGAATAAACGGGTAAGAAGAATGAACGAATGAATGATACAGGAAGGTCCCGGGTTCGATTCTCCGGCCGGGGAACTTTCTGTGCGGAGTTTGCATGTTCTCCCCGCGCTTGCGTGGGTTTCTCCGGGTACTCTAGTCTCCAAAAACATGTACATTAGCTTGATTGATGAGT
Source organism: Pseudolaguvia tuberculata (assembly GCA_026260255.1). Taxonomy (NCBI): domain Eukaryota; kingdom Metazoa; phylum Chordata; class Actinopteri; order Siluriformes; family Sisoridae; genus Pseudolaguvia; species Pseudolaguvia tuberculata. Next base: position 2,936,013 of record JAOTRA010000014.1, on the reverse strand, counting down.
CAAAATTGCCAATAGCGGTAAATGTATGCCCTGTGATGGACTGGCAAACTGTCCAGGGTGTACCTCCACCGATCGCCCTATGTGCCCTGGGATAAGCACCAGCAGACCCCCGTGACCCCAAATTAGGGAATAAGCGGGTAAAGAAGATGAATGAATGAAATGGGGTTGTAATATCATAAACGTTTTAGGTTAACATTAAAAACGGATCTCTGGCACACTCTAGTGGTGGAAAAAAGAAAAATGTCCAAAAACAAACCGGAAAGAAAAGAGACATTTCTAAGGTGATAAAAGTTGTTTATTTCTGTTTCAATATTACACTATTATGAGAAGGTAAATCACAGATTTTCACCAAGTCGTATCAATACTATATCAATATCACCACCGGTCCTATAACAATATTTTACAAGTTAAACTTCTATTAATTCATCAATCAGCGACGCTTTGCTTGATGCCTGATGTAGATTTTAGGTGTGGTCCATCCTTCAGGGGCTTTTTTCAGTCCAGCTCGCCTCCAGATTCTTGTAAGATCCTTTTCAAATTTTGTCTGAACATGCAAAACAGTTTGAAAGGATACATTTAGGATTTCATAAATTTGGTATGATGTGATTAATTATATAAAATAGTTAATAATTTTTTTCTAAAATATATTTAAAAGAATTAATAAATACTGTCTATCAAATAAAAGCAAATTTTCAGTCACATTTTGAGAGAAACTATTGTATGTATCATTGTGGTATCAAGATACAAAAACTCAAGAATTAGGAGCATCTGGAGTTTAAAATGCTCATTTGAACTGAAACGAAAATCATTCATTCATTCATCTCCTTACCTACTTATTTCATAAATTGGGGTCACAGGGGTCTTCTGGAGCCTATCCCAGCGCACATAGGGCAAGAGGCAGGGGTACACCCTGAACAGTTTGCCTGTCCATCTCAGGGCCACACATAGTTACAGTTTGGCTGTCGGGCCCATAGTGGTTGCTTGGTGGAGGTGGGATTCGAACCCTGTTTTTTCTGGTATTAGTCCAACACCTTAACCACTAGTCTACCACATAGAACCATTCACACATACATTCACTCCTATGGGCAATTTTGACTCATCAATCAACCTAATTTACATGTTCTTGGACAGTGGGAGGAAACCCACGCAAGCGTGGAGAACATGCAAACTCAGCACAGAAAGATCCCCAGCCCAGAAATCGAACCCGGGTCCTTCCTGCTGTGAGGCAATTGTGCTAACCAATAAGCCAATGCGCTGCTCAAAACTAAAATACACATTTTTTTCTGTCAATCTTTTTTCATCATCATTAATCGTTAGGCATAAACACTCTGGATATTATTGGTGTGGTAAAGACAGTAATTTATTAAACACATAATTAAGATGTAAACATAAAGGATACTCTCAAATGATTCACACGCTCTCGCTCTCTCTCTTTCTCTCTCACACACACACACACACGGGGAGAGAGAGAGAGAGAGAGAGAGAGAGAGAGAGAGAGAGAGAGAGAGAGAGAGAGAGAGAGAGAGAGAGAGA
>JAOTRA010000014.1:2916936-2934380 GCA_026260255.1 Pseudolaguvia tuberculata | reverse complement strand
CACACACACACACACACACACACACACACACACACACACACACACACACACACACACACACACACACACTCCTATCATCAATTTAAAATGGCCAACCAACCTACATTTCTCTGTGAACCCGGGCTTCTTGCTATGAGGCGACAGTGGTAACTAGTTTGCAAATTCATTCATTCATAAGCTGAGATAGGCACCAGCAGACCTCCATGACCCCGAATAATGAATGGTTTACAAATTGATAGCATGACATGTACATATTACTTGGAATGTTTTGTTATTCATTACATCGTGGTTTTTGCAGTTACAAGCATATTTCATTAAAATGCAGAGAATTAAGTATAATACTTAAGCATAGATTCATCAAGCATGCAGTTCATTCATTCATCTTTTTCCCGCTTATTCCCTAATTCGGGGTCATGGGATTCTGCTGGTGCCTATCCCAGTGCACATAGGGAGAGAGGCAGGAGTACACACTGGACAGGTCACCAGTCCATCTCAGGGCCACATATACACGAACAGCGACTAGAATGACCGAATCCTAGAATGACCCAACAACTTAATATCTATGTTTTTGGACTGTGAGAGAAAACAGGAGTTCCCAGAGGAAACCCACACAAGCGCAGGGAGAACATGCAAACTCCGCACAGAACAATACCTGGCATGGAAATCGAACCCGAGACCTTCTTGTTGTGTGGCAACAGTGCTAAACACTACGCCACTGCGCCGAACTTATAAGAATAATTAGAATTAGAAAAAGTTGAATCATCGCTTAAGGTTTTGGGTTACTGAAAAAAATTCCAAGTTGCCTTTTTTGGATCATTAACTCTTAACTGCTCCAGGGACATCATAACATGGCTGATCTTGCACTCTGACAGAAAAAAGTTTTTTTACCAAGCTAGAAAAAATGCTTCTCAAGTCCAAACCAAGGAAATGTCAAGATTGGACTATAAGACGAGTCTAAAGGGATTAGAAAAACAGACTTAAATCACAATGTATAGGTATTGATCCATGGTATCCTGTCACCTTTTACAAAAGACCTTACTAAGTTGACTATTAACTTAAAATAAGTCTCCTTACAGTGACGTTCTGGCTCTCATGCAGAAACCATTTATGCAACAGGAGAATTCAATTGAAGAATATTTTTTAACGCATGGTTATATGAGTAATGGATGAACACTAAAAAGGATGATGAATTGTAACCTCAACACCAGAGCACTAGAAATAGTCTTGGCTAAAGGATGGATTTTTCAGATGATGTGAAGTTCACAGTACAGATATATACATCAATCTATAAACCATCCATACACGTCAATGAGTCACCCTCTTGGGCAATAAAAGCTGATAGGAGGGCCAGACATTTTGTTATCAGTCTGGCTAAATGATTCCAAGTGGGTTGGGGGGGGGTGTTTGACTGCATTGTAAACATGTTTGCTTTACACCTCCGGTGTTCTGAATTTGATTCCTGGCTCTACTGTATGGAGCAGCAATGTTCTCCCACACCTGTTATTATCTCACATGAGCTCGATCTATTCACAAGCAATGTCACTGAAAGGACAGAAAACATTCTGCAAGTGTTATTAAGCAACAGCACCATGATCCAGTGTACTTGTCAGATATGGTAGGTCTGCGGCTTTACCTTTAAGCCTATCACAGCAGGTATTATAATAAAAAAATAAAAGCTCTCTGATTATAGCCTGTCGAGTTTTCATTCAACACTTTATTGCTTGAGCATTCTATAACAGTTAATATTGTTGTTGCTTTATATAGTCAAGAAGGTGTATTGTGTGCTTTGTGCTTGGCAAATAACAGCATTGCTGCAACCAGTAAAACCAGATATTAGACCGATGTCGTTGTTTAGCCAGATAAACCATGAATATAATGGAAAATTATGATAGAAATTAGTAATGTAACTTGATTTTCATCCATGCTGTCTGATTTCTCAGGCCAGCTATCCTTTTACATACTTTTAACCAGTTTTTTTGTTTAGTTTGCATGTATTTTGTAATGAAAATGTGAAAGATAATATTTACATAGAATAAAAAGTTCACTAATAATAATAATAATAATAATAATAATAATAATAATAATAATATATCTAGGCTTTCTCACATATCTGATGTTTAACTGAAACTTTCAACAGCCGTCCTTTGTAACCCAGTTTGACAAGCTTGCACATGTCAGAGTAAACAAGCCAACGAGGACACAATTGAACAACAACATACTTATCAGTTCATAGTTCTTGAATGTATAATGATATATATCTAAGTTCAGCTTTCACCTTTACCTTCGGACTCACACCCCTTTTTCTATAGGCTGCACTGTCATTTAGGGATTCAATTCAATTTTGTCACATACATTTAAAGCATTTGGCAACTGAGCAATTAGGTTAAGGGCCTTGCTCAGGGCCCCGGTCTTTCTGCTATTAGTCCAACACCTTAACCACTAGGCCAGCATTCCACATTACTTCTAGAACAACTGCATCATTAACGCCTGTCATACTGAATTTACAGCTTAGTTTTATTATATTGGTGTAACAAGGTGGTAATACAAGTGCATGTATTATTAAAATAAACATTGATTAATGGGTATTATATTTTAATTATATCTTTAATCAAACATAACAACATTGTATGAGTTGGGTGGCAATTCTGCTTTATATCATTGTTTAATGATGAATAGGCAGGCAGGCAGACAGACAGACAGACAAAATGGTGGGTTAAATGGTTATGGTGGTGATCAGGACACTAAGAAGACGTGAGCTCAAGACTACCACCAAGAAAGACCAGGAAGGACTGGGTCCAAGCCCAATTCTGCCACTGACGGGTCTTTGACCCTTTCTGTTGTACCATAATTGTTTCTGTGACCTGATCCCAACAGACAGACAGACAGACAGACAGACAGACAGACAGACAGACAGATAAAGGGGGGAGTAGTTCCATTGGAGTTTCCACTATAGCATGGAAGGGATTTCACAACTAGAAATAAAAGATATTTATTGCTTGGCTGTAGCACATGACACTCACTGCACGACTTTGACTTGAAATGCCATGATAAATTCACCAAGTGTAACCTCAGAGCAGTCGGAAGATTGGCTGTCCTCAGGACGTCAGAGGCAACACCCCCACCTGACCCACTCAAATCAACGCCGTTCTATTTGTGAGGGCTGCAACCAAACGACCCAACCTCCATGACGTCACGAGTCCGAATTACAAAATGTTGTTTATTACTACAACAGCGTACTATTTAGGGAAGAAATTAGCGTGTCATATAGTGCACTTGATAAGCGTCAGAGCTGCGTTTTAAACCCAACCATACCCTTTTAACCAGTCCTCTCATTAGATTCTGCGCAGATTCTGCGCACACTGCACCAGCGTTAGTAAAGAAGCCGGCTTGGCTGGTTGAAGCCGGATTAGAGACATCGTGTCGTCCGATTTTTTTTAGTTTTAACGTCTAAATATTTTATGTATATAATGAAAAGCTAAAATGGCACAAAAAGACACGTTATTGCATCTATTCGCTGGCGGGTAAGTTTAAAGTTTTTATTGTTTTATTAATAAAGTCTATTCACAGGGTTAATTTTTTTTAGCCTTTCATCGGAGCTGTGTATGCTAATCCTAGAAAATAACTGAATTTGGTTAACCAAGACGTGCGAATATTTTGTGCCGTAGATATTTTAGTAATATTTAAAATGTTTTATGGTTTCATAGGGAGTGAAATGGTGAATGACATTGAGGTTTTAGGTCGTAACACGCTAGCTTAAGGGCGCCCCTGGCTAGCGGAGTCGTACCCGGTGATGTCCGGGTGGCGAGGTTGGGAATTACGGTGCCTTATTATAAATCGGTGTATTGAAGAAAAAAACCTCTTGCTTATCATTTATATAATGTGATTGAGTTGTAGTTCAGCTTCAGGTACATGAATGTTATGTAATATATATTTTTAAATAACTTTTTTCCCTTGTAATGTTTGTCTTTACGTAATAAATCTCTTGTTTCTGACGTCACTTCTTCATCTCTTTGTCATTAATATAAAGATATAGTTCCATCATCTATTTTTAATATAATCGATTATTTCCATATCCATGAATGTTGCCATCTCTCTGTTCACTCCTCAAGCCCTTATTTATTAAGCAAATTAGGTCTGGATCTAAAAAGTAGATTGGAAAGGTGGTTGTCGCTCCTTCCTCATCCAAGGTCAATCCCCATAGAGCCACCTGACAAAAACAGAACCTGTAACCACACACTACCGGTTCCTACGTCAGCCTGTTTTTTTCTCTTTTTTTTTTTCCTTATTTTTTTCTATTTTTAAATAAGATGCATATAATTTCACTGTTTTTGTGACTGAACTTTGCATATGTTCTGCATCGCATTGCATGTGCTGCTGTTTGAAGTTTCTACAGAAATAAGTATTTAATCCTAGGCTATGCATCTAAAATAGTTTGGTACTATACTATATTATAATTTATCATCTTCTTATTTATTGTGTGTGTGTGTGGGGGGGGTGATTATGTAATATGACTGACCCAATAAATCACATATAATTAAACATGGGTAATAATCTGTAAAAAAAAAAAATATATATATATATATAATGTATGTATGTATGTGTGTATATGTATGTATATTGTGGGTTTTTCAGTTTAAATGTATAGGATGGCCTATGTTAGCTAACAATTTGCAGAAATTGCGGAAAAAAGTTTATTAGCTTGTCTGGATGTTTTGTATCATAACCCTGGATTCCAGGAAGTTAGTCAGTTGCATTTTTGTTCAGAAAAACAACAACATATTTTGAATGGCTTTTGATTTTGAATACCACCTTCCCTATCAATGGCTTACGTTTAAGCATTTCTCCATTTTACTAAAAGATAAGGATATGTGAAGAAAACATATCACTATATATTGTACTGTGTATAAACATGTATGTGACAAAAATTGAATCCCTCCCTCTCCCTAAAGTTTATTCAGGCTGACCGGTTGTACATCAGTCTAGTGGACTATGACCAGTCTGTTTTAGAGAGATGATTGAAAGAGGCTAAAAATTGTATAACTAGTGTTAAAATAAATGAATGTTTAATATTTCTGTTTAACCATATGTTTTCCTTTTGCATTTGAGTTAGTTTTTCTTTCTGCTCATATCAATAGGGTTTTTTTTTTCTGTGGCAATTTGAGTATGTTTTGTCCGTTCCGAGCAGAAGATACAGGATCAATCCTACCTACGTCACGTTATGTTGTGCAAGGGTTCAGTTTGTTCTCAAAGCACCAATATTTAGAGACCTGTGCCAGAATGTGAAGTCACTGTCAAATCGCAGTTGTCTGTGATATCTTTTGTTGAGCTTTTTAATTACAAGGCAAATAATTCATCTGTGTCTTCTTTTAATTGTTTGTTTTCTTTTGTCGATTGTTAAAGCTGTCCCTATTATTTTCGCCTAATTCTTTGGAAGCTGTTATTTTTTTTTTCGACTCTTAACATCATCATTTATGATACCTTTGCAGATGCGGTGGTACAGTGGGTGCCATTGTGACCTGTCCCCTGGAGGTGTTAAAAACGAGACTACAGTCATCAGGTTTGACGCTCAGACCGGTGTTTCAGGTGCAGCTTGGTACCGTCAGTGGCACTGGCGTTATTAGACCAGGACCAGTAACCCCTAGCCTCCTGCAAGTCCTAAGGTAAGTGAAAGAGTTTTAAGTCCACAGGCAATAGTAAACATTAATGTAGCATTGTGTGTACAAAAAAAACTACAAAAAAATAATAATTTCACCATATAAAGAGTTAGCATCTCACTATGATTACATAATGGACTATATTTTCTTTGATTTGCAGCAGATTCATAAATCTGGTTTGTCTTTTAATGTAGCTGTTCTGTTGTTTATATAATAAATCGACTCACTTCAGAGAACAGCTTCCTACTGTATATGACAAGACTGCACTTGGGCATTGTAGCAGTCTATAAAAGCAGATGAGGGACGAGATGGCAAACTTCCATGTCCTTTTTGGGAGGTCAGCCATGGCACCCGTAGAGGTCTGGCAAAGGGTTTGATAAAGCAATGCTGTCACATGGTTTTCCCTCTGTAGATTATATTACTCCCAGTAGAGGAGTGAACTCTGAGATCTTTGTTCCTTCTAATAGTATTTTATCAGCTTTTTATTTAACATAGATGCACACTTGTACTTTGCAATTGATGGCTTAGTGGTTAAGGTGTTGGACTAATACCAGAAGACCAGGGTTCGATTCCCAGCACCATCAAGCAACAACTGTGGGCCTCTGAACATGGCCTTATCCCCCAATTGCTCAGTTGTTACTCTGGATAAGGGCGTCTGCCAAACGCTGTAAACGTAAAACCCACCCAAGCATGGAGAAAACATGCAAACAGAAAGGCCTCTGGCCGGGAATTGAACCCAGGGCCCTTTTATCTGTAAGGCAACAGTGGTAACTACTAAGCCATGGTGCTGCTTGTTTAATAACTTTAGCTACTTGTTTAAAAAGCCGACAAGTCTCGTCATGTGTTGTGCTCTTGTCTCTTACCAAAAAGTCTGCATTAATAAATACCGAATCCGCTTCTGTGTGTAGTTTCTGGTTAAACTTTGATTGTATTCTGGGTAAATTTGCTTCACAAAGAGCGTCAAGCTTTTTGAAGTTTTTTAATATTTAGCCAGATGAATGCCTAACATCCATGATTTAGGTTATCTGAAATCTGATCATTTATATCTATATTATTATTTTAATTTCTTCCTGTTGCCATCCAGTCATTAACGTTTGGTGAATTGAGACATGACTTTTCCAGGAACCAGTGTTTAAACAACCTGCCTTATGACTCTGCCCTTGGTTTAATATAGGGTTTTATTCAATAATTCTGGTTTGTACAAGTACAGTGTGTTAACACACTGTTTACACTAAAGGTCACAGAGTTTGTTCAAAAACTGGCATATTGCTAAACAAGAAATAATGTGAAACTATATTTACCCAATTCAAAACGCTGTTCATTGTGGCCCTGCGATGGACTGGGACTGGCAGCCTGTCCAGGATGTGCCCCTGCCTTTTTGCCCTATGTGAATAACCAGATTAGATGATGAATGAATGCTGTTCATGTACTGTCTGACCGAGCCACAAGTTGTCATCGTTCTCTTAGGCATGTCCTTTGGTTGTTTTTTTTTCTTTGACCAGGACAATATTGGAAAAAGAAGGACCAAGATCGCTGTTCCGTGGACTGGGTCCAAATCTGGTTGGTGTTGCGCCATCAAGGTAATGGGTCATTCGAGTTGCATTTCCAAGTAACAAGCTAAGTATGTTCTGTATGAAGTTAAAGTAGCCTTCAGCTAATAAAATGGGACTGCATTAAGTTATATATGGATATAAACCATAACTAGATATATTCATACTAGAGCAAGAAAGAAAACAACCAGTTGGGGACAAACAGTTTTGCATGCCATAGAAACGAGAAACAGTCTGTCTAACCTTGGCAGGCTTTCAACAGTCTTTTCTTCTACCATTGAAAGGAACCCTTTAACTACACAGGGTGTGTGCGTACAGACATAATATACTGTTTCTTTTACTTTTGTCTAAATAGTTGGGTTTTTTTTGTTTGTTTTATTGTATTTTTCAGGGCTATATATTTTGCAGCCTATTCCAAGTCTAAAGAGACATTTAATCGCATCTTTGTGCCAAACAGTGGAGCAGTGCACATGTCTTCAGCTGGGTTTGCAGGTAGGACAATTTGGAGATGGTAGCAGGCCCAAACAACCACCACTTTTTACATTTCTGTTCATATACTGGTATTATTCTCTTTTTTTCTGGTTTTAAAATGTTCACTGTTAAAACACTAGGGGTCGTTATTGTGTTAAACTTTATATCTTTTATTATTTTATTTATTTATTTTTCTCAGGCTCAGTTCATATATGTTTCATTCATCTTCTTACCCGCTTATTCCCTAATTACGGCATTACAGAGGTTTGCTGGTGCCTATCCCAGCGCACATAGGGCAAGAGGCAGGGGTACACCCTGGACAGTTCGCCAGTCCATCACAGGGCCACACATAGACAAACAACCACTTAAACACACATTCACTATGGACAATTTTGACTCACCACTCAACCAACATATTTCTGGACGGTGCGGGGAGAAAATGCAAACTCTGCACAGAAAGGTCCGCTGAATCCGCGCTGCCACATTCATCTGTCATGTTCAAATTAATTATACTGAAATTCTCAGTAGACAAGAATGCATTTTTTGATGAATATATAAGCAGATTTCAGGTACAATAAATTGCCAATAATCAAATTTGTTCTACTTGTCATTAATCTATTATACTATTATTTAGTGAGCGTTTATTAGAAAAAGAACATAACATGTAGAAGGAAAAAAAAAAAAGAATAGTTCATTACATTATTTTGATAGTTATTTTTCAGTCTGTGACTTGTTTGTTCACTGGGGCACTTAGAGGCATTGCTGTAGTCAAAAACAATACAGTGCATTTTTTTATTTATGTAATGAATGTGTATTTAGTAAATAAGATTTTTTTTTTTTTTTTTTTTTTTTTCTCAGCCTTTGTAACAAACTCCTTGATGAACCCCGTCTGGATGGTCAAAACCAGAATGCAGCTTGAAAAGAAGTAAGTTGTCTGTAATTATGCAACAGAAATTTGTCAGTCAGGATGTACTCATTGACCTGTCCGACGTGCGTTATACACGGGGCGTATTTTTAACAAGATCCTGCTTATAAGCATGTGACTTGGGAGCACTGCAGTATAAATATCTCTCACTTTAGCTGTCGTGGCTTAAATGGCTTGAGATATATTTATCCCGGCACAGGCCTGTGCAGCCTTCAGGGTTACGAGAGACCAGGATGTTTGAAGCTTTTTAAAATATGGTCTTGTTACAAAACCTCTCCTCTCTACACACATAACACATTAAACTAGTGAATGAACAGAATAATCTAATCGACCTGAATATTCTAAAATCATTAGGGAAATGTATTCAATCACTTGTGCATTCTAATCTAAATTCTAAATTAAAATGGTCCTGTAGAGATTTTACTAATGAACTGCTTTTCTTGCAGGGCACGAGGTGAAAAGAAGATGAACGCATTACAGTGTGCACGCTACGTATACAGAACGGAAGGTATACGGGGATTTTACAGAGGCCTCACTGCGTCGTACGCTGGAATCTCGGAGACCATGATTTGCTTCCTCATCTACGAGGCGCTGAAGAAGCGCATAGCAGAACGTAAACTCATGTCTGCCAACATCGATGGAGAAAAGAAAGCCTCAGATTTCCTGAGCCTGATGTTAGCAGCTGCTTTTGCTAAAGGCTGTGCTTCCTGCATAGCATATCCACATGGTATGGAACTTTCCTAAATTGATTTGTAAAATAAAATGGTGTGAATATGATTTGTTAGAACTGCACAACAGACAGATCATGAGATTGCATGATCTCACCGCGATTGCGAGGGTTTCCTCCGTTTGCAGGATTTTGTACTGGACTGAATATATATAAAAAATTAAATAGATGCTTTAAACTGGTGTGAAATGTTTAAACAATCAACCTAATATACATAGTTTTGGATGATGGGAGGAAGCCAAAGTACCGGGAGGAAACCCACACAAGCACGGGGAGAACATGCAAACTCCGCGCAGAAAGGATCTCAATCCCAAAAGTTAATCAAACCCAGGACCTTCTTTTGTGAGGCAACAGTGCTAACCACTGTGCCGCCCCAATATACTATTTCCCTCTTGTATATTCATTCATTTATACATTCATTCATCTTTTTACCCGCTTATTCCCTAATTCGGGGTCACAGGGGTCTGCCGGAGCCTATTGTGCAGTGCTTAGTATGCTGACTTTTCTCTATGTATTCTCTCTTATAACTCTCTTCATTTAGCAGCTTTGTTTTTATTTTTGTTAGTGCTGAGATTTGCTTTTTTTCTTTTCAGAGGTGATTCGGACAAGGCTGAGAGAAGAAGGCAGCAAGTATAGACATTTTTTCCAAACTGGCCGTCTGGTGGCAGTGGAAGAGGGCTACGCTGCTTTTTATAGAGGACTCATTCCACAGCTCATTAGGCAAATCCCCAACACTGCTATCGTTCTCTCCACCTATGAGATCATTGTCTACCTGCTGGGGCAGCCAACTAAATCGAAAGTCTAGTAGAACTTGGACAGAGACTTTAGGACCTGCAATTAAACTTGGAGAAAATGAAAAGTTTGCTGTTTTTGAGACTGTTTTTGCCTAAGGAAGCAGTAGAATGGAGGTTGATTTATACAATCCAAAGACTGTAAAGGAGAAAAATCTATTTTTATATTTGGATGCATACATTCTGCTCGAAGTAACAAGTTTCAACTTACGTTTGCATCTTCACTGACACTTTAATCTCAGATATGAGAGAAATCTACGGTACACCTGACGTTTAGAGCCAAGTGATATGGCATCACTGTATAGAAATAGGTCAGTCTAAAACACAGTGATATTAATTTAATTAAGTTATTCTTGTTTTGTTTTAGTTTTTTTAAGTTGTAGTTTTCAATTTTGATGGTTCTGTCCGGTCTGCTGAGTGTTCTCATTAAAAAAAAAAAAAAAAAAACACCAACAAACCCAGGAAACCGGAAAGAAATCGTCTGGTTAAAAGGGATGATCTAGAGATGTGAGAGCCATTTCTCTATAACTATAACATCCTAGTAGTTTTCTTCATGTAAATCATGTGATGTCAGTTGTTCGGTGTCTTTTTTTTCTATTTGTGATGGTGAGTTTGTCTTTTACAGAAAAAGGGAAATACATACTTGAGCAGTTCTTCAATAAAATGAAAGCTAAACTAAACTACTACTACTTTTATCAACTTAGACTCTGATCTGTACTTAGTGTTGTTTCACACCAGCGCACAGAGCAGAGCCTTAAACATTTCATTCATTCATTCAGTCATCATTTACCCTGCTTTTTTCTTAATTCGGTGCCACCAGGGTGCCAATTGCCTGCTGGAGCCAATCCTTTAAACATTACAACCATAATCCATTTTTAAATTACAAAACTGATTGTCGGAAACGAGCACCAACCAGGATCGATTTTTCTATTCCCCCCCCCTTCCCCAATAGTTTGTGGACATGTTAGGGAAATATCCCTTAGTAGTACTGACGGTATTTGTTCTATTGGAGCTTGAGTGTTTGTGAAGTCAGTTCTACAGTCTGGGGTTTATTCATTCATTTATCTTCTAACACCCTTACTCCCTAATTCGGGGTCACAGGGGTCTGCTGAAGACTATCCCAAAATAGTTTAGTTTATTAATGTGCTTATGTGCACATTATAGTAAACTACATTGTTCATGGTATGAAATTAAACAAAAGTGTAGTACAATATAGTATTCTTGCAATATGTAAATGATATAAATTATAGCTGTGGTTAGCGGGTCCCGGGTTCGATTCCCGTGTCGGAGGTCTTTCTGTGCTGAGTTTGCATGTTCTCACCGTGCTTGCATGGGTTTCTTCTGGGTACTCAAGTTTCCTCCCACAGTCCAAAAACATATACATTAGGTTGATTGGTGATTATAAATTACCCATAGGAGTGAATGTGTGTGAGTGGTTGTTTGTCTGTGTGGCTCTGCCATGGACTGGCGACCTGTTCAGGGTGTACCCCTGCATCTTGCCCTATGTGAGCTGGGATAGGCTCCAGAAGGTAAGAAGGTGGAATGAATGAATGAATAATAAACATCTATATTGACACACGAACGACTTTTATTCTAGACTTTTATTTTGAATCTCAATACATAACCCGGAAGAAACCATGTACTTGATTGACACAACGCTTTTGTTGGCGCGTGTATGCACCAGGGTGCAGCTGGGGGTAAAATCGGTGAAGTTAAATTACCCTACAGCGACAATTGCAATGGATCTAATGAGCCAGATGTTGGTGCAATACCCCCAGATGTTGTACGGCGGAGTCGGGTTCGCAGCGTGTGTCAGCGGCGGCGCGCTCATTTACAAAATCACGACCAGGTACCAGCGTGTGGTGCGCGTTTCCGATATACGCTGAGGCCCGGTGTACGAGCAGGAAGCGGTTTCGATTAAAATAGATTTTTTAAATAAATTTTTTGGGTTGAAAACTGAAAAACGGTTTAATGATAGAAAAATCTATATTATTACTTTAGCACTTTTGTCGATGGAGTGATTAAAATGTATTGCTAGTATACGGCTTAGCTACTGTTAGCACTACATAATTGTTTTGCTTTTTTAGTGAACTTTCTAAATATTGTTTAAAACCAAATATATAAACCTTATTTATTAAAGTAAATATTAATTAATGTAATGTTTGGGAGGTTGTAACCTCACGTTTTTTAGTCAAAAGAGGCGTTATTAGCAATTTTAATCTTCTCCTTTCGGCTGCTACCGTTAGGGGTCGCCAGAGCGGATCGCTCTTCTCCACACTCCCCTGTCCGCTACACCTGCCTCTTTCACCCCAACTACCTGCATATCTTCCTCCACCACATCCATAAACCTCCTCCTTGGTCTTCCTCTTTTCCTCCTGCCCGCCACCTCCATCCTCAGCATTCTTCTACCGATATACTGCATGTCCCTCCTCTGCACATGTCCAAACCATCTCAACCTGTCCTCCCTCACCTTGTCTCCAAAACATCCTACATGCGCCGACCCTCTAATAAACTCATTTCTAATCCTGTCCATCCTTGTCACACCCAATGAAAATCTCAACATCTTCATCTCTGCCACCTTCACCTCCTCCTCCTGTCTTTTTGACAACGCCACTGTCTCTAAACCGTAAACATCGCTGGCCTCACCACAGTCCTATAAACTTTCCCTTTCACTCTTGCCAAAACTCTTCTATCACAAATCACTACTGCCACTCTTCTCCACCCGCTCAACTCCTCATACGCCTTTGTTAATTATTTTTATTAACGATTTTAATAATTAAAATATTTTGTATAACCTCGCCTTTAAAAATAACAAACTGTAAATTCTCATACTTTTAATTAATGAATATATAAAAAATATACATATAACAGTTTAACATTTACAAGTCAATACAACACTAACGTTCAGTTTTGTTGATTAGGATGCGATTCCTGGATTAACATTTGAATCAACCAATCAGAAACATGTTTAGTCATCAATGTGTCCACTGAACCAGCACCAGTCTATTAGAGTAAATGCTTAAAAATGGGGTCTTAAAACAGACACCCTTATTCTAAGATGTTATTCAATGCTGATCAGACCCAGGCCTTTGTCCAAGTGGCATTCTACTGACCCCACGGCCCTCCCCTCCAAAGCCAGAGCCATCTGGTACCTGTAATACCCTGTGTGCTAAAGGTCTTATTTCACTGTTGTGCACATGGTTCTCCAACCATTTCTCTGACACTCCTTCACCAGGAGGTCTTTCCCTTTCCATCCTATCCTCCCAGGAAACCTTCAGGTTCAGAAAGATCAGCCTCCGAGACCAAGATGATGTCGCCTTTGTCCTTCATTGACAAACTGATGATCCGAAATAAATTGTTATGACTTTAAACAGTAAACAACTGAACATTAAACATCCTGAAATGGTGAATCTGTAGAACCTCAATAGAGCAACAGTCCAATGTAACAATCACAAGCCGTATTGTTATAGCAATAAGTTAAAAACAAAATCTGTATGTGTATATATATATATATATATATATTCATTCATTCATCTTCTTGCCCGCTTATTCCCGAATCCGGGGTCACCGGGGTCTGCTGCGCCTATCCCAGCACACATAGGGCAAGAGGCAGGGGTACACCCTGGACGAGTCACCAGTCCATTTCAGGGCAACACAGACAAACAACCATTCACACACACATTCACTACTATGGACAATTTACACATATACACTTTTTATTCCTGCACACACACTTAAATACATATTACATTTAAAGTAATTGTCAGACGCTCTTATCCAGAGCAGCTTACTTTTGATCTCTTTTGTACAACTGAGCAATTAGGGATTAAGGGCCCAGAGTGATTGCTTGGTGGAGATGGAAGTTGAACCTCAGTCTTTCTGATATCCTTAACCACCAATCTACCTCTTACCCCACACACACATTTTATTATCGATCATGAGGCTAAGAGAAATGTTCACATGTTAACACATTGTTGTTTGCAATTGTTTGTGTTACAGATGTCATTTATTACACACTCTGATGACATCAGATGGTTATGATTAGCTGATTGAGATGTTGATTCAGGATATTCCCCCTTGCCAGAGTTTTCACAGTCTTAAATGAAAATAATTTCTGTGTTAATAAATACCATCAATGTTACATTTTCTTTTCAGGAAGAAACCCACACATGTGACTGTGAATTGTTGGTTCTGTAATCAGGACACCGAGGTCCCGTATGGAAACCGGAACTGCTGGGACTGTCCTAACTGTGAGCAGTACAATGGCTTCCAAGAGGTACTGTTCTATTTATAATTCATTCGATCCCAATGTTATAAAATGCACAAAGTTCTTGCAAAAATGTCATTGCAGACATTTAAAATAAGTTGATATTAACACATCTGTAGAACGGCGACTATAACAAACCGATTCCTGCACAATATATGGAACACCTCAACCACGGTGTGTCAGCCGGCCTACCTCCAGCTGAAACCCCAAAAACTCTGCAGTGGGTAAACTGCCAAATGCTGTTGTGCAAGAAGTGCAACAACCACCAGACAATGAAGATTAAACAGCTGGCATCATTCACTCCCAGAGAAGAGGTAGGCGTGGAATATATATATATATATATATTTATTTATTTATTTATTTGCACACACAGTGGTGGCTTGGTGGTGCTGGGAATCGAACCCCAGTCTTTCCCAGTAAAATTTTATAAATTCTCTTGGATGGATGTTTGTTGGACATGAACTGCTTTATGGTTCTGTGTATGTCTGACTTGAATATTTTTTTCTCCTGAAGGACAACTATGATGAAGAGATCGATGTGTACAAGCATCATATCGAGCAGACGTACAAGTTGTGCAGGCCATGTCAGACTGCAGTGGAGTACTACATCAAACACCAGAACCGGCATCTCAGGGCTCTGCTTCTTAACCATCAGCTCAGACGCAGTCGGGATGCGGACAAAGCTTTCATCTCGGTCAGTGCGGTGCTTAGTGTGTTCAGCCTGGATAGCATTTAATGTAATAACTTCAGTGTATATACACTGTAGCTAATCATACTGTAACTTCTGATAGAATCAGTCACACTCCAGTCCGTGGTAGGACCTGCACACTTTTATCGTTTCAGCATCGACATCGCAATGTGTGTATATGTGTAATGTCACTTGGGGATTATATCTAACTGCAACATGTGTGATTTGTGGATAAATTGGAATGTTTATTAATAGATTTAATAAATTTAAAACAATTAATTCTCTACTAATAGGTTTATTGAAGTGAGCTGGCAAAATTTTTATATTGCTATTTATTTTAATCTAATATCGAGTGACCTTGCATTGGATCAGGTCATATGTAATGAAATTTTTATTTTTAGTTGAATACAAATGATCACTGGTAAAAAAAAAAAAAGGATATATATTTTATAAATTTATATCAATTTGTGTACCAGCTCATAACCTTTTATGTCTGTTTGATACAGAGCTCCTATGCAGTCTCCACTCCTGTCTGGCTCATAATGTTGCGAGCCCTGGCTTTTCTCGCTTGTGCTTTCCTGGTGGCCTTGACTGTGTATGGATCCTCCCCCTCTGACAGTTTTGCCATCCTAAAGGAAGGTGTCGTACCTGCCAAACCCACTTTTCAAAATCCCACCGAAGCCAAGGTTAACGGGAGCACCGGAAGCGGACAGATGTGGAGTGATCTGGTGGGTCTTCTTCCAGAGGAGGCTTTAGAGAACGTTAAGCTGATCTGGGAGTCTGGAAGTGACCATCAGATGGCTGTCGCGTCTGTCGGTCTTTTGACTTGTATAACTGGTGTTCTAATGGCAGGGCCTATCAGGTAAATTGGTAATTAAAAATTTTTTTCACCACAGTTTATGTCTTGCTGTGTTTGTAGTCTTAATATTTATTGTATATCTTTTTATGCTTTAGGTTAAGAAGAATTGATGCCTTTGCTTCCTGCCTTTGGCTCCTTGTGCTATGCCTGTACTCTGTCGAATTCTACTTGAAGACGGACACACCCGATTGGCTGGACGCAATCAAGATTGTCGCTACCTCCTTGTGTTGCTTGGTCGGATTTGCAGCAGCCGTGGCCACGCGCAAGCCTGCGAATCAGAGAAGAGCCAGAGGCCGCAGGTCAGAACCCGAACAGTGACATTTCACTAAGCCATTTATAAGGAATAGTTGTGCAGGTTGTGCATTATAGGACTTTGCTTTGGAGCACTGCATTTTTCAATCATCATCTTTTCTTCTCTATGGATGTAAACCTGCTATGTTTGCAACCATCAGTACCATCATGAGGCTGGCTTGAATTGGCAGCTTGTAGCTTTATCAAAACATCAGTGTGAACTGATGTATAAACGTTCTTTTTGGTAAACATAATTGCCATCTTTATCAAGTTCTAAGGTTTATTCCTGTCCTATTTATTATGATTTCATAGCTACAGTGTGACAGAATCGACTATATTTCTAGAATTTTAATCCGCTTTATTTTTTTCCCCCTTTGTCTACATTCTTGTTATCTGTACTTCCTGCTTCTTTCTTCTGCATTGACTCCACACTGTTTAGTTTGGTTTCAGCCCATCTAGTACTTAACTATTAATGTACTAGCACGGGGTTTTTTGGGGGGTTTTTTGAGCTAGAGAAAAACCCCACATGTATTGTAACATAACATTTTATAGTTATTTTATCTCGTTCAGTTTTCTATATTATTTATTCTATAGCACGGTTTAATCTAAAAACCCGTTTTACTATATAGAATCTTATTTAATTTCTTTTATCACTACAGCAATAGAAATGCTAGTCTAGTAAGCCAGTGCCAAGTAATAACACATCCAGATGTTATTACTTATTTTTGGCGGAGCAAAGCTAATATTTATTAAAAGCTGGTCAGTATTTTATTATTTAATTTAATTCTTAAATACACTAATCATACAGAACTTTCACTAAACATTACTAATGTCTGCATGACGTCACTTCAGTGTTTCTGACATGCAGAAAAAAATATATATTTAGGATGCTGGTCATTTATTCTCGAATCACCTGCTGATTTTACTTGAATCTGTCCTTTGGTTATTATAGTTAAACAACCTTAACAGTGAAGAAGAAAATAATCCTGAAAACAGAGCTGAAATCTTTCTAACTCTAAAGAATTCCGGGTTTTCTATAACCAAGGAAATGAAAGAATTGCCAGGCAACATTTTTTTTTATGGATAACTCCAAGTGTGTTTGTGTGTGTTTGTTCATTGTGGCTTGTGACTGCATGTCTTATTATAATATTGATATTATATTATTATGAAATAGAAAATTTTCCAATACACCATTGTGTAGTATTAGCTAATTCTTTCACTT
>JAOTRA010000014.1:2898264-2910379 GCA_026260255.1 Pseudolaguvia tuberculata | reverse complement strand
ACTAATGTACAATATTAATATAACTAACTAGTATAACTAATGTACAATATTAATATAACTAACTAGTATAACTAATGTACAATATTAATATAACTAACTAGTATAACTAATGGTCTGTTATAACCACATAACCTGTGCAGAAATACACAGTAGTGGTAGTAAAATCATAACTAATTGTAAAAGAGCTTCATCATCATTTCCAGCAGTCCCGCAACAGTTCATTAAAATAAAATGTTATGCATTACATTTTTTATAGTTAGTGTTTAAAAAGTTTAATATTTTTGTGATTCTTATAAAACCAGATGATTTTTTGTCTATTATTTAAAAAGAATTTTTTATTTTTTTTTACTGCAATTAAGTCGTCAATACATAACCAAGGTTTTCATTAGAGCCCATTTGAGGAAAGTTTTCCTTTGTATTCAGTGTATAACTAAAGTACACTAGGGCTGTATGATATCGGTGGGGGATTACATTGCAATATTTATTTATCACAATTTTTGTGATTTTTAGATTCAACTACAGAAATTAAATAATCAAACCGTATAAATTAATTACAAATGAATTTTTTTTTTTTTTCAAAAAGTGAAACCTGAATCTACTGTGGTGCAATCAACTATCCCAATTACAATTACAGCATTTGCAAACGCTCTTATCCAACTGAGCCATTGGGGGTTAAGATCCTTGCTCTTAGCTTGGGAATAGAACCCTGGTCTTTCTGGTATTACTCCAACACCTTACCCACTAAGCCACCATTCCCTTATACATCCTGTAATATGACTATTGCAGACACACGCATTGCTACATCAATGGCGAAACGATATATATTGTGCAGCCCTAGCGTGCATTGATCTAAACCACCTTGCATTGTTGTTACTGTGACTTTGTTCATGTCTGTAAAATCATCTGTAAAAGACTAATGCATATTCCATTAATCAGATGATTTATTCATTGTTTATCAAACGGAAAATACACAAACCCTTTTTTTATTCAGCTTGTTAAAGCCTTCGCTAGTCTAGTGACAGTGTTTATCGTGTGGCTCCCAATTCATGTGACTTTATTTATTTTATGCATATCATTGTTGTATTGTTTGAGACTAGTTTGTAGCTATGGTGTGTAAACTGTTTGTATTTTTGCACTGACATTTAGAAATGAGTGGGTTTGTTTTTATAATCAATATATTCAATTTGAATATTTATAGAAATATATATCGAGTTAGTAGTTGTAGCACCTTTTCCACGGAGACGTTACTGTAATGCCAACGAGTCCAGTTAAATGAACGCAAAACCCTGAATGATTTTGCTCGTTGTTAAATTACTAGTAAACAAATAAACAGCGTATAATAACGTATACATTAAAGTGTTATGTTGTTTTGTAAAATTTGTGCTCGTTGTCATACCACCCCATAATCTGATAATTTTTTAATAATAATAATAAAGGAAAGGTCTAGAGCACATAAGCTTAAAATGATGTGAAATACAGTCTGTCACTGAGATGGAAACCTTTAGGAAGTTTTTATATAATGTGAAGAAATGATGTGAAGAAAAGACTTCCCGCCCTCCAAAAACAAGTCATGTGATCATATTTCAAGTGATTGTGTGTGTGTTGCTATAGCAAAGAAGCATGTTTAAAAAAAAAAAAAAAAAAAAGTATAATTATATTTGTCTTTTTCTTTGGTTAAGCACTGCTGTTGTATGTGTCATTCACTGTTTCAAATAAAGCACTGTAAAATGGGAAGTGTGTGTTTTCTGAACTGATCTGGGACAATTCTGGAGGTTTTTTGGACATTTTCAGAAAAGTTAATCATGATAAATCTGGTAAACATTAAAAAATAAGCATAAAAATGAAAAACTAATCATATCCTTTCATAGATCATTCACATTCTTCATTTAGAATGACATTCAACCATGTATTCGAGACATCGGTATAAAACTCAGCAATGGCCAGATTTCATTTCTAATCTGTAAATGACATTTTTTGTTTAAAATAAAGCTTCTCATCACAGACAGGAGTTAAGAAGGTGAAGAAGACATGTGACAGACGAGATCAGTACTCATCTGCTCGTTTGTTTCAGGTATCTGTCTGGCAGTTCTTTTGGGATGTACAGCAATGGTCAGTCTCCGGTGGTGTATGGATCGTCTGCTTTTATCCCCACTCCCCCTCCCAATCTGGCACAACTTCTCGCTTACCAACAGAGCCAGAAAACCCGCCGAGCTTCGTCCTCGTCGTTGCCGGGTCGACTGAACAGAGCCCTTTCCTTGGGCACTATGCCATCCCTCGCTCGACAAGGTCAGACTTTCCTTTGCTTATATCTCTATTCTTCTGATCTATCTGATTTATAACTATGTATTCTTCCTGAGTGTGTTAGAAAACAGTTGTATACTGTGTAAATGGTATCGAGGTTGTGAGACACTGAGAGTTCAGTGCAGGAAAGGACTCCGGCAAAACTAACTAGAACAGACTAAGTAAAAGGAGAACCAGACAAAGGCACAGACATGAGATCCCTGATATGTAAAGCAACCAGGCCACCACCGAAAACAACTGAGTGATGGGTGAGAGTGTGGAGGACAGCATCCAAACATATCAGATCACCATAATACTCTTTTATCTATGAGTCCCCCCGGATCTGCTCTTTTGTCTAAAGAGAACTAACACTGAAATGCCTCCTTAAATCAATGGGTCTTTAGTCTAGACCAGGGGTCTCCAAACTCGGTCCTGGAGGGCACCGGTCCTGCAGAGTTCAGCTCCAACTTTGCTCAACACACATTACCTCTAGGTTTCAAGGATACCTACAAAGATCTTGATTATTTGGTTCAGGTGTGTTTGATTACGGTTGGAACTAAACTGTGCAGGACACCGACCCTTCAGAACCGAGTTTACAGACCCCTGGTCTAGACTTAAATATTGAGACCATGCTTGATTTTAGTTTTAAAGTCTATATGGACTCTCACCGGGAGTCAATGCAGTGTGGATAGAACAGGGGTGATGTGCTCTTGTCTGCTAGTAAGGACTCTTGCTGCTGCTGCGTTCTGAACTAACTGAAGTTTAGTTATAAGCTTTGCTGAACATCCAGAAAGCAGAGCGTTACAATAATCCAGCCTGGACGTGATGAAGGCATGGACTAGTTTTTCTGAATCATTTAATGGCAGAATATTCCTAATTTTATTTTTCCCTACACCTTGACTTACCAGTTCCAGTTGGGGAAAAGCATCCCCAAACATGATACTGCCCCCACCATGCTTCACTATGGGTATGGTGGTCTTTTTAAGCTGTTTTGTGGTTTTCTTTTTCTAGATACTCTTTGGAGACCTCAAATGTGTTTTTGCTAAATTTAGCCTGACCTTTCTTTGTAAGAAAAGACTTCTGGCATGCCACCCTATCCAATAGACCAGGCATAAAAGTAATAGAGGAGATTGTTGTCACATGTACTTTCTATGCTAATCATTCCTCATCAGTCATAACCACAATGTGCCAAAGACCGATTGCTGTCCCGTCCGGATTGTATGATTCTGTATGTCTACATGCCTAAGTAAAACTGTGACTGTGCCGTCATGTGTAACCTGTAAAGCGCTTGCTTCACTCGGCGCATCAGGTGTGGCCGCACCTTTTACAGGAATTTTGCCATCTGCCTAGATTGTCTAGATTTAGAAATAAGCTCTCTTATAAATGGTTACCTTGAACATTCTGGGATTTTCCCTTCAGTAACAGGTGTTTGGTTACAGGAAGTCACTTTATCTGTTGTTACTTGTTGTTCAAAAGAAACTTGTTTCTTTATCTTGCACTGTTTGAAGAATCCTGTTTGCAATTTTCCGGCCAATTGCAACTTGATTTGCTTTCTCATGAGCCAAACACCTTGCAGTCGGCTGAGGGGGTTAAACACCATCTAAGTCGAGGGGTAGAGTTAGTCTTAGGGAGTGGTATCGAAATAACTGTTATGCTTAAGTGAAGTGTGTATGGTTTGTTTCATGTTAGGATCCTGTGATGAAGTTCTCCTGTAATCAGAGATGGGTTAGGCAGGTGTTCTGGAACAGCAGCTCGTGTTGGTGTATAGAGCTATTTATTTACTGTTGGACAGGACACGTGTGCGACGAGCCGTAATAAGCAGTGGTGAAAATATTTATTTAGGTTGGAATAAGGGGCTTTTTAATTTTTGGTTAATTATAAGGAGTATTAAGTGCTGACATTTAACTGACCTGGGTAATAATAGTATTCATTAAAAAATCCATTTAGAAAAATATATATTCTGGAGAATTATGTCAGATTTTTGCTTTTTTTTTGTGTGTAGTTGTCAGATTATAATACATTTTTAATTAGGCAACATCGCACAAGCAATAATTTGGATTTACTGACCATCATTCCAGTTGTAATTTGGCTGTAGGTATGAGTCCGTCGAATTAATATATATAACTATAACCTGGTCAGTACTGATTGCAGGAAGCTACATTCATTCATTCATTCATTCATTCATTCATCATCTTACCTGCTTATTCCCTAATTTGGGATCAAGGGGGTCTGCTGGTGCCTATCCCAGAGTTAATTCCCAAGTTATCATTGTCTTAATAGTATCACAATTAAACTAAACTGTAATTTCAATCATTATAACCGCAGTATTGGTTTTAATGTATATTGTGCTTGAATTTGATAAACCCAAACAACATAATAATGGACTGCAAATATAGGCAGTAATTTTAATTAATACCTGCCGATTCTGGATTCTTGTCAGTACTTCTGCTTATTGAGCGGTTAAGGTGTTGGACTGATGCCAGAAAGACTGGGTTCTCTCTTGAGGCCTCTTCTGTTTCTTATCCGCCTTTTACCAATTGGTAGCATGGAATTTTACAATCGCTATCGTCTCAAAGCAGCTGTACATAGTGAAATATGAAGATAATTCTGAGAGTTTGCCCCTAACGAGCAAGCCGGGGTTTACGGAGGCAAGGAAACACTCCCTAGAGTGAGATTAGGAAGAACCAGACCCAACAGGAACTCCTATGCTGACATAACGTCATGTATATTCTAATTCTCTCTCAAAGATCCCTTAGTTCTGCTCATTCATTCATTCATCTTCTTACCCGCTTATTCATGACCCGAGTCCAGGGTCATGGGTGTCTGCTGCGCCTATCCCAGCACACATAGGGCGAGAGGCGGGGGTACACCCTGGACGGGTCACCAGTCCATCTCAGTAGTTCTGCTCATGTTGAATGTAAATAGTAATAAAATATATTTTCTGTTACACTGTCTAATCGGTTGTTATCCATTTGATAAAAATTTGTTTTGCATGAATATTTTACGTACCTAAATACGTTTGTACAACTGAGAAACTGGGGGTAAGGATCTTGCTCAAGGATTGCTTGGTAGAGCTGGGACTCGAACCCCGGTCTTTCTGGTATCAGTGCAACACCTTAACAACTAAGCCACCCCTTCCGCAAATATCTTGGAGGAGTTAATTGAAACACCTGGAATGGCAAAAATTTGACAAACATTTTGTTGAGACAATTAAAATTAACCGAATTTCCAGTTTTTCTTTTTTTCCCGAGCAGTTCTTAAAGGATGCTCGGTAGGTATGTCCAGGTACCAATAATAAATAATGGTAACGAATATAAACTACATGAGCTGTATGACACCGTTACCACACTTGAACCCTGTTAAATTGACTTATTCATGAGCCTGATTTACTAAAACTACTAGGAGAAACAATATAGTTAGCATACCCAAATTGTGCTCGTTAGAATTGTAATTTTCCTCCCCCTGCTGCTGGTTTCTGTATCACTCATCACTTCCTTTCATACTGGCAAGTTTTTACAACATAATTTAACCCTCTAACAAGCCAGTTTGTCTTCCACTCAATCATCGTCATTTGCCCTTCCCAAGTCTGTCTCCTGTTATGTTGCAGGGATTTTCTCAGGTGGTTGTTGTGTATTGTTGAGACACTGTAGGTATATATTTCTGGAATGAGCACTTGGTGGTGGAGGAATCTGGGAGGAGTTGGTAAAGTATAGGCTTGGATTGGCACAAAATAGTTCCCATCAATAAGTAGTTCAACAAGTATTTTTTGGCTAAACAATTTATATGTTTAGTAGTTCTGTAGTGTTCTGGATGTAGTAAGTGACTATTGAGTGTTTAAGCCTCCAGATGTGGATTGGTTTTACATCTTTATGACAGCTGTGGTGATCCATTTAGGAGCTCCATTAACACAACCGTCTTCTGCTTTAGGCTGTATTACTCTTGTATTATGTTCCAAATCTTTTCAAGCTCTAATGAAACAATAACAGGTGCTCGTGTTATGCTAGGGAGAGAAATGGCCTGTTCTGTCATGCTTCTCTTTCTGTAACTCAACCAAAGCATGAAAGTATGTCGTGATCAATATCTATGAAAAATTCTGTTGATTCATTTGGTTTCTGTTTTGTTTTACTGTGGCTGTAGATTCTGGTTTCCTGTTTAGCGGGAGTCGACCATCTTCCCAATGCAAAGACTCCCCACCTTCAGGTAGCTACAAGTATTACAAGAATATCACTAAGATTTTATTAGTTTTTTAATGCATTTAAAAAAAAAATTCCTGTTAGATTATTTCTCTCTGAAGTCCGGAAGCCGGCCTTCGTCCCCTGCTCCGTCTCCCACACCGTCTGTGGCAGGTTCCGTCACGTCCTCTTCCAGCTCAGCCAGGCAGCGGCGGCCACTCATCAGCCCAGCTAGACTCAACATTAGCGGACAGAAGTTGCAGCTTTTTTCCCCGCATCTGGAATCCAGCAGCCTGTCACCTCCGCCACCATGTTTGTCAGAACCGAACCACTTCAACAGCAGATCTTTTATGGCGGATTTTTCCCACATCCCCTTACAAAATCATGGTACATACGTACTTTCATTCATTCATTCATTCATTCATTCTACGCATATGTAGTAGTTCTACACTACTACACTACACATATGTGAAGTGTGTGGTTATTATTTTTAATTCCCCCCCCTGTTTGGTAGGTGTGTGTGTGTGTAACCTATGCTTACTGGTCGTTATTGATTGCACCATTTTGGGGGTTTTTTTTCAGAATTGGGTTCACTGTTTGATGATGGCAGTGTCTTTGAACACGTGCAGACCAAAATGAGCAACTCTTCAAGGTCTTCTAATTGCCATGTGGACACCACTACAGGGAATGAAAATGACAGCAAATCCAAATGGCAAGGTGAGTAGTGATCGTTAGTCTAAATTCTATTAAATTAAGACCTGTTTTATTCATTCCTCATTCATTCCTTTTTATTTGTAGGTTGTTTTAACAGATCCAAATGGCCAGGACTTTTGATTGCCAGCCTGACCACCAACTTAACCTTTATATCATTCTATCTTTACTACAACTGGAGATGAGAAAGGGATACATACGTACGTCAAGTTTACGAATGTCTCCTTATGTATGGTACACTGGGATTAGGTGCTTACCACCGCTTTAGGCTGAAAGGGCCCACAGAGAAATTTACACTACTGGTAGCTGTTTATGCTGCTTATTCTGTGATTTATAAACTGTTACTGCTCACAGATAGACGAAAGCATCCCATCATGCCCCAGAGGTATTCTAAACATTGCTCTGAATTGCTTTCATAAAGATTTCTGAAATAAAGCAGCATGTTGTGGCTAAATGAAAAAAATTAGCCTTTGTGATGTTTCCTACTTGAGAATTCATCCGTCTTTACGAGGTGCTACTGACCGTGTGCTGTACGATTGTGTTAATGCACATCTTTAAGTGGAAAGCTGTAATGTGAGGAATGCTGTATGATTGTACTCGTACATCTTTTTTTTTTACAGTATTAATACACTGATCCGTTCTGATTATAGGATAACTTTTAATTGTACCTGTGACCAGTGTGCGTGTATGCTGTTGTATGTGGCGATGCATTAAAACTACATTTACACTTGCTGTAATTATTCAGGTTCAGTTATTAAGTTGTGATAAACAGATTAAGCTGAATTCTTTAGGGAATATTTGGCAACTCGATAAAATAGCTTGATTTAATAAGCCAGTGTATTGATGTGCAAATGCTGGGAAAATATATGTGGGACATGCAACAGGCTTGGTTATTAATTTAAGCATTGTGTTTTCATTTATAGCAAAGACTTAATGTTCTCTATATTGATTGTATTTATACAATGTTAATGTTTTGTGAATTTGTAATTACCCTTCATGGGTAAGTATATTCCAGATTATAAAAACACTGTTAACAGTACAGTTAGTTGGTTACAGCAATGACACATTTTCCTATGTTTGCATGCTTTTTGTAGGTTATAAAAGGTGTGTGTGTGTGTGTGTGTGTGTGTGTGTGGTGTGTGTGTTAGTTATAATTAAAGCAAGTTGTAATGTTGGTTTAAAATAAATTAACCAATGATTTTTTAAAATTAATTAAACACAATCACAACCGCGGATTATAATGTCAGGTGTTAATTTCAATTTAATTTAATATTAAGTGACAGATTATTATAATTATGTAAAAAATAATTTAAGAACTGCTTTTCAGTCATCTGTGAATAAATTACATCACTTCGTTTATTCATTCATCTTCTTACCTGCTTATTCAGGGGCACACTGGGTTTGCTGGAGTCTATCCCAGCGCGCATAGGGCAAGAGGCAGGGGTACACCCTGGGCAGAACGCCAGTCCATTAAAGGGCCACACAGACACACACATTCACTCCTATGGCCAATTTAGACTCACCAATCAACCTAGTGTACATGTTTTTGGAGGAAACCGGAGTACCCGATATCCCAGATCTCTTTACCTGACATTAATGTCTGATCTCACTAATACTGTTGGAGCTGAATGAAGAGATATCTCACATTCAAGCACAACATTATACTGGAAGGTTTTACTAGAAGACTGGAGCTTCATCCAATAGCAAAAATGGGAATTAGTCTGGAAGAAGATGTTTTTGATGTTCAGATGACCACCAATTTTTGCCATTTCAAATATGTCTGTGGACAAGTAGAAAAAAGTTTGCAGTTAAAAGAACAAATCTTTCTTGATTAAAAAACGACCAATTTGAAGCGAAAGGATCAAACGAGATGTTTAGATTGGATGGAACATTCAGTCAAAACACGTCTTTGACCCTCAAATCACCTCAAAACATGAGAAACTGTAAAGCGCCGCGGTTGACACCTCAGCGTGGGAAACGCTGTCTAAGTGGGCGGGGCTTCACACACCTGCCCAAGTAAAGCGGCTCAAACCTGCTACCCCAGATTGATCGTAATCTACCCGGTCGGTCAGCATGGAGAATGGGTCTGATCGAGTGTCCCCACAGCTGTTGAACAGATTAGCAATCTCCCTGGACGCGGTGTCTACAACCGGAGAGGATGAGCAGACCAGCGTGCACGGCACCCGGTCCGAGCAGATGGCGTTGGAAAAGCCGCCTTTTTCGTATGTTGCGCTTATTTCCATGGCCATCCGACAGAGCACCGAGAAGAAACTGACACTGAACGGGATCTACCAGTTTATCATGTCTAAGTTCCCTTACTACGAGAGGAACAAGAAAGGATGGCAAAACAGCATCCGTCACAACCTCAGTCTGAACGAGTGTTTCGTTAAAGTGCCGCGGGGCAGCGGAGGAGCTGGCGCAGAGAAGAAGGGCAACTTCTGGACGCTTGATCCGGCTTTCGAAAACATGTTCGACAAGGGCAACTACCGGCGTCGGAGGCGCGTCAGGAGACCTTACCGGGTACCTTCTTTACCCTACATACCGTCTGTAACCTTCCCCGAGCCGCTGTACTTTCACCAGGAACCTTTGTACTGGCAGAGTCCGCTAGTCGGACGCACATGGAACGTCGTACCGCAGCCCAGTGCGCACACCACCGTTTCCTCTTCCAGCTTTCCCAGCAATGGAAACGCGCGTCCGGCGTCTCCCAACAGCTTGGCCAGTTTCCCTGTCAGTTATTACCACTCACATGTCCATCCGTCATTCGGACCGTACCCGCACCCATACCACGCTCTTGCGCCGCAAACTGGCCGCACTTTATGCGACGTTTCGGTTCCTGAGAGCCCCGGAGGAAGCGCAATTCCCATCAACAACTACGCGCCACAACATCCGTACAGCAGCCAGGCAGACCTGGAGCAGAACTTTAACTGAAAAGATCAAAGGCAAAAGTTGAATAAAAGCCAGTTGAGTGATGCGGATTTCTGCGCAGAACTGTTGGTTATATGGAGCCATAGTTTTGTTTTGTTTTTCTAGGTTTGCGCATTGCGTTGGTTTTACGCAGACACTAAAATCTTTCATTGGGAGATAAAATAATTTGACTTCTCATTTGTTTTACACTGAAAAAGTTATAATGAAAAAATTTTTTTTGTAAAACTTGTTACAGCTAAATAGATCTATTTTATTCTATTGTTTGTTTTTCCACACCATAAAAAAAGTTTCTAATGCAGTTATTTTTCTATTATTTATTTCCAGTTTTTGTCTATTTTGATGTTATGTTTTATTACCATTTTAATGATTTGTGTAAGGAATTCAATTTCTCTTAAACGAACATTGATTAAATGTTGACTTGAAATATTTATTTGGCTCTATACTCTTCCTTTGTCTTAAAAATAAACTTGTGGGGTGGTCGCTTCCCAACAAAAAGGTCCCAGGTTCGATTCCTGGGTATTTCTGTGCGGAGTTAGTTTGTTCTCCAATGTGGTTTTTCTCCTGGTATTTTGGTTTCTTTCTACGTCCAAGAACATGTTAGGTTGATAGGTGATTCTAAATTGACCATAGGAGCGAGTGTGTGTATTTGTATGGCCCTGCAATGGACTAGCAACCTATCCCGGGTGTACCCCTTGCCTCTCACCCTATGTGCCCTGGCTCCAACAGATGCCAGTGACCGCGAATTACATAATTATCAGGTTAGAAGATGGATGGATGGATGGATGGATGAATGAATGAAGTTTAAAGCTTTGACTTTGTCATTGTTTGGACTATTTAACCTCTGATCTGTGGCTCTTGACCAGCACTTGAACCATGCCACCACTTTCCCAGTATAAACCAAAATCTAATAGTTTCTATGTGACTGGTTACCTGGGAACTAACTGGACTGCATATCTATAAAATAAACCAGTAAAAAGCTTTTTCGATATTTCTACTATGTATCCTTTCGTTGCAGTACCTGATGTATAAAACTTAGTGTTAATCAGACATTGGACTGTTAGTGTACCGTTAACAACACTATATGGACCAATGTATTGTGACACTTCAATGGTATGTCCTCACACACACTCTCACGCTTATAATACTGTGCTAACCACCACACCGCTTGTTATGATTATTCATTCATTCATCTTCTTACTCGCTTATTCCCAAATTTGGAGTCACGGGGGTCGCAGTGCCTATCCCAGAACAGGGGCGAGAGGCAGGGGTACACCCTGGACAGGTCGCCAGTCCATCTCAGGGCAACCGTATACAAACAACCATTCAGAAACACGTTCACTCCTATGGACAATTTACATTCACCATTCCACCTAATCTGCATGTTTTTGTACTGTGGGAGGAAACCGGAGTACCTGGAGGAAACCCACGCAAGCGCGGGGAGAACATGCAAACTCCACACAGAATCCCGGCCCGGGATTCGAACCCGGGACCTTCTTGCTGTGAGGCAACTGTGCTATCCACTACGCCACCTCTTCTACTTAAGAGCTAACATAGCACTATGGAGCTCAGAGGCTTTGTGCACTGGAGCATTGTCATGCTGTAAGTAACGGTACCGTATACATAGAAAGACACTCCAGATATTTCAATGCTTCCAAATATGTGACATGGACATTTGGTGATATATTGCTAAAATATTTTCATTCATTCATCTTCCAACCTGCTAATTCCCAATAGGGTCAGCTGGAGCCTGTTCCAGGACACATAGAGCAAGAGGTATGGCCTGGACAGGTCCAGTCCATCGCAGGGCAAAACCTATCAAGCGCCCTGAGAACAGAAAGACCATCGTCCTGGGAATCAAACCCAGGACCTTTTTGTTGTGTGACAACAATGCTAGTCACTATGCCAGCGGCCTCCATACAAACATGATTGTTCGATTCTAAATTTCCAAGTGAGTGTGTATGTGTGTGTGTGTGTGTGTGTGTGTGTGTGTGTGTGTGTGTGTGTGTGTGTGTGTGTGTGTGTGTGTG
>JAOTRA010000014.1:2876627-2893583 GCA_026260255.1 Pseudolaguvia tuberculata | reverse complement strand
GTGTGTGTGTGTGTGTGTGTGTGTGTGTGTGTGTGTGTGTGTGTGTGTGTGTGTGTGTGTGTGTGTGTGTGTATCTTATTGTGTATGTAAAGTTTTGTTTGTGTCCTTGGAACAGTGCAGTTGCCCGTGGATGAACGACCCTCACCATGCCGCCGGGGATTTACTGTGACCTGCAGGATATGTGGGAAAACGAGGGTCGGGAACAGGTCACCATGGAGTTCCTCCTGCCAACGGGCATCTACCTCAGTTTTCCGGTTTTATGCAGTGACACCATTGCCACCATTAAAAAGGTAAGAATATAGAGACAAGTCTGCCTTTAACCTTTAAAAGCTTTAATCTTATAATAAAATCTTCATCTTGAGCCAGTGAGATGAAATATATCAAACACAGATTATATTTGGTTCTGCTGTGATAACTTGTATTTGTGTGTATTTAGTAGGTCTTTATTTTAATCTTTTCAGGATAAAAATGCATAGGAAAATGCATTAAAATATTTCCTACATTTTATTTGTTAGTACTTGATTTCATCCCATAGATTAAATGATAGAAATGGTGGTATAACCTTGCTTAATACCCTTCTGGGTGTCCTTCAAATGTTTTCCTCATATTCATTCTGGGTCCTCCTGTCTTTGGCTCATTGGGGACGTCTGGATTACTTTTAAACACCGTTCTGACGATACAAATAGTTATAAATGTTTGAAATTCTAACAAGTTTTATTGTGTGTCAGAAATTGTGGAAGAATGCCCAGAGTGAGCCGCTCTTCAGCATCCTGAGCAGTCCCGATGCCTACGTGTTCACCTGTATCAATCAAACGGCGGAGCGGGAAGATCTGGAGGATGAGCAGCGGCGCCTGTGTGAAGTGCGCCTTTTTCTTCCTGTTTTCAGGCTGGTTGCACGTGAAGGAGATCGAGTGGAGAAACTCATTAACACTCAGATCAGCCTGCTCCTAGGAAAAGGTCTGCTCTTGAATTTCTCTATCATCATGTAGCACTTTGGGACGTTGTGGGCATTGCATGAGGGCAGATGTTTAAACTGCTATGCATGCACATGCACATGTACATTTACAAGAATGCTTGGAAGTGTGGTAGCACGTTTTATTGTTGGGCTACCAGTTTTAAGACAAGATTTCAATGGCCACCAAGCAGCCACTGCTGGGTTTCCATTACATTACAGAATTTGGCAGACGCGACTGAACCGGTTAAGGGCCTTGCTTAAGGGCTCACAGTGGTGGCTTGATGGAGCTGGGAATTGAACCCCAGTCTTTCTGATAACAGTATAACACCTTAACCACCAAGCCACTACTGTTCCTGGGTGCTTGAGTTATGCTTGATTAAGCACCTTAACCCTCAGTTACATAACATAGAGGTGTCTAAGTAACTCTTAGAAGAGGGGGGCATTAATCTGTGTAATATTAGAACTAAACTTTTTACTTTCAGGTGTATCATCATTCTGACCCGACATTTAAAAATTATGCTTTGAACTGATTTGCTTTCAATTTATTAATTAATTTAGACAATTAGCACTTCGATATACGAATTCCTCCTCTAGCTCCTGTAGTGGGCCCTGACACATGCGGCCCAGAAAGTATAAGGGAGCCTGCGGGTTTTGTGTTTATTGTATTTTTAACTATTTTTTTAAAAATTGCAATATTTATTGTGGTCCAATATCTCGTGATATATTGTCTCATTAACCGTATAGAGCCAAGCAACCACTGCTGGGCCTTTGATTAAGGCCCTTAAGGACAATTGCTCATAAGTCTCTCTGGATGAAGGCACCTGTTTTAATGGCAACATGATATGTATCATATTTTTAAACATTTAAAAAAGTGGTGTACAGGTGGCGTAGTGCTTAGCACAGTCGCCTCACAACTAGAAGGTCCTGGGTTTGATTCCCAGGCCAGGAATCTTTCTGTGCGGAGTTTGCTTGTTCTCGCTAAGGGTTTCCTCTGTGTATTCCGGTTTCTTTCTACAGTCCAAAACCATGTAGGTACATTAGGTTGATTGGTGATTCTAAATGTGTGTGCGTGCGTGTGTGTGTGTGTGTGTGTGTACCCCCCTGCCTCTTGCCCTATGTGCACTGGGATATAATTATTGCTTTTATAATTTTATTATAATTTATAACCCTATTGCTTGCTTATCTGATATGGATTTTTTTAACTGGCTTGCCTTTGTGCTGTAAGACCCCATGCTAAGCATTTTGGTGCAAAGTGCAACAGTTTGGGTCAAAGCAATGTTAAAGAAAACCTACATGTCCATTAATTGCACCATTTTAACGGTTGACATATTCAGTGTCCTTAGCAGGCATTTTCTGTTCTGCCAAAGTTGCTGCATCTAACACGGGTTTTAAAGTTTGTGCAGAATAACTCGCGGCATGGTATGCTGACCTTTTTTTCTTTTTTCTAAGCATTAAGTTTGTAATTGTGTCTTGTGTTTGCAGGCTTGCACGAGTTTGACACCCAAAAGAACCACGAGGTGAAGGAATTCCGGGCAAAAATGCGCTCCTTCTGCGAGGAGAAAGCTCAGGAACGGCAGCTGTTGCCATGGTACCAATGGATGGAGTACAACTTTCCATGTGACTTGGAGCCGATTTCTGTCACCACCCAAAGCGGGAAGACGCACACAAGCGTCAAAAAGATTTTTATCAACGTGAAGTTTGAGGCCAGCGAGGTTAGTCGGTGCGGTTAAGGGGTTTGGTACCATATGCTTTGTTTCACATTACATGCCACAGTGGTGTAATTAGCAAATTGTTCGAAGCTTAAGTGTGATTGTGCCTGACATTCTTTCAGCTTGGTGGCGTATCAGACTGGATGCTCGGTTGCTAATTTTAGACACTTAAAAAACAATAAAAAAAATAAATAAAAAAAACAGTGCTAATGTCACACAGCAGCATAGAATCATGTGCTCACAGACAAGGCCTGGTGACCCAGATTTCCTGGATAAAGTAGTATATTTATACAACAATGTGTGTGTGTGTGTGTGTGTGTGTATCCCCCACCCACACTGCCTGTACCTTTGTGATGCCTCTGTACAATAAGACTGAGAAAGTGTGTTTGTCAAAGGGGAAAAAAAAGCAAGTGCACGTGTTTGTGTTTTAAATGGCAACTAAGTATAGTAGTATAGAAAAATCAAACGGCTTTGGGACATTTTTAAACACTTAATGTAAAAAATAATTGTGTGCTTTTTAAAACACAAATTGTGTGTGGTGTAATGGTTAACACGGTCGCCTCACAACCAGACGGTTCTGGGTGCGATTCCCGGGCTGGGGATCTTTCTGTGCGGAGCTTGGTACTCCAGTTTCCTCCTACAGTCCAAAACATATACATTAGGTTGATTGGTGATTCTAAATTGGCCATAAGAGTGCGTGCGTGTCTCTGTGCGCGCGTGTGGCTCTCTGTGCATGCGTGCCAGTCCATTGCAGGGCTACACATAAACAACCAACCACACTGGGCAATTTGGAGTCACCTAATGTAAACCTAATATACATGAGTTTGGACTGTGGAAGGAAACCGGAGTACCTAGAGAAAACCCACGCAAGCATGGGGAGAACATGGAAAATCCGCAAACCCATTGCCCGGGAATTGAACCTGGAATCGAGCCAATCACGATGCAATATATCACAATACATTGAGATACAATGCATATCGTAGTACTTCCGAATAAAAGGAAAACAAAAAGCTAAAAATATAACAAATGTGAAGCCGCATTATTATTTCCACCATGTTTGCCTCTGTTTCAATGACTGTATGTGTCAGCGACATCTACAGGAGCGGAAGAGGAAGTCGTTTGACACATATATGAATAAAGATGACATTAAAGTTTAAAGCGTAATTTTAATGTAACCCTACATGAAGGTAGAATATTGCAAAAATTGCGCTAGTTAGCTTTATCGATATTTTTATACAGCCGTCTTAAGTTGCCTTTTATTTATGTTTCAGGTATTACAAATTTTTAACTTGTGGAACTTTTGCAAAACAAGTCAGTTCCTGTTATTGCCTTCTGTTGTAGCGACTCTAAACAGCTGTACCCTCATGAGCCTCTATTTATTTTTTTTCTCTTTTGAAATCACTAAGATGCAAAAAACTAATTGTAATACTGAGAAAACAGAAAAACACAAAGTCCTGCATCTGCACTACACAAAGGTCCGGTGGAAACAATGCAAATGCCTTTTCTAAATATTACAGTTCAATGAAATGTCTCTATATGTTTATAATTTTTTTAAATTCAAGATAAGAACAACAATTACTTTTGGGCAGCGTGGCGGCGCGTAGTGGTTAGCCAAGGTGCCTCACAACAAGAAGGTCACGGATTCGATTCTAGGGCCGGGGTCTTTCTGTGCGGATTTTGCATGTTCTCCCCGTGCTTACAAGGGTTTCCTCCGGGTCCACCGGTTTCATCCAACTGTCCATGTACATTAGGCGGATTAGTGAGTCTAAATTGCCCATAATATCCCAGCTTTTAGGGTGCAGCCTTAGTGCCGGTCCCAAGCCCGGAGGGTTGTGTTCGAAAGGGCATTCAATGTAAAAAGTTGAATGTGCCGACCCCTAAGATGTCAGTCTAAACTGTACTATTAAAAAACAAATAGTAGTCAGTTTTTAATAAATCATTCAACCATCATTACTAAACCTTTTTGTTTTGCTCTTTCAGGAGAGTTTCATGCTCCAGTTGGATCCGCAGGATCTTCCCCTGGTTCTGATCAAGAGTGCTCTTAGGAAAAAAGCCACGGTATTCCGGACTGTAAAGGCAGAAAGACCTGAGAATTACACCCTTCAGGTGAACGGAAGATGGGAGTTCATCTACGGGAAATACCCACTGTGCAGGTTCAAAGTGAGTACTGCTTACAGCTTGGCACGTTGAATGGCGAGGTTTGTTGCAGGAAGTTCGGAGCTGTGCACAGATTAAAGCTCCTGCTGCGTCGGATCGTAGCTGTGATCTCACTTAAAGCAGCATGTAAAGGTTGCAACCTTGGGTAAACCCTCTTAAAGCAATTCTTCTAGATATTATATTATTGTTTGGATCCCAGATTTAGATTTTACTTTCTGACTCATTAAGAAGTCTAATTTCTTTAATTATATCATTATTTGATTTGTGATGGACGAGTCTTTGCAAGAGTGAAATGGAAGGTTTATAGAACTGTAGTGAGACCTGTAATGTGGTGTTGTCAAAAAGACAGGAGGAGGAGCTGGAGGTGGCAGGATTAGAAATGAGTTTATTAGAGGGACTGCGCATGTAGGATGTTTTGGAGACAAGGTGAGGGACGCTAGGTTGAGATGGTTTGGACATGTACAGAGGAGGGGCATGCAGTATATTGATAGAAGAATGCTGAGGATGGAGGTGGCGGGCAGGAGGAAAAGAAGACCAAAGAGGAGGTTTATGGATGTGGTGAGGGAAGACATGCAGGTAGTTGGGGAGAAAAAGGCAGATGGTGGGAGATGAGTGATCCGCTGTGGCGACCCCTAACGGGAGTTGCCGAAAGTGGAAGAAGAAGATTTTGAGTAAGCAGTTTGGAATTTACTTTCAAAATATACATTTAACACTGTAAACATTTTTATGTACATTTTCATGTTTGAGCTGCAGTGATTTCATTGGTTTATAATTCCTCAGTAAACATTAGGGCTGTACAATACTGGGAAAACGTCCATTGTGATGTTCATTCATCTTCTAACCCGCTTATTCCCTAATTCGGAGTCACAGGGGTTTCTGGGGCCTAACCCAGCGCACATATGGTAAAAGATGGGAAGGACAATAGTCTATTGGAAGGCCACACACACCTTTCCTGAGCGCATCCCCTGCCTTTCACCTTTTGTGTGCTGGGATAAGCGATGTGTGAAGTAGGGAATAAGCTGGTTCAATGAATGAAAAGATGACTATATATTAAAATATGAGAAACATTTTACGAGATGAATTGAAGGTCTGTTTGAAAATAGAATTTTTCACAATTTTTGATCTACTTTTGTATTTTATATTGACTTTTTTTTTTCTGCAGATTCAGATACAGATAGCGTATAAATGTACAAGTACAAATTATTCTTTGTAAAACTCTCAAAGCGAGTGTTACTTTTGCCTGAATGATTTAAATTTAATTACTCCGGTTTCCTCCCTGATCTAAAACCGTGTACAGTAGGGCGGGTGTGTGTGGTTGGGTGTGTGTGTGTGTGTGTGGTTATTTGTCTGTGTTTTCACTGCAATGGACTGGCGACCTGTTCAGGGGTGTACCCCTGCCTCCCACCCTATGTGCTCCAGCAGACCCCTGTGAAATAGGGAATAAGCGTATAAGTGAATGAATGATTTTTAAATATTTACCCACAGTAACAATCCTTAAAACGATGTGGAAGTTTATTATTGATTTTTGTTATAAATCCACAAATCACACATTTCGAAACCGTGTTGCAGTCAGACATACACCCACTCAACATCCGACATCCTGTAATGTAGCGTTTGCAAATACCCACATTGCCATGTCGATGCTGGGATGATATGTTGTGATATTTTATCGTTACTATATTCCTATAGTAGAGCCGTTATGCATCCTGTTGTTGTCTACGTTAAGGTGGGCGAGTTCAGTCTTAATTTAACTTCTGTTTATTATCAATATCAACAACGTTTTGGTGGAAATTAAAGCACAGAACCTGTTTGCATGCATATGTTGTTGCCATAATGTTTGGCACAGTAGGAGTAATAGATTGGAATGTTATTACATATATATTTTTTTTAAGCTAAAATTAAAAAATAATTTATTTGAATTGAGAATTGCCTTTAAGGTGATTTTGATTTTGGCAGGAACATCCAGATTAAGCATATCGGCTTTATTAATCCTGCTTCATCTCTATGCTTTTGCTCAGTCATAAGAAGTTCTTTGAATGAAACCGATGCAGCAACGACAAGCTTTTAAGCGCCCATGTGTTTTGGCTTGTCTGATGCTGCTGAAGCAGTTGTTGATTTGGAAACTGCCTGTACCTGCATAAATGACTCATCCACCTTTCCTAGGCTTTTAAAAGTCAACTACAGAGAGAGCGTAATGCGATTTGTGCTGCATTACACTAACTTAATGAACAGGCTGCAAGAGGTGATGTTGACGTTGATGACTCTTGTCCCTGCTCTATGCTCTGTTCTGAGTCTGAGTTTAGGATGGCAGTAAAGCAGACCCCTTCAATCATGCTAACACAGATTGCCTTTGTTACGTCACAACTGTCTAATCCCAGCCTTCCAGCTAAAGGAAATTCCTAATCAGATGGCTTGTATGTGTTTTTATGTCTTGCCAGTACATTTTCTCGTGTTTGTATGGTGGCCAGACTCCCCATCTGACCATGGTGCATCACTCCACTGTCTTGAAATACCAGGAGGAGCAGGGAGGCTTAAGCAATCACATCTCCAAGAGCCGGTCTCAGTCTAAACCTCCGCCTCTGCCTCTGAAAAAGGTAAATGAAGGTCATTGCATCAGAAAAACAACCGCCATTAACAAGGAAACTACTTTCTTCTCCTTCTTCCTCATATTACTCTCGGAAACACTGACTTCCACGAATCTACTTCCCTGTGAATAAACAGAATCGTTAGTTAATTCAGAATCTTTTAAAAACGTGTCCGTATTAATTTGAAATATTCAGTAGCGATTAGTTATTCTGTTAGTTATTATTTAAGTGTTTGTTGAGTTTATTAGCTCCATTAGCACTTGATAAAGGAACTGTTTGTTGTGTTAATGAAATATACACTGTCCAAACGGTAGTTGGACACATTCGAGTCTCTAATTTAATATGGGAATAGTAGCTCAGGGTTATGTTTTTAATCCACCGGATTATATGGAATTTACAGCCAGTAAATGCGTCATGAGGAATCACGGCATTGTGGACATCTAATGATGAGAAACTTTTGGAATTTCTGCTTACACTTCATTGTGATTCTTCCTGATAACCCGCATGGTGTGACAAGCTGTGGGATAGTAGTAAAGCTGACTGTAAACTCAGTCTCACGGTTTGGGCTGATACTGTTTCAGTTCCTGTTTGTGTCTGTATTAAGTTTTGTTTTTCTTTCAGTCGCAATACTTCTGTCACCATAGTAATTATATGCTAAGTATAATAATGCAAAAATGTATAATTAAAGTGGTTCATATTTTCCTCTAAGAAACTTTTGTTTAAACGATTTGTATTTCTTTCAACAGCAAAACACGTTATCTCTATGGTCCATATACGAGCCCTTCTCCATCCACCTGCTGCACGGTACCCGGGTCAACGCTGACGAGAGCATGAAGGTCAGGCCTTTAGTTTACTCATCTTTATCGCTAGTATATTTTCTGTTAGGGTTGTTTACCAAGCTTCTAACTGTAGCATGCAGCCGGGGGTTGAAATCATGAAGTGTGGTCATGTGACCCTGACCACACGTTTCCCATAATTCATCAGAAGCGGTTGGGTAAAGCATCAAAACAGGAAGTGGGGAGTGACTATCGGGCTTTTTAACGCTATCTTAGGCCTAGATTCTAAGAAAAAGGTCAGCAGTGCTGCTTACAGTCGCCACTCGCATCTCTGTTTCTTTTAACAACTTGTGAGAAATGTGAATAGTCACACAGGGTCGATTTACACACTCGAGGAATCATTTGAGTTAAATGTAGAACATACTGTGAAATGTGTGACAATTGATGTGAAAGAACGCAACATTATTGCAGTTATATTGCCCATGGCTAATGTTATTAACGTATACTTTTATTAAGCCTGAAGTGCCTCTTTATTTCCGGAAGTCAACCCATAACTCCAGATAGATTTGTCATGTCATACAATTACCAGTGCTGTTTGCTGCTGCCACTAAAAGTTCTCCATGATAGCCGTAGGGGGGAACACTCACTTTATTATTTCCTCTTTGCTATCACGGAGGGATTTCTATTCTGGTTAATGATAAAACTGGGAGAGTGGCCAGCTCCGTGCTTGTTCACAAATTCGGCGTCACGGGGGGTCTGCTGCGCCTATCCCAGTCCATCTCAGGGCAACACGTGTCAGACATTCATTCATTCAATTTAATCAAAGCCATGGCAGACATTCCTGCAGCAATTAGGGATGTGCAATGATAGTTTGAACCATATATCGTGATCTATTATATTATGACCCACAGATCGTAATATATCGTGACACATGTGTCGTGATATATTGTATTGCGCCTTATATATTGTGATCTATTATATTGTGACCCATATATCGTAATATAATACATTATGACACATGTATTGTGATATATTGTGTCGTGCCTCATATATCGTGATCTATTGTATTTTGACCCATATACTGGGATCTTAATATATTGTGACACACGTATCTTGATATATATTATCATGATTCATTTATGGTGATATCGTTTATTGTGACCAGTATATCGTGACCCATATATCGTGATCTTAATATATTGTGACACACGTATCTTAATATATTGTATCGTGACTCAAATGTCGTGATCTATTGTATCGTGATTCATATATCTTGATATTGTTTATCGTGACTAGTATATCGTGATCCATATATCATGATATCCAATATTGTAAACCATGTATTGTGATATTTTATATTGTGAGCCAAATATTGTGAAATATGGCTCACAATACAATATATCACAAATATTGCAATATATCATGATATAGTGTCTCATGACCCATGCATTGTAATATGTATCATATCATGAGCTTCTTGCCCATACACGGTCCTGGCAAACATGTGTCTATGTTTTCCATACTGAGAAAGGTTGGTAAGCGCTTTGATCGCACTGTGATATTTTGTTCTCTGTTGTGTTTTTCTGCCTCTCAGCTGGTGGTGGAGGCAGGCCTTTTCCATGGCAGTGAGCTTCTCTGTAAAGTAGTGACCAGCAACGAGGTCAGTGTGTGCTCGGACCCAGTGTGGGACCAGAAGCTTTCTTTCGACATCCACCTGTGTGACCTTCCCCGCATGACGCGCCTCTGCTTTGCCCTCTATGGCGTGCTCGACAAGCCGAAGAAGCAGAGGTCAACCAAAAAGAAGAACAAAAAAGCTGTGAGTGTTCGTAAACAAGCACCTTTCT
This sequence comes from Pseudolaguvia tuberculata, assembly GCA_026260255.1. Taxonomy (NCBI): domain Eukaryota; kingdom Metazoa; phylum Chordata; class Actinopteri; order Siluriformes; family Sisoridae; genus Pseudolaguvia; species Pseudolaguvia tuberculata. The sequence continues at coordinate 2,883,557 of JAOTRA010000014.1, read as the reverse complement.
TGTCTAAAAAGAAATGATGTGTGACTGGCAGAGTGTTTGAGTCAGATCAAAACACACACACACACACACACACACACACACACACATCTGCCTTTACTCAAATGTGTGTGTGTGTGTGTGTGTTTATGAGGATACCAACTACCCCTACTTCTGCTTTCTTAGCCACTTCCGTTTTATAGTATTGGTAGAGAAGTCTGCTTAAGCTTAAGGAAACGAGAATTGCCTCTCTGTCTGTGTCTGTGCCTCGGTGTCTTTATTTTGAAACACCACAAAGCCACGTTTTACTGGGTTTTAGGTGAAATTCAGTGTAAGACTTATAACCACATCAGGTGCACTAGAAAGAAATATCAAGGTCTGAACATCGTTTTGCTTTTGACTGCCAAATAATAATAAAATCAAATGAAACAAACTGAATATTGGAAACGGGAAGCTTATTGGCTGTTAGGAGATTTATAGTTTATCATTAGTTACGCAGGTACGTTTCGAATTTGCAAGTGTCTTTCGCGTAATAATGAAACTGGGGCAGGAAGATATGAAACAAAAAACATCTTTGTCATGATCATTTGCCGATAAACAACGTTTCGGGTGTCAGATGAAAAAACACGGGTTCGATGTTATTCACTGAAATTATTTGATAAAGATAAAACACTTTTTAACAATTGGTTTAGTAAAAAAGTAAGTATTTTGCTATCACCATCTTCCTCTTGATCATCATAGATTAATTGTGAAAATGAAATGCCACAGGATATCATTATTCATTTATTCATTCATCTTCTAACCCGCTTATTCTCTAATTCGGGGTCACAGGGCTTTGCTGGAGCCAATCCCAGCTCACATAGGGTGAGAGGAAGTGGTACACGCTGGACAGGTCACCAGTCCATCACAACCACTCACACACATTCACTCCTATGGATAATTTAAACTCACTAATCAACTTAAAGTACCTGTTTTTGGACTGTGGGAGGAAACTGGAGTGCCCAGAGGAAACCCACTCAAGCATGGGAAGAACATGCAAACTCCGCACAGAATGATCCCCTGCCCATGAATCGAACCTGGGACCTTCTTGTTGTGAGACGACCGTGCTAACCTCTACGCCACATCGCCGCCCTCAATTATACAATTTTTAATGTAACATCCTAATAAGGGCAGTACAGTTCTCCCCATGTTTGCATTGGTTTACTCCGGTTTTCTCCCACTCTCGAAAGAAATATGTACAATAGGTGAAAGAGTGTGAAGTACGAGTGTGTAATTGGCATGAAAAAAGCCTTGATGTTGGCATGGTGTTAAAAAGTAAATAAATAAATAACAGCATGATCTACCATGTAATTAATGAAGTGTTAGTCTCCATTTTAAAGACATGCACATAACTCACACAAATGATATTTTAATTTGTTTTGGTTTGCTTGTTATGTTATTGTATTTTACCTTTGGTATAAAATAGAATTAATTACATTATGTTAGAATAATATGTGAAATTTACAAAAGATCCTTATTTAAATGATGTAACAAAATGGAAGCGTTCTGTGTACCTGTTGTTCTTTCAGGACTGTCCTTTGGCCTGGGTGAACACCATGCTGTTTGACTATAAGGACCAGCTGAAGACGGGAGAAATCTTCTTATCCACTTGGCCGTCAGCTCCAGGTCTCATTTACCGTGTTTAATGCACCACATCGGGTTTTTTTTACGTGCATGTTGTGCTCATAGTAATATCATAAAAACTTACCTGATTAGGATTATATGATACATGGTTCTTATTATTGTCAATATGAGCAACAGTCAACATAATAATAATAATAATTCGTTCATTCCGTCATTCATCTTCTTACCTGCTTATTCCCTAATTCGGGGTCACAGGGGTTTGAAATATAATTACAATCATGTATTTATTAATGTCTATATGTTTAGATGATAAAGGGGATCTACTAAATCCTATGGGAACAGTGGAAAGAAATCCCAACATGGACAGTTCTGCAGGCCTCCTAATTCACTTCCCCAGTTTCAGACCACATCCTCTTTATTTCCCTCCTCTGGAAAAAGTAAAAGGACATTTTTTTTCAATAATAATTCACTGATTCCAGTAGTGGCGTGTATACAGAAGTTTGTTCTTTGTGCTTCTTTTGTTCATTTAGTTAAGTGAAATAAACGGTGAAAAAGCAATTGCCACAAAAGAGGAGGTAAGACACAGAGGATCAATCCATTTTTTTTTTTATGTTGCTGCGTTCCATCTAATTTAGTTTCATATCTGCTGTGCTGTCACTTCTGAACTGTCTTAGCATCTGAAACTGAAAGAGATAGTGGACAATAAAAACCACACTGAGTTCTTTGAGGATGAGAAAGAGCTGCTGTGGAAGTTGCAGAGGGAGGTGAGGGCGAATTACCCTGAGAGCCTGTCCAAACTGCTACTTATCACCAAGTGGAATAAACACGAGGACGTAGCCCAGGTACGTACGTGCAATCATCCCATAGTGACAGCTGCCATTCTGTCTGATACACACTGACTTCATTCATTCATTTTCTTACCCGCTTATTTTCTAATTCTGGGTCATGGGGGTCTGCTGGTGCCTATCCCAGCTCAGATAGGGCGAGTGGCAGGGGTACACCCTGGACAAATCACCAGTCCATTGCAGGGCAAACAAACAACCGCTCACACACACATTCACTCCTAGGGACAATTCAGAATCACCAGTCAAACTAATGCACATGTTTTTGGGGAGAACATGCAAACTCTGCACGGCAAGATCCCTGGACCTTCTTGTTGTGAGGCGACCGTGCAAACCACTATGCCGCCGCACCTCCCTGCCTTTAGTTTCAATAATTATTTAATGTCTTAAAAATATAATATTTAACATTTTAATCTACGCATGCTTATTTAAATGTATGTCATATTTTTCTTTAGTCATATTCCTTCTAATACAAGGGAATAGTACTATAAAGGGAAAGTCCCTTTTTTTTTTTTTTTTTTTTTTTTTTTTTTTTTTTTTTTTTTTTTTTTTTTTTTTTTTTTTTTTTTTTTTTTAACCATTTAATTTGCCACTTAATTTCATCCTATAGTCTTAAGTTAAGCATTAGCCTAGTCTTATAATATTGTTTATAATAGACAGTTATACTGCGTATGGTACAATAGGCACTCATACACAGACGTGTGTTCTTTGTGTGAGGTGGCGGCGTAGTGGTTAGCACGGTCACCTCACAACAAGAAGGTCCCAGGTTCGATTGCCGGGCCGGAGATCTTGCCGTGCAGAATTTGCAGTTTTCTCCCAGCACTTGCGTGGGTTTCCTACAGGTAATCCGGTTTTCTCCCACAGTCCAGAAACATGTACATTAGGTGGATTGGTGACTCAAAATTGCCCATAGTAGTGAATGTGTGTGTGAGTGGTTGTTTGTCTATGTGTGCCCTGCCATGGTTGTTCTGGCAAACAGAAAGACATGTATTATATTTGCAGCCTAAGTGGGATTTTTACACATTGAAACATGGCATGAATAGTGTTTTTGAAACCCTGAATCTTAATTAAAACTAGCACTTATCATCTTCTATTTATCAAATTTCTGCAGTTTCAGATGGCAATTCCACATCCCCAGGAAATCTAAGTAAATCCATTCAATCTATGGGTCTGATCAGAATACGCGTGGGATAAATCAGCTGGTGACTAATTAACATCTAGAGATGTTTCCATAGGTCTGTATTTAGTAGGTTTTGTGTTTGTTTGTTTTAGATTGTAGCTCTGCTCCAGAAATGGCCAGACCTACCAGCTCTGCATGCTCTGGAGTTGCTGGATTATAGCTTCCCTGATCCCCATGTCCGCTCGTTCACCATCCGCTGTCTCAGGAAGCTCAGGTGGGTGACATGAACAACAACTAAACTCTTAGTGTTGCAGTAGTGGGAAATGTTTTACCACAGAACTGTACAGATGCTGGCAAATACTTTTCTGATTGCATGTCTGGTATGTGAGGTCCAGACTAATTAAAGTAACATGTGGACGTTACTTCTATTCGGATAGTTTTTTGTAAAAACTTGTCCTCTTAACGATTTTCTGTAAAAATCGATCCTTCCTACTTTTGTTTGTCTGTCTGTCTGTCTATCTATCTATGATTCTAGTATATTCTGTCTGTCTATATATCTGTCTAAAATATTATAAACAAAAAAACCAAATATTTATTAGATATTGGTGACTTTTTTTAAAGGAGATTTGCAAGTCTACCAATCAAATCGAATTCTTCTAAATCTATCAACCCTGACAATCACCCGATTTCTTGGTTATTTGCCTCTGGCTGCAATTGGCAGGTGAATCTGACTTACTTTTCTTTATGGTGATCTACAGTGATGAAGAACTCTTCCAGTACCTCCTGCAGCTAGTACAGGTTCTAAAGTATGAGCCATACCTTGACTGTGACTTGACTAGCTTCCTTCTGGAGCGAGCTTTATCTAATAAAAGGATAGGCCACTTCCTGTTTTGGCATCTCAAGTAAGTCTTATTGTTTCCAGAAACTCTATTCTATTCTATTCTATTCTATTCTATTCTGTTCCATTCCACACTTGATGTTTTCCTGTGTTTACATTGTTTTTTCCCCTTGAAGGTCTGAACTACATGTGCCCTCAGTCAGTCTGAAATTTGGCCTCATTCTGGAGGCTTACTGCAGAGGAAGCATCTACCACATAAAGAGCCTCATGAAGCAGGTCAGAAATGATATGTTTAATCTTTAAGTAGTCACGTTAGTGGCAAAGTTGAAGATGTTGAGATTTTCATTGGGAGGGACGAGGATGGACGGGATTTAGAAAGTAGTTTATTAGAGGGACGTCGCATGTAGGATGTTTTGGAGACAAGGTGAGTGAGGACAGGTTGAGATGGTTTTGACATGTGCAGAGGCGGGACATGCAATATATTGATAGAATGCTGAGGATGGAGGTACCGGGCAGGAGGGAAAGAGGAAGCCTAAGGAGGAAGTTTATGGATGTGGTGAAGGAAGATATGTAGGTAGTTGGGGTGAAAGAGGCAGATGTAGAGGACATGGTACTGTGGAGAAGAGCGATCCGCTGTGCAACCCCTAACGGGAGCGGGCGGAAGGAAAAGATGAAGTTAGTTGCATTGTTTAGCAGTATCTCTGGCTGTATTGCTAATCAAGTTTGTAAGGTGTCCATAAATAAAATGGATTATTATTATTTGAATTATTGTTATTATTATTGTTATCATTATTAAGTTAATTTTGGTTGAAACATCTTCCTTGGGGCAGCACAATCAAGAATGTCCCGGGTTCAATTCCCATCCAGGGGCATTTAACAACTTTCATCTCTTAGCTCTGTTTTCACTTGCTGTGTTAATTGTGCCAACTTGCAGTAGTTAGTTGCAGTAGTGTAACATTTTTCTGTACTGGTGTTGGCAAATATATTATTCTATTGTACCGGCTGGTGCACAGGTCCATGCATATACAATTCACAGTGAAGAATTCATATAGTTGTCTGTAAGTATCCATCCACCAATCCATTTTGCATTAGATTAGCAATGCTCTTTATTTGGGTTGCTGTCTATATATTTATTTGTCTAAGACTGAAGAAAACAATCTTTTACAGATTCATTCATTTATTCATTCATCTTCTTACCTACTTATTTCCTAATTCGGGGTCACTGAGGTTTGCTAGAGCCTACCACAACATACTTGTGTGAGATATAGGGGTACACCTTGGACAGGTCACCAGTCCATCACAGGACCATACATAGAGAAACAACCACTCACTCACGCAATTTAGAATCACCAATCAACCTAATGTAATGTTTTTGGACTGTGTGAGGAAACCGGCGTCCCTGGAGGAAACCCATGCAAGCGTAGGGAGAACGTGCAGACTCTGCACAGAAAGATCCCCGGTCCATGAATCGAACCCGGGACCTTCTTGTTGTGAGATGGCTGTGCTAACCACTACGCCACAGCGCCGCCCTCAATTATACAATTATTATATAATATATCATTTGCTTATGAATGGAGTTATAATTAAAAGTGACACCGTGGTTTATTAAACTGAGGCATTGCCTTGTTTTCCTGCAATTACAGAACGAAGCTCTGAATAAAATGAAAGCGCTTAACGACTTTGTGAAGACTGCTTTCCAGAAGTCCTCGTCTAGGCAGCAGATTATGGAGAATATGAAACTGTGCATTAAACAGGACACGTACTTGGAGGCGCTGTCTGGTGTCTTGTCCCCCCTCAACCCGAGCATCATCCTTTCTGAAATCTGGTACAGCTCACATCTCATGCTCCGCAGCAAATGTCAGTTACACCTTGAATGAAAGAATTTACCTAAAATTGATTAATGGACTTACAAGGTTATTACATTTTCTCAAATTTCAATGGTGAGCCAGTGTTTATACAATGAAGAATATAATGATGTTTTATAATGTTGACTAGTATAGAAATAAATAAAAAATATATAATATACAAGATCGCTGTCTGAAATTGCATATTACTCTAGTCTACTCCCTTTAAAGTAAGCACGTACGTCCTGATCGCTAATAAAATCTGTTAATACTTAAAGCTAATTAAAGCATATCAGCCGTTTCTCCTGCAGACTCATGCGATTGTAAAGTGTATTTTGCATGCAAACTTCCAAATCTGGGTGAGATCAATAAATCATCTGGGAATGTTCTGCATTTTACATACTAATGATTCTGATCTATTATACATAGTATCTAAGTATAGAGTCTAAAAAAAAGATCTGTCTGTCTATCTGTCTATCTGTCCATCCATCAGTCCGTTTGTCTGTCTGTTTGTCTCTCAGTCCATCAGCCCGCCTATGTATGTATGTATATATGTATGTATGTATATATGTATGTATGTATGTATGTATGTATGTATGTATGTATGTATGTGTCTGTCTGTCTCTTTCTGTCTCTCTCTCTCGCACCTATCTATCTGTCTGTGTGTGTAAAATATATATAAGATCG
>JAOTRA010000014.1:2864114-2876527 GCA_026260255.1 Pseudolaguvia tuberculata | reverse complement strand
AACCCCGCCAAGTCTAATGTGCGGATCATGGATCCGCTGTGGCAACCCCGAACGGGAGCAGCCGAAGGACAAAGAATACAATTATAAACAGAAGTAATATGGCAGCACTGTTTTCTCACAGCAAGAAGGCCCGGATTCTATTCCCGGGCAGGGGAATGCTTGCATGAGTTTTACTCCAGGTATTCTGGTTTCTTCCCACAGTCCAAAAACATGTATATAGGCAGATTGATGATTCCAAATTGCCAATAGGCGTGAATGTGTGTGTGACCCTATGATAGGCTGGTCTTTCATCCTTCAAAGCGCTCCAGCAGTTCCCTGTGACCCCTGAATTAGGAGAATAAGTAAGCATAGAAGATGAATTAATTAATGCATGAATGAATGACAAGTTTAAGTGAGTTTCTTGTTTTATTTATCAGTTGCAATATTTATAACTTGGCTAATAGTTTAACTAATTGCATTTACTGCAGTAATTAATCAGTAATGTCAGGGACGTTAAGGTTTTGGACTGATACCATAAAGACCCGGGTTTGATTTCCAGCACTACTAAGACACCACTGTGGTCCCCTGAGCAAGTCCCTTAACCACCAATTGCTTAGTTGTATAAAAGAAATAATTGTAAGTCGCTCTGTATAAGGACGTCAGATGCTCTGCCTGCTTATAATCTTAGAATCCAAGAATGATTTTATCGTATGGCATGTGGATGAAGAGAGGAAGAAAAATCCGCACTATGCTCTCATCATAATTTCAGCACACAATGCAGGAGACTCTGAGCTGTCAAACTCGTATCTCTTGCTGAGCACAGACATGATCAAATGAGCAGGAGGGAGGGAGGGAGGACAGGAGAAGGTTTCTGAAGAACTGCCTCCCCCTGAAGGTGTTCCCAGTGTCTCAGCGGCGTAGAGATGACATGTCGGTCCCTCTGTGTCTTTCATCTCGCTTGCATCTACCCCCCATCCCCTCCACACTTGCTCCCTGTGCCAGTATTCATCATCCCCCACTATAAAATGCCAGAGACGAGAGTGAATTTTTTTAATGCGATATATGGCTCCTTTGACGCTGTGCTCTTTGGTGACTTCTTTATACAGGACCTGCAGATGTTGTTTTTTTAATCAGAGGAATTATTTTACTGTCTTGTTTGTAAGCAAAACCTTCTTGCTGGCATAATAAAGTATATATGTCCCAAGAATATAATTCACCTGTAGTCAAGGGACATTTTGGATAAGACGTGTGATCGGCTTCATCATGTTTAATTAAACATCTTTTCAACAATTGTATGTTGTTGTTTTTTTCTAGTCTGGCTAGATTTACTTAGCTGCATAGAAATAATATAAATCGGCACTTAAAGGCTTCTCGTTTGTTCGTTACGTTATTAAATGAAAAGCCTTGTGTGGCTTCAGTTTAGTATTTAAAGCCTGCAAACACATTGGTGGTTGGATTTTTTCGTCACTTGAAAGGATCCTAAATTAGGCATTAGTGAGTGTGCTAGATACAGAAAATGGACAGGGATGATGATGATGATGATGATTATGATGATGAAGGATAAAAAAGTCTTGGAAAGTTACAGATATAATAGTAGTAATAACATTTTGACAGATTTTTGAGCACCTACAGCTCAACCAGAATTAATATATATGTATAAGGCACCCTGTTGATTTTTGAGAACATTAAAGGATTTTATGTGCGCCTTATAGTCCGGAAAATAGGGTATATAAACTACTGTATATGTGCGAAAGAAAGTAACCCCTTCATGCTCACCTGGTTAAATTTGTATGTATACTGTTGACCTGTGCAGTTTGATGAGGTCATTTGATCTGTTAGGTTGGATCAGAAGAGCATTAATTGAAATACTACACCATCATGGTGTTGGGAGAATGTTGCACCACCCAAATATCATCTTGTCATAATTGGTTAATCATTTTTTTCACTCCGCATTACACGTTTTTTTTATATCTGAATTTTCCTGCTATGCTTATTGACGCCTTGTTTCTTCCTCCTGTATTTGAATAATATTAAAATTATTATTCTTATTACGATTTCAGCGGTGCTTCAGGACCAGGGGGGATGAACCGGGAGGAGGGCCCTGGCAAGTCTCCTGAGGAGATGTACATTCAGCAGAAGGTGCGAGTGCTCCTCATGTTGAAGAAGATGGGATCAAATGTAAGTATAAAACTCCTCTTGTAACAATTCGACAGCGTTTGCTTTGCTCCACAAGCGTTCTTTCCATGGCATGTTGTTCACTTGGCTGTTGCGTGTCCGTTCTTGCAGCTGACGCCGAGCGAGGAAGCGTTTCTGCGGAACTATGCAGGCGTGGTGCACAGTCAGATGAGCCAGCTGCCGCAGCACAATATCGACCAGGGTGAGAATTTACTGTACACCAGCTAGCCTTCAGTCACAGTCTCTGGGCCTATTTGCATCTTTTATTTATTTACCTTTTTTATAATTTTTATTAGATTTTTTTTAAAAGATATATTTATCTCTCTATATATCTATATATAGATAGGTTATAGGATATAGGTTAAATTCCCCCGCGCTTGTGTGGGTTTCTTCCGGGTACTCTGGTTTCTTCCCACTGTCCAATAACATGTACATTTAGGTCAATTGGTGAGAAAATAGAAAATGTATAGGAAATTAATTATTTTAGATTAATGTGTGTAATTTTTTAGTGAATTTGTCAAATAAATATAATACAGAAATGATAAATAGATAAATAAATATTAATAAAAATAGACCTTATAAATAAAAGTACAATTATTCTTTGTTAAAACTACAAAAAGATTGTTTCTTTTTTTCTACAGCTAAACTTTCAGTCTGTTTTTTAAACTTTCACATTTATCCACAAATAACTGAACTATGGTGGAGTCGAATATAATCTTACCATTGACACCATTCAGTCATTCATCTTACCTGCTTTTTCCCTAATTCAATTCTATTTTATGTCTATAGCGCTTTTTACAACAGTTATTGTTTCAAAGCAGCTTTACAGAATGAATGGTGAGTTTGTCCCTGATGAGCAAGCCGAGGGCGACGGTGGCAAGTAAAAAAATCACTCATAATTCAAACTCATAATTCAGTGTCCATCCCAGCGCACGTAGGGCATGAGGCAGGGGTACACCCTGGACAGCTTGCCAGTCCATTGCAGGGCCACACAGACAAACTCACACATTCACTCCTATGAACAATTTTGACTCACCAATCAACGTACATGTTTTTGGACTGTGGGAGAACACGCAAACGCCACACAGAAAGATCCCCGGCCCGGGGCCTTCTTATTGTGAGGCGACCGTGCTAACCACTTTATTCCCCATTAACAACAGGTTAATATGTACAGTATACACATTATAAAGGGAAAGAGTCATTTCTCTTATTCAGCACCAGGAGGCGCCATCCAATAAGATTATTGCTTTCACTGAAGAAAACCCAGTGTACACCGCAACTGCTGCAGAGTTTAATTAAATGTCATAAATAGTGTGCTACATTGAGCAAGTTGGGGAAATTAAGAAATCTGCATTTAAAATTTATAGTTTTATATTTCAAAGAAAAGAAAGAAAATCACTTTTCAGGTATAACTTAGTCTAGCCCTGATATGGACTGGTGACCTGTCCAGGGTGCACCCCTGCCTCGGCGAGAGGCCGAGGTACACCCTGGACAGTTTCCGTCCATCTCAGGGCTACACATAGACAAACAACCACTCACACACGCATTCCCTCCTATGGGCAATTTAGAATCAACAATCAAACTAATCTACATGTTTTTGGTCTGCGGGAGGAAACCCACGCAAATCCCCGGCACCGGCCCAGGACCTTCTTGTTGTGAGGCAACTGTGCTAGCCACGGCGTAGTGGATAGCACAGTCGGCTCACAACAAGAAGGACCTGTGTTCAAATCCTGGACCGGGATCCTTCTGAGTTTGCATGTTCTCCAGAGTTTGCATGGGTTTCCTCCGGGTACTGCGGTTTCCTCCCACAGTCCAAAAACATGTACATTAGGTGGATTGGTGATACTAAATTGTCCATAGGAGTGAATGCGTGTGTGAGTGGTTGTTTGTCTATGTGTTGCCCTGAGATGGCTGACCCGTCCAAGATGTATCCCCGCCTCTTGCCCTATGTCTGCTGGGATAGGCGCAGCAGACCCCCGTGACCCCGGATTCTGGAATAAGCAGGCAAGAAGATGAATGAATGTTCATCAAGAAGTAAAAATAGTGGAAATATTGACATTAATTTGTATGTAAAAATGCTAATAATTTCATGTTTACACACAAGAAGCATATAAGGATTCTGTTGCTAGTTCTGTAACAGCATTGATGTTCTGCTCTATTTACTTATCGCTTCTGTTTATACTTTGTATTATCTAGCTATAACATCTTGCTAATGTGTTTATTATCTGACAGATCGAAGTCACTAATGTTGGAAGAATAATGGTTTAAGTCACACAGCACAGGCGTTAATAGAAGGTGATCTGTTTGCAGCATTAAATGAAAGCAGTGCTCAAAATGGCGGAGGGGAGTCTGGACATGCTGTGTCTTTCTTCAGGACGATTGTGATTGAAAGCTCCGTTAAAGGAGTTGTGTGTGTGTGTGCCTGTGTGTGTGCGTGCGCTATTTTTGCCATACAGAAAAATAGCATAGATGTTCCGTCAGTTTAAGGTGACCTTTTTCTCCGGTATATCTGTATGTAGAAAGATGTAAGAGGTGTTATTATAAGTTTATTATTATTTTTTATTTGTGTAAATGATCACCTTGTAGATCACATGGTCTCTGTGGTTAATAAGAGGACTGTGCAGACTGTAAAGTTCATTTTGAGATCGTGTGTGTGAGAGTACGCACCGGGAACAAACCCAGGTCTCCAGAGACGAGACACTTAAGATGTTTTTTTTTTTTTTTGGTTGTTTTTCTACGTCTGTTCAGCTATTGTTCACTGGTATGAACAAACTGAAATTTTATTTTAAGTGGGAGGTGAAAATTAAAATTCCCACATTCCCCATGTTGCACCTTTTCTATTAGGCAATTTTGCCTTTCCAGAAAGTTGCATACGTGAAAAACAAAACTATTAGACTTTTGGGGAATTGTCCTGAAGCTGGCTACAAAATTGCAAAATCTTTTATCTAAACTAACAAAAAAAGAATGTTAATTGCCTAGTTGGCACAAACAATGAAACATTCGGCATCATACTTTTGGAAATAATTGTGAGATGGTTAGAATTTTAGATTAGAAATAGAATATGATGGTGTACATTTCTGTAAGTTCACCATTAACCAACCTTAGAACAAGTTCAGCTTGAAGTGAATAAGTGAATATCTTCATTGCGTTCTCTTCATTACTTTTTCTTTTTTTCCGCTTTTGAGGAGAAAGCTTGCTATATAGTGCAGGTGTGGTGATGAAGATAGTGGTGGTGGTGGTGGTGGTGGTGCTGTTAAAGACCTCTGGTACACTTTGCACCCAAAAATAAGCACAAAGCCTCTGGAATGAGTGTGTTAGTTTAGCGAGACTGTATGGCTTATAGAAGGAACAACAGAGAGCCGAACAGAGCAGAGCAGGGGTTTCCATGACTACTACATGGGAGGCGGGGCTCCCAGTGGACCGGGTTCCATGGAGTCACGTGACTGCAGGAGAGAAGCCGGTCTCATTAGGACTGAAGGCAAGCTGGAGTGTTAATTACGGGCACATGGTGTGTGTGTGAGGCGCGTCATGCTTACTCTTTAGACTTTAAACACCCCGCCCACCCTGCAGCACCACGCATCTCGAAAGGCTGGGAAAAATCAATATGGCTGCAATTTTAGCTTGGCCCATGCTGTTTTCCAGACAGTGGTTATCAATACAATGCCTGGTAGCGTAGCACCGCATCGTCTTGGAAATTGAAATAATTGTGCTAGATTAGACATTTTATCCTGCTAGACTCCCCCATGCCTGTGTGACACTGGTAACTGCTAGTCTTTATAAGCCTTTACACACAGCGTAATCCTAAATTCCTCTTTTAGAATAGCACTGCTGGGACACAATAGGAGGCCTTGGGGCTTTTCACGGCTGGATGGGTGAGACATGCTGCACCGAAAACGAAACAGGAAGGACAGTGTAAATAAAAAACCTGGTAGCTTGTACAGATTCACTTAAGCTGTACTAAATTACATCCCATGCCCTTCCTTGCTAATGTCTGTAAAAATTATTTTTTTCTGAAATTTTGTGATTTGTAATTGCTCCAAACATCTCATGATGGGATCCTAGAACATTGTTTAGCAAGTAATTCTCAATCATATCAGTCAAAAGAGAGCCCTGCTTCAATTCTGGTCATGAGTCGATTTAACCCTTTTAAAATATTTGTGTGTGTGTGTGTGTGTGTGTGTGTCTCACTCCTGAAATGGCCATTTCATCCTGTTCTGATGCTGATCATCAATACCCTGTCCAGTCATCAATGCTCTTGTAGTGAATCTACCGGAATTTAAGGAACAGACCTGGTTGGTCCGACTGTGAATAAATCCCAGGAATCTTGTCAAGCTATATCCACGGTTAATAGCTTGGTGTGTATGTTTTAATATTAAGCTAAACAGACTACTCCTGAAGGAATTCGAATTATGGATAAATAAAAATGTTATCCTAATGAAAGCGAATGAAGATCTGATGGACGAAGCTGATAGAAGCTATTTGTTAATTGGCTTTTGCATCCTACCGGTTGGTGATGCAATCCAATCCGGAGCTGTTGCTAGGCAACGGCTCTGCAGGGCCCGAGTTGCTTGCTGCGCTCACTGCTGTAACTGTGACTCGACGTGTTGTAGAAAAAGTGGCATAGACATGTAAAGCAAAGATAACCTACACATAGATTTCGTCACAAACCCCTAAAGAGTATGTGCGTGCGTGCGTGCGTGTGTGTGTGTGTGCGTGCGTGTGTGTGTGTGTTTGACCCCCTGTGTTTGACCCCCTCGTTGTGCAAGCGTGAGCTCTGTTACTCAATCATGATGATTCAGGACCAATGACATAAGGCTACACGGACTATAAGATGAAGGATGAGCCCATTTTATTTATTAATGAATTTATTCCAGAAGTTTTTTTCCAAAGATTCTCCAGTCAGACTTTTTTTTTCCATAACATGAATTTTTGAAGTCGCTTAATTCAGAAACAGATGTTTTCACGTTTTGTCAGGTGCTAATGAGGAAGAGTTGAAGTGATACTGGATGTCCTCGCCAGGATCTGTGAAAACAATGGTTTAATAGTCTGTCTCATTACAGAATTATTTTACTTAATCTTAATGAAAATATTATATATACAGAGATATTGTATCAATAAATAAATGAACTGAAAAGTGTGCATGGTTGTAAAATTGTTTGAACTGTTCCCGTTTGGGGACGCCACAGTGAATCACCCCTGTGATCTACACATTGGATTTGGCGCATTTGTACACTGGATGCCCTTAACGCAGCCCTCCCATTTATCCAAGTTTAGGACCGGCAACAAGGATGCACTGGCTTGTGCAACCCCTAGTGGCTGGGTTTTTAAAGGAAATTTAGACTTGCCAATCTGCCTAATGTACATGTTTTTGGACTGTAGGAGGTTTCGTCAGGAACTGTTCCATTATATTATAGCATGTAAGATATTCCGGCATAGTGTAGATCCTGCAGGACAGTGTGTACTTGAGTTCTCCTGTTATTATTTTGGCTGCCTTTAGATTCTGTTTATCTAGTGTTTAACAACTCTCAGTAAATAGACCTTTCCTACAATTTACATTTGCAGCATTTGGTAGACGCTCTTATCCAGAGTCACTTACATTTCATCTCCGTGAGTTAAGGACCTTGATCAAGAACCCTCTGGGGTTACATTGGTGGAGGTGGGAATCGATCGCTGGTCTTTCCGGTATCAATCCAACACCTTATCCGCTAAGCCACCCCTTCCCACCACTTCTTAAGATACATATTAGTCTGAACTATCTAGAAACTTTGTGTTTATATATTGACTTGAATATTGAAGCAAACTGAATTTCCAATCACAGAAATCCTCCAGACCTGAGTTCTTCTGGCTGTTCTAGAACATGTGGGGTTCACAATTATGAATAAGATGCTGGGTTTTACAAGAGTAAATTTTTTTTTTTTAATTGTGTATACATATCTGTTTTAAGTTTTTTTTTTTCTTCTTCAGCATATGGCCACCTGACCACTTCCACTTGTGTACCCTCTCTCTCTTTCATTCATCATCTTAGCCTGCTTATTCCCTAATTTGGGGGCACGGGGTTTTGTTGGAACCTATCAAAGCGCGCATAGGGCGAGAGAGAGGCAGGGGTACACTCTGGACAGGCCAGTCCATTGCAAGGCACACACCTTAAACAACCACTCACACACATTCACTCCTATGGGTAATCTAGAAGTACCAATCAACCTAATGTACATGGTTTTTGGACTGTGGGAGGAAACCGGAGTAGCTGGAGGAGAACATGCAAACTTCACAGAAAGATCCCAGGCCCGGGAATCGAACCTGGGACTTTCTTGTTGTGAGGCGAGTGTGCTAACCACTACGTCACTGTGCCAGCCCCAGTTGACAATGGCTTTTTTTAAATGCTGTAACTATAAAGCTCAAACCCATTTTCAGGACGAGCAAGTTTCATAATTACACCATTTATCAAGTCTTGACCTCAATCCTAACGAACGCCTATGGGATGAATTAGACCACAAGCTGTATGCAAGACTTCTAACCAACATAAGTGTCTAACCTTAATGATTGTGGACTCAAATCCACTTTTATTGTCGTCCATTTATTTGGACTGGAATGTTCATATGGCTATGATGCTATTCACATTCAGTTGCGTGTACATCATTTTGAAGGACAACCAGAAGTGTCCAGAAAGCATTGTGTGTGTTTTTACTAGGCTTGCCCGTACAATTGTTCTATATGTTCCCATAATGCATATCAGCTGCTGTAGTGCATCAGCTACAACAAGCAAAAACTAACACCACCTTTATAGGCTGCCATTTCCTTTGAAGTTTACTCCAACGGCGCTAATAAACAAAGAGGGGTTGATGAACCGAGCACTGTCATGCTTCATAACGGGTCTCTGTGTGAGCTGAATAGAAGGAAGGGATGAAAGGTAGAGTGAGCAGACATGAAAGGACCTTCCTCTGGCTGTATCCCTGCTTATTAGGCTTAGGTCATGTAAAGAGACGTCCTAATGATTGCCTGTGATGTGGGCTGAGTCCACAGCCAATCCTGTCCTACTGTGCCAAGCCCAAACTGTGCTGTTTCCACCTTGGAGGAACAGGCCTCCACCCCCTTGAACATGTCTGCACCCATCCACAGTCCTGTGGGTGCGTGTGTGTTTGATACAGTGTGTCCTACTTTTATCTGCGCACATAATTAGATCCATTAAACTAGGCAGTGTTACCAGGGTGGCTTTTTTATTTAAAAAAAAAAAAAAAAAAAAGTCCAGAGAATGAAAAGCAATATTTATTTTTAGAATGAGCGCTTAATCCGTCCTGGCATATGAGATACTTCATATTTTCTTTATGTAATATAATTACGGCTCTAAGAGTAGGATTCACTATGTCCATTTAAAGTGTGTGTAAAATATTCCAGATATTTGTAAGAAACCTTATAAGTTTTAATAAATGTCTAACAAAGTATTAGTCTGGTTTGCAGATTTGTTTCTCCCTGTGCTTGCATGGGGTTTCTCAGGGTACCACTGTTTCCTCCCACAGTCCAAAACGTGTACAATAGGTTGAGTTTGTGATTCTCAATTGCCCATAGAAGTGTGTGTGTGTCTATAGTTGTTCATCTATGTGTGACCATGCAGTGGACTGGCAACCTGTCCATGGCGTACCCTTGACTTTCGCTGTATAGGTGCCAGCTGACCTCTGAAAATAGACGAATGAATATATTTGATCCTCTTGTGGTTTTGTACTGCTGCCAATGAAATGGCCAGTCTATAATTTCAATGGGTTAAAGAAGTATTGATCCCCTGTCAATCAGAAAGATTTCTGGCTTTTATACAGTTAGTAACATAACTAATAACGTTAGTGCTTCTAATGTAAGATTGTTACCTGTATAAAAGGCACCTGATCCCAAAAACAGCCAATTAAAAATATTCCAAAATCTTTACCATGGCCAAGACTGGAATGGCCTCCAAGCAGGTTGCTGAGAAGGTGTCAACATGATGGAAACACACTAACAGTCAGGCTCTGCCGACCGACGAGGGCTCCACGTATGATCTCGCCATCAGAACGGTTTGGAATCAATCCACAACTAAACTGGAGGATCTTGTCAGTGATCTCAAAGAAACTGAGACCAGAGCAATTTGTAACACACTATGCTGTGAATGGACTGAAATCCTTCATGTTCAGACCCGTATGTAGTTTGAAACATTTTGCTTTGGGGGGAGTTTTGATGTATCAAAGGGACAATGAACCTCCTAATCTCAGCCAGGACATTAGAAACCACATTGATCACACCCTTAATTGAGGTCTTCTGTGGAAAAAGAAAATGTTGAATCGGGTAAAGTCGTGCTATAGCCTGAGAGAATGTAATACAGATTTGCATGTGTTCATACAGGTACGAGTTTGGTGGTACTCCAAATTTATAAGCAAGCAAGAAAAAGTGTTGGCGTTCAAAGCTGCAGGTAGTTAGAGGAGGAAATGTAGCAGCGAGTTGATGAAGAAGAACCTGGGGGTCTTGGTGAAAAGCCAATTAACTTGAATGTGGAAAGGGCAGAGCGTTCCAAAATAAGAATTAGTTCCTGGCTGTGATTCTCATTTCTCGTTGTAAACGATGGATCAACTGAATAATCATTTTAAGGCAGATTTCTCAATTTTCTTACGTCCCTCTGTAGTTGTTACTGCCCTAAGGTTGCATTTTACCTTTATGAACGCATGTAAAAAAAAGTTCAAGTTTCTAAGAAGAAGAATAATGCTTTTCTATTGCTGCACCAGTTTGGGATGTGACCACCATCCACGCTCTCTGCATGGGAAGTATAGAATCACTTCAACTTCACATTTCATTCATTCATTCATTCATTCATTCATTCATCTTCTTACCTGCTTATTCCCTAATTCGAGTTCACTGGAGGATCTCATTTATAGAACTAAGCAATGCGGAGTTTAGGGCCAAACCCAGGAGTCCAGCCCTAGTGATGCTGAGAATCAAACCCTGTTCTTCCAATTAGCATTCCAATGTCCTAACCACTGAGCCAAAATGTTACATCAGATCAAAGCGGATAAAGATTAGATTTACCCAAGATTATAAATTCTAACTTTAAATGAAATATGTTAAAAATAGTTCAAGTACCCAGACAGGATAGATTTTGTGTTGCCCTCAAGACCATCACGGCCTAATTAAGAAGCAATCTTGGTTTATGTCTGTCGGGGTGGGATGAGCGCATTTTATTTCCTTTTTTTGGGGGGGGGGGGGGGACAAAATTTCCGGTTATTGAATGTCTTTTGGCAGCAGCACTTTTATTAGAGGAACAGAGAGAGAGAGAGAGAGAGAGAGAGAGAGAGAGAGAGAATTTTGGGTCAGCTTTTTCAGACTTGGCAGGCCAGTGCTGTTTCTTCATCGAGCTGCTGACAAAGACAAATCTTAAAGTTTAGGATAGAACTTCTCCTTTAATCAACATGCTTCTAGACCTTCTAACATGCTGACTGTCCAGAATAACATCCAGGAGCTCAACAGCTGATTGACATTGGCCCGGATTATTTAATGAAATTGTTATTTATCTTTGAACAGCTGGAAACACACAGCCTGTTGTGCTGGCACTCGGAGTTTGTTTTCCGAGCATCGACTGAATCTGTGATGTGGGATTTTGATTTGATTAGTGTTCACCCTGTATGTCTGGCCTGATACCTGACTGTTTGATCAATTATTGATCTTTTTACTAGAAACCATTGCATTCGGAATCTTATGCCTCTCCAAATATCATAATGTATGTTCTTTTCTCTAGAGCTGAATGATGCTAATTGTTTTTCTGACTTTCTTTTGGATTCTCTGGTGATTTTGTGAGAAAGAAATGATCATTGTGTAATTTTACTGGTTAGTTTATTCCAAAAGAATTGCAACAGTGGTTGGCCTGCTGTTTGGAGGATCCCGGTTCGATTCCCGTCACGACCAAGCTGCCGTTGTGTGTGTGTGTGTGTGTGTGTGTCAGAGAGAGACATAGGCGAGAGTGAGACACGGGCGAGAGAGAGAGAGACACGGGCGAGAGAGGGAGAGAGAGAGAGACACACACACGGGCGAGAGAGAGGCACACACACGGGCGAGAGAGGCACACACACACGGGCGAGAGAGAGCGCGCGAGAGAGAGGCACACACGGGCGAGAGAGAGAGCGAGAGAGAGACACACACACGGACGAGAGAGCGAGCGAGAGAGACACACACGGGCGAGAGAGCGAGCGAGAGAGACACACACGGGCGAGAGAGACACACAGGCGAGAGAGAGAGCGAGAGAGACACAC
>JAOTRA010000014.1:2847366-2858565 GCA_026260255.1 Pseudolaguvia tuberculata | reverse complement strand
ACCCATTTCTAATCCTGTCCATCCTTGTCACCCCCAATGAAAATCTCAGCATCTTCAACTCTGCCATCTCCAGCTCCGCCTCCTGCCTTTTAGCATACTGTCGCTATTATGGACGTTAATTGCTCTTGTTGTGATTGACGCACCAAAACACCAAGCGAGCATTCTGGGATTTGCAGTATTAGTGGTATATAATATTGGCAGGCATCTCTAATTGGTCATTTTGTATGGCTTCACAGGACATATATAATTGCGCTGCGGGCCAGAGTTTGACACCTATGCTTTTTGTTTGTGTTGACGCTAGTTGTGTCCCAGTTGTGTTTATTTTAAAATATACAGATTATAATTAGAAAATACGGAAGAATGCAGAATAAAATAAAATTCCAACAGAATCCCATCCCAGTGCACATCGGGCAAGAGGCAGAAATACACCCCTGACAGGTCGCCAGTCCATCACAGGGCACACATAGACCAACAACAACTCACACACACATTCACGCCTATGGGCAATTTACAATCACTAATCAACCTAATGTACTTGTTTTTGGACTGTGGGAGAAAACCAGAGTACCCAGAGGAAACCCACAGGAGAACATGCACAGAAAGACCCCCAGCCCGAGAATCCCTTCTTGTTGTGAGTCGACTATGCTAACCACTATGCCACCGCACCGCCCTTCATACGAATTATAGGGACAAAAATGGATTTCAGATCCCGAAGCTGTGCTGCCTCCACTGACATATCCAGACATCTTTACAACAGTGTCCCATGTAGGACAAAAGCAACATGTCTGGTGTCTGTTTAAGAAATGGTGAACAATGAAATCATTATCATAAAAATCAGCATGTTGTGATTTTACATTTCCCTTCCCTTCCCCCCGTTTCCCCATTAGACTTTACCCATAACTACACTCACACACAAGCCTCCAGTTTCACAGGCTTAATGGTAGTGCTTGCACTGATATATCCCCCCAATACCAGAAAGATTACCCAGAATTCACCGCAAGGTGATACCAGCTTCACATTCTTTTTAGTATGGGAAGTAGTGTTAGTAAAAAAAATAAGTAACAGAAACCTTCATTATTATTTAATATATTATATTTATAAATGAGTAGAACCTCATGACATGATGTCATGGTTAAGATCTTTTCAAGCGAGGAAGTATTGTCCAGTAGAGCTAGCTTTAGTGATTGAGTTGTATTTAACATATGCTGGCCAGTAGTATTGAAAATTCCTCCTGTTCCTCAGCATCCTCCTGTTTCCTGCCTTTCCCGCTGTTAGTATTGCCTCTCTACATTTGGCTCAGCTCTGTGAAAGCTTTGCATTTTTTTCAGAAGCTGCTGAGATAGTCACACTCGCTCACAAAACTTCATTAGCTTGCAATGTGCCCCACTAAATATCCCCCAGCACCACCCTTTTGGGCACTCTGTGTCCCAGTGCTGTCGTGATAACACTTTCAGAAACAAGTACAGCCAAAACACAGCCTTGCCTGGCTGGCCGATTTACGGCAACACTAATGAGGTGCTTGGATATACAGCACTGCATATTATATCCAACACACTCTCCTGATCGCCAAACACTAAAAATTTGCACCAATCAAATTGCCAATTTATGAAGCGTTTTGCATAAAGGCTGGGGTTCGCATGCCTCATTATGCCTCATTATGGTCAAAATACAATTTGCTCTTTCTTCTATTAAACATTCAGTCAACCTATTGTACATATTTCTGGACTGTGGGAAGAAACTGGAGTACCTGGAGGAAACCCATGCAAGCACGAGGAGAAGATACAAACACTGCACCAAACGATCCTTGGCCCAGGAATCAAACCATGCTAACCCCTACACCACCGCCCTTATTTAATTAAATTAATTATCAGTTTTATTTCTATGGTGCTTTTAACAATAGACATTGCCTCAAAGCAGCTTTACACAGAATGCAGTAACAGTGAAAAAGTGAAAATTTGTCCCTAATGAGCAAGCCGTTAGTCACTGTAGCATAAAAGAAACTTCCTCAGATGAAGTAGGAAGAAACCTTGAGAGGAATCAGACTCAAGAGGGAACCCATCCTCATCCGGGTGATACCAAACGTCTGTAATTACAGCTATGGTTAATGGTGATCACAGGGTCACGGATTCTCCTGTAGCCTATCTCAGCACACATATGGCGAAAGGCAGGGGTACAACCACACACACACACACACACACACACACACACACACACACACACACACACACACACACACACACACAGACTTAGAATCACCAATCAACCTAATGTACATGTTTGGAATGTGGAATGAGACGCTGAGTGGATTACCTGTAGAAAACCCATGCAAGACTGGGAGAACATAGAAAGTGTATATAAAAAATAATAATTTTTTATTATTTTACATATTATTTTTCAATGAAAGGGTGAAAAAAAATCTATTTTATTGGAATCCAGCATTATGTTTTTTTCACAAATAAGCTTAAACTTGTGTCGTTGAGAGAAAATTGTGTAATCAATATAAAATATTGAAATATAAAACTTAAATAATAGAAGTATAAACCAAAATAATAATAAATAAACAAATAAATAACAAAAATTCTAATTGATCTTATTTTCTAGTAGATTTTTGCAGATTATTTTAAATGGAGGTATGGGGACATATGTCCAAATAGGATTTTTATTTGTCTTTATTAAACACATTTATATTTACGGGAACTTAAAAAGATGAAAACATGACCTAATCCTTTAATAAACCTATTATTAAGCTTTATTAATGCTAACTTTATTGTAACATTGCTGCTGGGGTACTGTTGAGTTAACAAAATCAATCAGAATCAATAGGAATAGAGGAATGGACTCTTGTAAAAAAAAATTCTTTTTCTTCTTGTTTTCTTTAGTCAACAAACATAAGCCATGGATTGAGACTACCTATCACGGCATTGTCACCGAAAATGACGACAAAGTTCTACTGGACCCTCCGCTGATAGCACTGGACAAAGACGCCCCACTGCGTTATGCAGGTAACAGGAGACTTCTCGCATCCTTGTCATGTCTGAAGCTTTTCTTCCTAGTCATAACATCTTTTTCTGCAACAGGGTTATCAGTATCAGTGTTGCTTAAATGTCATTACATTTTGTGTGTAAATTTAATTTGTTACATGAAAACAAAACATAGTGAACTGGATAGTTTTTTGTGGAATGTGATCATCTAAAGACACTTGAATATTGCATGTTTACAAATGAATGAAGATCATTTGGAGCTTTTTAATGACTACAACAATTACAGCATTTGGTAGACGGCCTTATCTAGAGCGTCTTACAACTGAGCAATCGGGGTTTAAGGACCTTGCTCAGGGGCCTGCAATAGTGACTTGGTGGTGCTGGGAATCGAACCCCGGTCTTTCTGGTATTAGTCCAACACCTTAACCACTAAGCAACCACTTCCCACTTTAGTTTTCATCATTTGCTTTGACTTTTACTGTACTGGTTGTGCAACCGTGTAAAACGCATCCAAGGTAAAAGTCTCAATTTCACAATTTCATTATTATTGCACTAAACCTGAAATCTCAAATAATTTTAAGGGCCATGCTCGGGCGCCCAGCCGTGGTGACTGAGAATCATTCCTATAATCTTCTGGTCAGCAAACACATAACCACTGCTCTACCACGGTTACCAAATGGTTAAAGCTCTGTATTATTGTTCAAGCTCCACTATGTGGCCTCTGAGCATGTCCCTCAAAACCCTTTCTGATCCAGAGACACTGTAGCATGTCTGACCCTGCACTTAGACCGCCAAATCCTAAAGGAAAGTTACAGTAATGTAACCTGTATGTAACTAATAAAGTTTTACTATGGATGTAGTGACTCAATGGTTAAAGCCTACTGACCCAAAAGCTCATGCTGGGATTCAGGCCCTAGTATCAGCAAGATGCAGTTGTAGTCTGCTCTAAATAGGTACATGTAAATGTAGTTTACCATGGGCTTTTTCTTCAGTGTGAGATTTACTTTGGCCTTATTTCAAAGCTCAGTAAGAACAGAAGGCTCTGTTGTCCTTCCAAGCTTTCCAAATGCCAGGCCTTTGAGTTATCTGAGATGTCTAGCAGTTCTTCTGCACAAATGCTAACCGAAAGTGCATTTTTGAGTCTGATATTGTTCTGCTGTATGGGTTTATACAGATGAACAGTTTATCTGAAGTGTAATCAAAAAGATGCATGTCAGCCTGAAGGATGCAACGGTCAAACAGGCTCAATGCGTAGACTAGTGCGGGCTATTCACTAATTCGGGGTCATGTTGGTCAGCTGAAGTCTATACCTGGTCTATGCAATGGCGAAAGGCAGACTTCTATAGGTAATTTAGAATCACCAGTCAACCAGTACATGGTTTTTTTTCTGGAAAGAAACTTGAATACCCAAAGTAAACCCACCCAAACAGCTTTTACTGTCCTAACCACTAAGCTTAAATGTCTATTACAGTGAAAGAACTGTATACAGTACAGTATACTGTACAGAAAGATCCCCGGCCCGGATGAACCATGCTATCCACTACGCCTCTAGCAAACATTTTGACTATATTATTATAATCATTATATTATTCTAATAATAATAATAATAATGCATACGCTTCCAATAATTACACTCTAGTTGTATTGCCTTATTATTATATATTTTTCTATTTTCTGATGTATTACATGTTCTTTTTCTGTAAAATTGTTTGTAAATTATTCAAGGAAAAAACTGCAGTAGCAAAAATCTTACAGTCCAATAAAAGTACAAATGTTCTCAGTGAATATTAATGTGCTGCCCTTTGTCCTTCCTGCCCTTTCTTTGGATTCTCTTTCTGTCTCTGGCTGACTAAACTTTATCTTCTCTTCCTTTTTGTAGAAAGTTTTGAAGTGACCTTCACCAAAGAAGGTGATCCGAGGCTCTTTTTCTGGCCTTGTATTATTTTGATATTGCATTATATTTAGTTTTATTAACCCACTAATGCAAAGAAGAGTCTGCACTTTGTCCAGAAACGCCTGCCATGCTCGATAATGCCACTTCTTTTAATTTGGTTGACTTTCTATCCTCCCCTCACCCTAAAATTATATAGCCAGAGAAATATATTAACTGGATGAAAAGTTGTTTTGGGGTTAACCGAATATAGAAATATCAATGCATTAGACATCCACTCTAGATCCTAGCTGTGTTTAACATTGGTGTTCAAAAAAGTGTTACATTTGACCAAACAATTGCATAAATATACAGAAACATTGTAAAAAAATAAAAAAAATTTAATAAATTATTATATTTATGTATCTAGGGCTGGGTGACAGCTAGCATCATAAAGGGTCTTATAATCCGCTTTTCTAAGGTATAAATAAACTAGCTACGTAGTGCCGAGGAGGGGCAAAGAGTACATAAAATTACAGATAATTTATAAAATATTATGTCAATATTCAGTGGTCATATTAAAGGAAAAAATCCGGCAATATTATCCAATAAGATGCTGGATACATAGAAGGATAAAACTATTATGATGTAAACAACTCAGCTACAGCAAATAACATTGAATTATAAAATAATTTTTTAAGTTTGTAGTATGTGAATAATCAAGGGTTGGTAATAATTAATCATATTGGTGGTACAAATTAAATTCTACCTAGAGTTTTCCAAAGACTTGGGCCGGCCTTGGTTCATCAAAAACTATATTAGAATTTATTGGTTGTAGTTCAATTAACGCCATTAGTTACCGCCATTTTTTATAGTACTGTAAACTGAAATGGGTTTCAATAATAAAATTCTCTTAGAAGAGAAATTCTCTCAGCAATGATGGCATGAAATTTTGGATACCTTTTAGAACCTTTTTATTAGCATAAAGAATATTTGCATAGTCTGCTGAACCTTTTTCCATTGCAAAGCTTTATGCTTTAGCTAAAAAAGGAAAAAAAACCAAGAACATCTATTACGAAAAGAAGCTAAGTAGCCCTTCGCTCAAACTATCTAGCCGTAGGATTGTTGTACTGAAGTATTTACACAAGTAGCAAAACACTGAACACCACCCAGCCCTAGGTGTACACAGTATGTTTATTCAATAGCGAGCGTATTTCCTTACCAAATTTATCGGAAATGTTAGCAGCTGTCATTTGATGTGGATGTCACGCAAGTCAATATTTCTAAACCCCGCTCTCATTCAGTGGTTTTGGCTTCCCCCATTATTTTTAAAGCTGTAAAAGAGACAACATTGCACAGGAAAACTTCTATTATATTATTAATGATTCAATAATATGTAAGAAAAGGTTTTGGTTTTGCTTATTTCTTTGTGTTTTTTGTTCTTAAGGTCATGGACTGGTATTTCTGAAATGGAGCCGAATCTTTATGTTACAACTTGTTTTCCGAATATATTGTTAATGTTTTAACTTTCCTTTCTTTTCTGTTTATTCTTTACTAAAACCAGTTAGTGGAGTTTTTGATAAACATACGATTGCGGTAGGGATAAAATGGCCAACGCACAACAGTTTACTGTTTTGTTGGATTTTCTTTCTGCCCTTTTATAACAAGTGTTCCTGTGGAATGCCTGTCGACATTCTGGGTTTCTTTCTGCATGACTGGATGCAATGTGACCAAGTGGCTTGGACAAGACACTCAGCCTTACCCTTTTAACTCCCTCCTCAACCCCCCGTCCCTTCCTAAATACTTACCCATTCTACAGCGCTTCTGGCTTACTCCACAGACCCCAAAGTACCAACCCCCTTTGGCTGCCAAATCAACTTTGGCTGTTCTTATTTTAGTGTGTTGTGCCATCACTTTTTGCCATTGGTTTCTTTTAATTCATATTTTGCAACATACACGATGCAGCAGAAGACTTTTGATTTCAGGTCTCTGGACTGAGCCATTTTGTTTTGCCCTTTTCTCCACGTGTCCAGGGGAGATTTGCGGCTTCCGTATTCACGGCCAGAACGTTCCGTTTGAGGCTGTGTTGTTGGACAAGTCCACAGGCGAAGGAGTGATCCGGGCCAAGGACAAACTGGACTGTGAGCTTCAGAAAGAGCACACGTTCACCATCCAGGCCTATGACTGTGGAGAGGGACCTGATGGAGAAAATATGAAGAAATCTCACAAGTAAGTCATATCTGTTTGCATTTCATAAAGCTGAAAATTTTCCATTTGGCCACATGACAGTGTTTTATGTGCCGAAGGTGTTTCTGTTCATCACCCTGTAATTGCCAGACAGCCATTTAACTGTACAAGGATAAAGTTGCTCAGCCCCAATCGGCTATCAATAACTTATCAATAAGTCCTGCGTCACTGGTGGTCCTGGTTCCACTTGGCAGCAGTCCATTTGGCATTGATTCTTTTTTCACTTGCAGGGCAACTGTCCATATCCAAGTGAACGACATGAACGAGTACTCACCAGTGTTCAAGGAGAAGTCGTATAAGGCTACGGTCCTCGAGGGCAAATCATACGACAGCATCCTGAAGGTGGAGGCGGTGGATGCTGACTGCTCTTTCCAGTTCAGTCAGATTTGCAGCTATGAGATCGTTACCCCTGACATGCCCTTCACGATTGACAAGGATGGTAAGACAAGGGACGTGTCCGGCATGATGGGCCAAAAAAGCCAGTCTTATTTTCAGACTGCAGATTAGCCCTGAGCTGAAATGCACTTTTATTATTTCCTCTTAGTGAAGGTGAAACTGGCCTAATTTGCATTAACAGATTTTAGAACATGGGGCTAAAAGTTTTTTAATGTCAACATACAGGCAACCTCAAGAACACTGAAAAGCTGAACTACAGTAAGGAGCGTGGCTACAAGTTGACGGTGACAGCCTTCGACTGTGGGAAGAACCGCGCCTCCGAGGACGTCCTCGTCAAAATCAATGTCAAACCAACTTGCAAACCGAGTTGGCAAGGTATTCATGTTTTGTGTATAGAATTCACTGAGCTGGACTCTAAACCGCTTAATTAATTTGTAAATCCTAGGAAATAATTAGTCTTTGTGGTTTTGAGGTGTATAACAGTGACAGTCTGCTTAATTAGTGTTGAATGTTTTCTGCATGACGAAATTGGGCGTTAAATTGCTGTCACACAGCTTTCTTCTCACAGTTATGAATTTCTTATTACATTATTTGATAGTTATTGATTTTTCCTTGTTTCCTGACACCCCCCCCCCCCTCCTCCAAGGAATAAAAACATACTCTGTTTGTGTCTTCTATCTAAGGCTTTAATAAAAGAATTGAGTATGAACCTGGCACCGGAAGCCTGGCACTATTCCCCAGCATTCACCTAGAGACCTGCGAAGAGCCAATTACCTCCATCCAGGCCACCATCGAGTTGGAGACCAACCACATTGGCAAGGGCTGTGACCGAGACACATACTCTGAGAAATCTCTTCACCTTCTGTGTGGTGAGTCACTGCCATTTCTTTATCCTGTATGAGTCCCACTATTTTATATTTATTGTGTTTAGATTGATCAATAAGTTATTTTTTTATAGTTTGGCCACCATGTTTGCACACATTTCAGAGAGTTTTTGTCCCACACCTTTATGCAGATCCTTTCCAAGTCATTAAGGATTTGAGGCTGACATTAGGTACCTTGATCCTTTAGCTCCCTCGCCAGATATTAAATGAGATTAAAATCTGGAGACTGGCTAGACCATTCCAATTCTTGTTCCTCTTCTTTGTTGTCTTGGCTATTTGTTTTGGGTCATTGTCATGCTGGAATACCCATCCATGACTCATTTTCAATGATCTTTCTGAGGGATTATTTCTCACCAATGATTTGGCGGCATATGGTCCTCTTAGGTGAAAAACATCTTCAAAGAATGACTCTACCACTATGTTTAATGGCAGGGATAATGTTCTTTAGGTCTTAAGCAACATTTCTCTTCCTCCAAACACAGCAAGTTGAGCTAATGCCAAAAAGCTTGATTTTTGGTCTAATTTTGATCTTATCTTAACATAACTTTCAGTTAGTGAGAGTTCTCCTCTGAGTCTGAGTCCTATATATGTTTATTGACAAACTTCAGAGGGGCCTGTACAAGTGCTTTCTGGAGGATTTCAGTTTTTCAAGGCATAGTGTGTTACCAATAGTTTTCTTGGTGACCGTTGTCCCAGCTTGTCCCAGATGCCTTAACTTCATTGACAAGATCTACAAGGTTCGTAATCACTTCAAGAGGTGAGATTTGTATGGAAGGGAGAGCACTTCCATATTATCGCACCAACTGTAGCCATTTTCTCACCAAGCTGCTTGGCCATGCGCTTGTAGGTCATTCAAACCTTGAGTATGTATACAATCCTGTCCCTGACATCCTTTTATAGCTTTTTGGTCTCGGTCCCGTGAAGAATTTTGATGACTAATCTTGGTGACCTTCACTTATTAAATATTCCCGGTGAAAATTATAATACTGTTATATATAGATAGTCAATATCTAAAGTTGGAAATTTATGATCATATATTAATAATGTTTATTCTTGCCTTATATAATTTCTTTTCAAGTTGTACCGTACAGTTCATTTCAGTAAGATGTTTTGCCCTGTGTGTATTCAGGTGCCAGTTCAGGTACGGTGGAGCTGCTGCCATCACCCAACAGCGCCGCTAACTGGACCACAGGCCTGCCTACTGATAACGGCCATGACAGCGACCAGGTCTTTGAGTTTAATGGCACTCAGGCTGTGAAGGTTCCTGATGGTTTAGTCAGCACAAGCCTAAAGGAGCCTTTCACCATCTCAGTGTGGATGAGGCATGGACCTGGTAGCCGAGAAAAAGAAACCGTTCTCTGCAACTCTGATAAGACGGGTAACTACAGAAAAACTGGTGTTAACACTGACAGGCATTGTATGACGTTTTGAGGCTTAAGCTGTCTGTTTTGCCCCTGTTATTTCCATAAGTGCACTAGGAGACACACAAAGTCACGGACCTATAATTTGGCGGCAGGAAGGTTTTAAAGGTTGCATAGAAGGTTTACTCTCTGGCGGTCATTAAAGTGTTGTACAACGTGTAAGAAAAGCTAGACAATAATATTAGCTGGCATGGGGCTTATGGAATATGGATTACATCAAGTGGATGTCCTTGTAAACTGGAAGCAGCTGTGCTGTGACCTGAAAAATATATATAAAATCTGTTGGCATTAGCCAGCTATACAACATGATCTAAATTAATTTATTTAGTTATAAATTAGGCTGTAAAATGCATTTCCTGGAAGTTTGAAAATTT
Source organism: Pseudolaguvia tuberculata (assembly GCA_026260255.1). Classification (NCBI taxonomy): domain Eukaryota; kingdom Metazoa; phylum Chordata; class Actinopteri; order Siluriformes; family Sisoridae; genus Pseudolaguvia; species Pseudolaguvia tuberculata. The sequence continues at coordinate 2,848,392 of JAOTRA010000014.1, read as the reverse complement.
TTTTATAGGAATTTTAGGTTGGGGTTTTGAAAATATTCCTATTTGTAAATTTAAGATGAAATTATGGGAACGTACAGGAATTTACAGGACTAAGGGAAGACATGCAGGTAGTTGGGGGTAAAAGAGGCAGATGTAGAGGACAAGGTAGTTGGAGAAGAGTAATCCGCTGTCCGACCCCTAACGGGAGCAGCCGAAATAATAATAATAATAATAATAATAATAATAATAATAATAAAAATAATAATAATAATATTTTAAATAAAACCTTATAAGTCTCATTATAAACATGTAAAATGTCTCCATTTAGAAAGGAATCTAATTAAGCATGACTTTATTTCTTGGCTGTTGTCTTTCACAGACATGAACAGACATCACTATTCCCTGTACGTACACAATTGTCGTCTGGTTCTTCTTCTGCGTCAGGACCCAAGCGAGGCAGAAAACTACAAACCAGCAGAATTCCACTGGAAAATTGACCAAGTAAGCCAACAAAGACGCTTTCATTAACGGTTTGTTTTCGCCACATGCCCGAGTGTTTATGAACATACATAGTTGAAGTTCTACAAGTTAACAGTGAATAGGATTCTTTGTGCGGGCTATAAAGCTGCACTTATTTAAATGATGTATGTATATAGATTATAGCATGTGACACACTGTCGTCGGACAATTTTACATATGAGAGAAATATTTTAAACACAAAGTTATTTTACATAGGATATTTTAATATTAATAAGTTTGGAATGTCAAAATATAATTTGTAAAGTAAAGCTTTTTTAGTTATATTTTGATTACAGAAAAGAGAAAAATTTGGACATTTACATAATTTGGTAGACGTCCTTATCCAGAGAAACTTACATTCATTCATTCATTCATTCATTCATTCATTCATTCATCTTCTTGCCCGCTTATTCCCGAATCCGGGGTCATGGGGGGTCTGCTGCGCCTATCCCACACATAGGGCGAGAGGCAGGGGTACACCCTGGACGGGTCGCCAGTCCATCTCAGGGCAACATATAGACAAACAAC
>JAOTRA010000014.1:2806261-2834579 GCA_026260255.1 Pseudolaguvia tuberculata | reverse complement strand
ATAGTGTCGAAAGCTGCACTAAGATCCAATAGAACTAGGAGAGAGACGCAGCCCTGATCAGAGGCCAGTAGCAGATCATTTACTACTTTAAATATGAACATATGAACTTAAAGGTATTTTTATTTAAAGAATATTTTTTTACATTGTGTGTAATAATAATAATAATAATAATAATAATAATAACTGACTACTTTGTTTATTTCCAGTCTTTGGTTGTGTGGAAGGGTAACCGGATGGTGTGCATTCAGAGGGGTGAGAAGAAAAACAGAGGATGGGCTCACTGGTTAGAGGATGATAAATTGCACCTGGTACGAATTTTACAGCGGTTTGTTAACAATTATTAAACATTTTATGATTGATTATTTCAAAAATCATGCATCACAGTTTTTCTCTCTTATATTACAGGAGCTTTATTGTGAGGACCAAATATGCAAGCAAGTTTTCAAAAGACTGGCTTAATGTACATCAGGATGATGAAGACTCTCAAGAGAGACTAGATAGACCAGGAGCTCATCCTCGTCACAGATCTGCAATTGAGGTGCAAGAAAATGTTTATTGTTGGAGAATCGCAGTGTTTGATATTCTTTACTATGCCAGATGTCACTTATTCAAGATGTAAGCAGTAAAGTAGCAGTGCAACAGGTGGACTGTCTATTCAATTTCCAGTACCACCAGGATGACACTGCTAGGCCCCTGTAGTTGTCGGAATGGCTTATATAAGACTCACTAATTACCTTAAATGCCTATAATGTACGTTAGTTACTGCAGATTTACTGTTGAATCTGCTCCATTCTTTGACCACCAGGAGGCGGTATAACGTAGTAATTCATTGTGTGTGTGTGTGTGTGTATATAATGTAATTAATATTTATCAATATTTATCTTTTTACTTTTTAGACGTCACCTATATTTGTATCGTATGTATCTATAAGTGTAATATTTTTTAAGAACATTCATTTGTGTTGTATTTGACATCTGCATATTTTGGACAAAATAAATCATTGCAAATGTTTAAGATCTGCTGCTATTCCATTATTTAGATGAATATTAGTAAATTCAGTGAATTTGACAATACTTTATAATACAACTATAATACAGACCATGTGTAAACATGTTACACTACTAATACCTTAAAACACTAGTATTTACATTACTACTACCCACAATAATTATAATACTAATAATAATAATAAGAAGAAGAACACATCATAATAATATGACAATTTATTATTATACTAATTATTTTCTCACGTGATTGATGTGTTGTCAGTGCTAAATTGTATTTTATATCTTATATTCAAAAATGTTTTAAAATAAATAAATAAGATGTGTACGTTTTACAAATCCCTTATCTATTAAAATTCGGGTGGTGGCTCGTTTGAAAAAATCTTACAATACATTGCAAATAATTAGTTTAACAAATGTGTATATGGTATTTGTTTTAGAATGATTAACAAACAGGAAGCAAGTGTGTGGCAATAATAATAATAATAATAAGGATGATAATTATAATAGTAATGGTAACAGTAATAATAATAATAATAATAATAATAATAATAGTAGTAGTACGATTGTTAATATTCGTATGCGTTGGAATCTCCTGTACAGGAAAATCACCTTCTGGGATTGCCGCAGGCGTTTTATTAAAACGCACCTTTATTCCTTCTAATTCCGAATTCCTGAGCTGTTATTTGCTAATACGTGATAGACAGTTCATCAGTAAGAGTTGTCGACCAATCCTGAAACAGAAAGATATCGAATAGGAAGATTTTTTTATTGGTAGGCGGGATTTATGGAATACGGGTAGAAAAGAAATAAAAAAAACTGCCGCAGCTCGCAATGTGTCGGGAGCTTGTCACGTGACCGAGATCCAAAATGGCCGCCTTGGTGGTTTGACGAATAATACTTTTGTGTTTGTTTCAATTTTCTTTTATAAATTAAATGCGAATATAAAATCCTAACAATTACAGGAGAGGAATATAAACCTATAGGATTAATGTTTTAATTTAGAAGCACCCAAACAGACAATCACGGTGTATTGTTATTTGTTTTATTTTATATACTATGCACTTTTGGGGTTTGTGAGGCAGCTAGCTTGTTAGCTAGCCAAATAATTTGAGGTAAAAATTAAAAGAAAAGCGATGGAAGAGCTCAGTGCCGACGAGGTAAGACTTCCGAACGGGTTACTTCGTTATTTCTCTACACTTTTAATATAAAGATATGGCGAAATGACAGTAACGTTTAATAGTTTTGTATAATAGAGTGTAAATGTCATTGTCACCCTTTGAGCCGGAGCAGTGACTTGCTTTGCTCGAGCTGTTAGCTGATTGAAGCTTTACCTCAGCATGTCACCTCAGCTATACTCTCACTATACTCTCCGCCTCCACCACCATCATTTCCATGCTCTAAAATATTATTGTTTTAAAATATTACTACTTCTAGTTTGGCTATGATATTGCTTTATACCGGTTAATTATTGATTTGCTAAATCTGCTGGCTATCGGCTGTTTTGTTTAGCTTGCTAACGGTAGATTAATCAGCTACCATAGGATCCGGTATCTTTATTAGATGATTTTATAACAAAAAAAGATCAAATAAATCTTTTTTATTTCTAAGTTTGCTTTTAAATGAAAAAGGAATTGGTGTTGTCTTGGCTTATTTGCTTATTTATTTTAGCACTTTTTTTTTATTCAAGTACATGTTTTTGTTGTGACTCGTTGCAAGGGTTTAATGATTAAAAAACAATCATTCCTTCATCTTCTTACCCACTTATTCCCTAATTCGAGGTCACAGGGGTCTGCTGGAACCTATCCCAGCGTACATAGGGTGAGAGGCAGGGGTACACCCTGGACAGTTTGCCAGTCCATCTTAGGACCACAATTAGAATCACCAATAACCTAAAGTACAAAAACAATCATTTATTATCTTGCACTTTAACTTTATATTTAATTAAATTATTTAATTCACTCATTCATATTTTTAGGGTTAGGGTTTCATATGACCATAAATTCCCAGCCATTAGGGAGTAGCCTTAGTGCAAGCCCGATACTTTTATCCCAAGCCCGGATAAATGGGAGGGTTGCGTTAGGAAGGGCATCCAGCGTAAAACCCCACCAAGTCGAATGTGCGGATCATGGATCCGCTGTGGCGACCCCGAACGGGAGCAGCCGAAGGACAAAGAAGAAAGATTAATAGTTTATTTTGTAAACTTGTCAGTATATAAATTATGAACCATTCACTTTGTAAACCGCTTATTCTCCAATTCGGGGTCATGGGTGTCCGCTGGAGCCAAACCTAGCGCACAGAGGCAGGCCTACACCTCGGACAGTTTGCCAGTCCATCTCAGGGCCACACGAACAACCACTCACACACGCATTCACTCCTATGGGCAATGTACAATCACCAATCAACTTAATGTACATGGTTTTAGGATGGTGGGAGGAAACCGGAGTACCTGGTGAAAACCCCCGCAAGCACTGGGAGAACATGCAAACTCAGAACAGAAAAATCCCTGTTTTGGGAATTCGAATCTGGGATCTTTTTTGTTGTGAGATGACTGTGCTAACCACTACACCACCTTGCGGCCCTAATTCGATTCAATGTCCAATTTTGTAATTTTTTTTGTATAGCGATCTTAACAACAGACACAAAGCAGCTTTAGACAAAAATTCAATAAAAGTGGAAAGTGTGTGTTTGTCCCCAATAAGCAATTCAGAGGCGACTATGGCAGGTAAAAACTCTCTGAAATGAAATAGGAACAAACTTCAATAGGGAAACCTATATGATCCTCATCTGGGCGACACTGCATATTATTGTGTGTTACGGCATATTGAAATTATCAAATGTAATGTAAACTGTGGTTTTGGGTGAAACCTTGAGAGTCCTGCATATTGTCAACAGAAATATAATCTGGCAACCCCCCCCCCCCCCCAAAATGAATGAATCTTCAATATTATACCAAAATCTGAACTTTATCACAAATCTAACTTTTCATTATGCAGCTTAGTAATTGATGGTTACTGATGGATTCAGCTGTGGTAGCTTGGTTGTACTGGGTATCTCAACCTACAATCTTCCAGGTAGCAGTTTAACAGGAGCTCAAATGGTTAAGGTGCTGAGCTGTTGATTAGGGTTCAAGCCCCAACACTGTCAAGTCTGCCATTATAGGGTCCTTGAGCTATAAGACCCTTATCCCTTACTGTTCCAGCTGTGCTGTATCATATCTGACCCTGTGCTCTGACCCCGTGCTCTGACCCCAACCTTCCAAGGTGGGATATGCTATAAACAAATTTCTTGTTGTACTATGTATAGTCATGTGTGTAATAATAAATACAATTTGAATTGAACATAAGGATTTAATACATTAACCGCTAAGCTACCACCTCCCCGGTTATATTATTTATACTAGTGATCTTTTGGACATAGACAGGATTTGAACTTATGAACTTTTAGTCAATAGTCGTAATAGATTAATCAGTTTATTTATAGATTGAGATTTATGTTTTTGTATGTTATTATGCGATCTAATTAGAATTTATACTGTGATTTAGAGAGATGAATATTAAGCCTACAAATAACATGTTGTGGACATCAATTTTGCTCTCAAACAAATGCTCTCATCTAACCTGTTTTTAAAATGCACCTATGGATCGGAAACACTTCCTGTCTGTTAGCATTTATTTATTTATTTATTTATTTATTTATTTATTTTTATTTTTTACTGCAACCGATAAAACATTGGCAGCTGTTCCATGAGAAAACAACATAAAACTTAATGTTTAGCAAAAAGGAATTGAAAGCAAGAAGCCTTCATTCGTTTCTTGAAGAATTCTTCTTTCTCTTCATAAAAAGTGTTGGGACCAGTCAAGCTCGAATATGTTGCCAAATGGTGATATTCAACCCCACTTGTTGAAATTATTGCATGAAAATGTGCTGGTGCTTTGCTTTGAGACAAGCTATTGTTCAGGCTTCTAAGTTGAATTAACATACATTTATTTAATTGAAATATATCAAGGATTCAGGGGAAAAATGTTTCATTCAATTTAATGCCAATCCAGCCTGGCATGGAAACTGTTTCCTATTTAGCACTTCATTGTAGTTCATATAAGAGCTAAAACTGTCTTGAGGCTAGAAAATAAGATGCATTATTTTATATTTTCAAGTTACATGCCTCCTGAACCCATAACATTGTAAATGCTCTAAAGTATAAATCTGAACAGGACTGAATTATCCTGCCATATGCTCGTCTTCCTGGAGTTTCCTGTCTGCTTTTATCAGGGAGGCTTGGCCTTGTTTTACTGTCCCCAGATGTTCTGAGTCACACAAGGGGATTCTCCTGCAGCGTCTGACTGCGGAACAGCTGCAATGTTGTATTTGAGAAAGCCTAAAATATGGAGGGATAAAAATCAGTTTTGTTTCTCTCCATTTTGCCTAGGGGTCTGATTTTATTTATTTATTTACTTGTAGCTTTTTTTCTCACTATAATGTAATTTTTTGGATAAATTTAATTGTAAGGTAGCTGAGTCCCTAACTTGCCACTGCATGAACCTAGTGCCCCAACCAGGATAAAGCGGCTACTGAGAGGGAATGAATTAATAAATAATTTTTGTCTTTTACAGATTCGGAGAAGGCGACTGGCCCGGTTAGCTGGAGGACAGACGTCTCAGCCAACCACCCCTTTGAGCACACCTCTGACTTCACCACAGAGAGAGACCCCTCCAGGTTCACTGCCTGGGCCCTCTGGGACCTCGCCACAGCCTCTGCCATCAGCACCATCTCATTCTCTTGGCCTCAGCGCTCAAAATGTTACTCCTGCAACTTCCCCAATGGGGGCTTCGGGTAAGGGTGCTGTTTTATTTTTAATTTTGCATTTGTATTCTTAATATCTTATTTGGAATCTGCAGGACGAAATCTTTTTCCGTCAGTACTTGTGGATGCTCTGCTTTTAGGCACACATCCATCAGCAACGTCTGGCTCAAATTACGTTATATTGCACCATTACACAGCTCCGCTTTAAACCTGCTTACAAAGCCGCTATTAAATCAAATCTAATGTGTAAAGCATTAATCACATTACAATTTTTAGAAACAAAAACATTTTTACAGCATTGTATTTTTTTTTATTTAATTTTTTTCAGAATTTGGATTTGACAAAAACCCACCTCCTAACCCTGGTGAGCATTTATAGAATCTATTCAAGGACAGTTTGCATTTTAAATCAAGCGTCAAGGAAAAATCGTAACTAGGAACCCTGTGAAAAGTGCCTTGTCATACTGTCAGCGTCTGACTACACTCTTGGCTGAACTTCAGCCCAAGCCATGTATAGATGGGATAGACTAATAATTCACTCTTGTCCTGGAATTTGCTTAATGTCTAATGATTACAATTGCCCTCACAGTCTACTGGCCCAGATCTGAGGTTCTTAACCTAGCACAACTCCAGTTGTAATTAAATAGTTTGTACTGTTCTCTTTGATTATAGTGTAAACAAACATTTTAGAAAAATAAAAAAAAAAGAAATAAAGTAATTCAGCAATTCCATCTTTGTTTTTGAAAAAGCTGAGAACAGTATCAAAAGAGGAATAAACATCATTAATTTTATTGAGATTATTAGAGGGACGGTGCATGTAGACAAGGAGACAAGTGCATGTTTTGGAGACAAGGTGAGGTAGTTTAGGTTGAGATGGTTTGGACATATATATTTGTATATCATTTGTCATGTCATCATCCAGCACACATGCTTTACTAGCAGGGATGGGCAATCTAGGCCCTGCAGCGTTTAACTCCAATCCTAATCAAACACACCTGAAACAAGTAATCAACATCTTCCGATGTATACTTGAATCCTACAGCCAAGTGTGTTGAGGCAAGTTGAAGCTAAACTTTGCAGGACTCTTCCCTCCAGGACAAAGATTCTGTATGTAGAACATCAACAAAAGTAGTTTTGTACATCCTAAAAGTAGAAAAGCTTTTCTCTTATGCTTGCAGTTATTTCTGCACCTTTGCATTTTGTTCTTCAAGGTGTGTAGTGCAGGACTGTTGGAATCTGTGCTACAGATTTAACTGCATGTACAATTGTTAAAGGTTCAGGTTTTTTTTTGTAAAATTAATTTTTGTTTTCACTTTCACTTAGTTGGTAAAAAAAAAAAAAGCTGCATGAAGCGCAATGATTTTAAGCCTTATCTTTTTTGTCTAGCTTATAGTTGACTTATGAACGCTAGAGTTGCGAGATTGGAGAGATATTCATTAATCAAACAGCTTGTTCTTGGTAAGTGTTTATTATTAGTGGTTAGCACGGTCGCCTCACAACAAGAAGGTCGCTGGTTCGATGCCGGCTCGGGGATCTTTCTTTATGGAGTTTGCATGTTCTTCAGGCGCTTGCATGGGTTTCCTCCGGGTACTCCGGTTTCTTCCCACCATCCAAAAAGATGTACAATAGGTTGATTGGTGAGTCAAAAATTTCCCATAGCAGTGATTGTATGTGTGAATGGTTGTTTGTCTGTGTGCCCTGCGATGGACTGACAAACTGTCCAGGATGTACCCCTGACTCTTGCCCTATGTGTGCTGGGATAGGCACCAGCAGACCCTCATGTCTCCAAATTAGGGATTAAGCGGGTAAGAAGATTCCAGTTTGTATATGGGAGAAGGGATAGCGCAGTTATTAAGGTGGTGGCCCCTAAGCAAGGCCCTTATTCCCAGTTGCTGTGGATAAGGGTGTCTGCCAAATACTGCAAATGAACATATAAAGTAATCCATTCAGTACACAGACATTTGAGCATTGTTTACGATGACCTTTATTTCTACAACCTTTTTAAAAAATATGATACACTTTTCTTTGGCTAGAAGCTGTGTTCGGAGTGCAGCTTGGCAGGGGTAGGGTTTGAACCCTGATCAACAATATGGAGCCTTAACCATCTGAGCTTCAACTACACACCGTAGGTATTGGCATCTCACTTGGTATCTATTCTTTCATTTAGGGGTGGCTTATCGCAGCCAGAGCAGCGAAGGAGTCAGCTCTCTCTCCAGCTCCCCCTCCAACAGTCTCGAGACCCAGTCTCAGTCCATGTCTCGTTCCCAAAGCATGGACATTGATACAGCATCCTGCGAAAAAAGGTGAGTCTGTTTTATGACATTTGCTCTTTTTTTTTAATTTTATACAAACATCACATTGTCACACTGTATATCAGTCAAATACCTCATTCTGTATCCTAATATTATTACTCATTTATTGGCTGCAAAAAGCAATATCTAAACATGCATTCTTCCTGTCTCACCCCTGTCTATAGCATGTCCCAGGTGGATGTGGACTCAGGAATTGAGAACATGGAAGTAGAGGATAGTGACCGCAGGGAGAAACGCAGCCTGTCCGAGAAGGTAAATACTGCATTTGTTACCAAAAGCATTAAATATTATTCATGAGATGAATTGTGCCAGTTGATATGCCACACAACTGTGCTGGAAGTAGCCATTAGCACTTAAACTTTGATATACAAGATTATTGTTCATGGTTTTCTGCTGGTGTAGCTTTATCAGCCTCTGGCCTAAGAATAACGTGTGGACTGATGTTTTTCTGTTCACCATTGTTGTAAGGTCATTGATACTGTAGTTAGACATTGTACTTTGACCTCTCACTCACTCACTCACTCACTCACTTATCATCTTACCTGCTTATTCGCTAATTTGGGGTCACAGGGGTCTGCTGGAGTCTATTCACACACTCCCATGGGCAATTTAGATTCCCTAATCTACGTGTTTCAACATTCAAACTCCGCACAGAAAGATCCCTGGCCCGGGAATAGAACCCGGGCCCTTCTTCTTGTGAGGCGACTGTGCTAACCACCGCGCCACCCTACTTTGACCTCTTTTATTTTTATTTGAAACAATAATTAATTTATGACAATTTACATAAATTCAGTATGTAACACATTTCTAGTGGAAAAACTGAGGATGACTTTTGTAAAAGTAATTAATGCTTTAATCAAACAGTTTCAAATAACTATTAGGCAGACAACAGAGGATTTAATATACAGTGATAATTATTATAGTTAAATTTTTAAATAGTTAAATTATCACAATTAGCTGGCAAGCGTCAGGGGATGATTGTGATTACGCAAATAAAATATTGTGAAGTATACATGAAGTAACGCACTCTTAAAAACTACTTCTGTCTGTCGTTTTTACAGGACTCCTCATCTAACCCAGATGTGTCTGAGGAGCAGGCTCTGCAGCTCATCTGCAGAATCCTCCGTGTCTCCTGGAAGGAGCAGGACCGTGATGTCATCTTTTTACCCTCATTAGCTGCAGAGTTCCAGCAAAATCCAAAAGACGGTGAGGGAGACAGCTCAAGCAAGGGAAGATCGATGGAGATTTTATTTATAACCCCATATACCAGGATTATCATGATTCATTGCATTTTTTGTGTCCTTTCCACTAGTCTATTCTGACTTTAAAGACCTTATTGGCCAAATTTTGATGGAAGTTCTTATGATGTCTACCCAATCACGTGACTGCAACCCATTCACCAGCCTGACCGCCACATCACAGCCAATCACTGCTGCCAAATCTCCAGACCGCCACCTGACTCTGGTTCCGCCCTTCAGCCAGGGAAGCAGTCCCATGATGCCCTGTGGAGGCTCATTCGGTTCCAGCTCTCTGTCTAGGCAAGTGTGGAGAATGTGGTTGATTTTTGCAAATTTAAAACAAAATGCCGATTTGGGCATTAAAATTAATATTTATATTATTTTGTAGCACTTACTTTTATTTAATTTTAATTTTGTTTTGAAAATCACTTTCTATACTTTCCTTTTATGGTCTGTGAAATTTCCTGTTGTTTTCAGTCTGTATGGATGTAGTCCATACCTTGGACAAAATTCTGCCAGGATGAGAGCGCCACCTGTACCGACATCCTTAACTTCACCTTCACTACCATCTACCTCTTCACCCCCATCTCCTCCTCAATCTGCACCTTTAACTGTCCCTCAGCTTTCTTCCAATCAATCAGTGCAAAACCTAATTTCTCCCTATTTAACCCCATCTGCTCCCTTGCCAATCTCCCAGAGATACAGGCCATATTCAGTCAGCTCCCCTCAGGGCTCCTTGTTACCTACGAGTATAAGCCCTCGGTCTGGCTTGTCTACGCCTACCCATGCTCCATCCACACCTCTAACCCCTCAACCTGCTCCTTTGCCATCTCCCAGACTCCACACTCGTCAAACATCTGCCCCATTCCCCATCTTGCCTGACTCTCCCACTACTACAGCCAGAAGAACTGCTCTAGCTTCCTGGATGCCCTCTAGGTATCTTCTTACTGTGTTAGACGTGTGAAGTTTTGCCCACTACAGCATTATAAACGACAGTTGCACTAACTGATTTTAACATGATTGTTATAATAATTGGTTTCTGTATGAGAGGATTGTTTTGTACCTTTTTCTTCTATTAGACTAGCACGAGGCACGTTATATAACACTTAACCCCAGCATGCAAGTTCACAAAAACAGTACAGAATAGATTCCAGCCTTTTTAGATTTTTGACATTTTACTTCCTTGCATGCTGCTGTGTAGTTATTTTTAGTTGCTCTGTAACCCATTTGATCTTTAGTAAGATTTGTCTGATATGTAATAGCCAGTAGTGTCATGCTTTCTTCTTGATGTATGTCACAAACTCCCCGCTTCCCTTTACTTTGTTTCAAATCTCATCTCTTTCCAAATGGCACAACCGCCCGGTGTGCTGTGGCCATGCCAGCCCCTTCCCGCTTCTTTTCTTTGCCCTGTCTGACATATCACAAGAGAGCAGTGATGAAGAGCTGGAGGAAGAGGAGGAGGAGGATTATTCTGGGGTTCAGTTTGGGTCAAGGTACCAGCGCCAGTGTGTGTTGCATACTTGAGTGCTGCCTGGCCACTAACCTAAACACACGGTGCCCTGTGCTGGCAAAAGAAATGGAGCCTGCTATAAAACATAGCCCAGTGGTTTAGCGTTCAAACTGCTTTTGTTATCTTGCTTCAGGAGGTTTTTATTTATTTAGCCTATAACATTTTTTTTTCCTTTTTTGTCTTTTAACATGACCCCTAGTCTTGTCAGGAGCATATCAGTCTAATTTACAGCATGGATATGATCCTTTTCAGCAATACTTCAGTTTTTGTATCTGTCTTTAGTGACTGATGCTTTTTATAAGGCTAAATCCTGCCAATTATCAATGTATTCAATTAGAATCACACTTTAGCTAGATAAATAAATAACATGACTAATAAAATAGGCAAAGGTGTGCTGTGGAATGTTTTACCCAGAAATCTTAACTAACGCATGCTATGTCTAAGCGTTCTGTTTTTAGTTACCTGTATGTGTTCGTGTTATGTCCAGGTTTGTTGAGAACCTGAAAAATGTATAGCAAACATTGAGTTCCTTAGAAATAAAGGAAAATCACTTGTGGTCTTGTTTTGTTTAAGCTGCATATATCTGCCTTGAATGCTTTGTATCTCATGTATTTAGTTTGTATCGCATTCTTATTTTAACACAAAGCCTGGAAGTGTTCTTTAACAATAAGGGCCCCATATTTTCTTCTATTCACTTTTTATAACGACCGGCTTCTTTCTACGTTTATCGCTGTCTTTCCTATAGCTTGGGTGCGTCTGGTGGTGGATTGTCTGGTGACTCGGGCAGTGACCGCTTCACCATCGAGGCGTGTAAGGAGACAGAGATGCTGAACTACCTCATTGAGCGCTTTGACAGTGTGGGCATGGAGGAGAGAAAAGCTCCCAAGGTATTTGCTGTTTAGCTTGCTCTAATTAACCAAACAAAACAAAAGTCAACCTCAGAGCTTTCTTACGCAATAGTAGCTAAAAATAGAAATCTTGGAAATTCCTATGCTTCTCGAAGTGTAGGTAAATCTCCTTTCAAGGGGACTTCTACTCCTGCCGCGTATGTTGTGAAGAATTCCACCTGCTGTACTTCCTTATTCTGAATGTGGTGTTTTGTTGTAGATGTGCAGCCAGCTGGTGGTCAGTCAGCTGCTCAGCAACATACGCTCTCAGTGTATTTCCCATGCTGCTCTTGTTCTGCAAGGGGCCCTTACCCTGACCAGGTCAGTGAAACAGTCTTCTGTATTTGGTGTGCTTTTTCTAATACCGTATTCTTAGGACTATAAGGCGCACTTAAAATCCTTTAATTTTCCTAAAAAGCGACACTGTGACATTATTTATTATTATTATTATTATTCTGTTTGTGCTTGCAGACCTCAAAACGATTTTATGTAATACAAGGTGCTCAAAAATGTTTTAGTATGACTTTTGTAAGATACAGAGGCGCACCGTTTGATGGCTTGTCGGAGCATTATGACTTTCGTAGTCAAGAGTCATACAGTACTGCTTAATGCGCCTTATAATCCGGTGCACTGTATAGTCCCGCAAATATGGTAATCAGTCTGTGTTGTATGACCAAATAATTTTGAATGTGTGACCTTTTACACAAATCTTGCAATTGTTGTAGTTTACAATTTTTAGATTTGAGTTTATCAGAACCCTAAATCATTTAAAAAGTCCTGAATATCTTTCATTCAGATTCAATAGTTCTTATTAAAGAACCTGTTATTGAACTGTCAGATTCCTGACAAAAATTATTTATTCTGGAACTTGTTGATGTTTAAAACAATGGGAAAAGCAAAGCGGTGGAATCACACACAAACACAGAGGGAAGCACCAGGAGTACGAGTATCCATAAGAGAGGTGTGTGTCTGGAATAAGCAGGTTGGAATATAGAAAAGAAAAGGCTTAAATTCAACATGTTAAGCCTTGGTTAAATGTCAGTGTTTGGTATACGCCCTTATCTCTTTGTCGATGAATCAATAAATACGGCTTTGTGAGATAAATAGCTGACTATAACTGTTGGAAAAAAACACAACTGCTTTGGGAGCAAAATGTAATTTGAATACTTTAGTAATGCATTTAACTCATTTTAAAAAATAAGCATTTGCCAAACCTTTTTTTTTTTTTTTTTTAAATTCATTTATGTTATGTTAAAATCTATTGGTCCTTTTGGTTGACTGATTTGTCCTTTGCGGTATTATGAGTCAAAAATATACTTTCAGTTGGTTGGCAGACAATCGCAGACACTAAAGTACAAAAATGTATCCGAGATATTTTAAAACCCCGCTTTTTATAGCTTTTGCCTAAAGCCTTTATGTTTATAAATATTGAGCACAGTTATAGCTTTTACCCTTTACAATTCTACTCAGGGCCCCACTGCAGCCCTCCTTGTTGGTGCCCTACATGCTGTGCCGGAACCTTCCTTACGGCTTTATCCAGGAGCTGGTGCGCATGACTCACCAGGAGGAGGAAGTGTTTAAACAGGTGGGAGGTGCTGCACTCAATGCATGCTGATTCACTTTACTTTTTGAAGCTGAGGAGGTGGACTTGATAAATCTGTCAGGCTTAAATGCATCAAATCTCTTATCTACAGTGCTTAGAAATTTTTGAGGCAGTGCTGTCGGTACGCAGGGTGCCTTCAAAGATTAGAATGTCTAATGCTGCATTCACACCAAACACAAAGCAAATATGTGCAACGTGTCATTCGCTCTTGATACTTTTCTTAGATAGTTTCCTGAGTTTCATTGTCTAGTGCATCAGACGTGCTGTTCTTTTCTGACTGGCTTCTGTGACAACTCATTATGTGCATTTTCTTATCATGTTTGCGGCTATTTGGTTGGAATACCACATCAGACTCACCATCTTTCTAAACTAAACTCTAAACTCAACATCTTTCCTTTCACAGATTTTTGTCCCTATTCTCCAAGGGCTTGCATTAGCTGTGAAAGAATGTTCCTTTGACAGCGACAATTTCAAATACCCTCTAATGGTAAGAAAATTTGTTGGTTAATTTGTTTTCTCTTATGTCATCCTGATTTTAATTGGTTGTTCTTTATTATATCAAAGACTTGCAATTAATTTGCATCACTATTTACAGGCTTTATCGGAGCTTTGTGAAATTAAGTTTGGAAAGACACACCCTGTGTGTAATTTGGTGAGTTTTTTTACTTTAATTTTGCTGAACATGTATCTGTTTTTGTAGGACCTAATGTGACTAGTTGTACAAAATGTCTGCACTCTATACAGATCACCACTCTTCCACTGTGGTGTCCTGATCCTTTAAGTCCTGGGGCAGGCAGAGAAATTCAGAGACTCTCCTTCCTTGGTACATTCTTCAGTCTTTCTGTTTTCGCAGAGGATGATGTGAGTCAATTTATATATGATGTTGCAACATGAATACAACATAATTTGGTTAATGTTTTTCTTACCTTGTTAATATTCTCATATCATATTCCGTTTTATTTAAGACAAAAGTGGGAGACAAATACTTCTCAGGCCCTGCTATAACAATGGAGAACACGCGTGTGGTCAGTCAGTCCTTACAACATTATCTGGAGTCTGCCAGAGTAAGTGTTTTTTGTGCCTTTTCAACAATTATATAGAATATTTTGTTTGTATAGTAGAGGTGCTTGTGCATAAATCCACTTTCTTGTATTAGCCAAAAATGATGGTTTACAATACAACTCACATTACGGTTTTTGAGTCATGAATCGGGTTAGGAAAAAAAAGGGAAAGACAAATATAATTTGATTTGCTTTCATTACAAGAAAACAAAAATAGCCCTATGGCATTAGCATAACTAAAATAAAATAATTACCAACTTAACATTTTTTGGTTAAAACATGGCCGTATGAATTACTTTACTTTAACAATATCCATCCGTAAAATTGCCTTTTATTGTGCAATATTTAAATTAAAAAGAAAAAATTCTCAAATTAAAAAGGTATTAATTAATCTATGGGCCAAGTACAAGCCAAACTATGGCCTGTGATCCTTTGCACCACTAATTGCAATACAATAGATTGTGATAATTTTGAAAAAAAAAAAAAAAATACAACAAATACAAAGGTGAAAGAATGAAAGCTGAATTTTTTGATAAAGGTTTGCTTATGGCCTTGTTAGTGCTGTAACCACAAATAACATAAACATATGAAAAATGTATTGACACTAGTTGTTAGAATATCTATACATTGTAAGAGAAGATTTATTGGCAGGTATGTTTGCATATAAACTAGGAATTTGTTTTGGTAACAGAGGCTCTAAAGAAAAATAAAGACAAGTGCAATGTGCAAGACTGAAAAACATAAATTAAAATATTAAATTCAAAATAACAAAATATTTTATTCTACAGTGTTCATTTTAGTCTGTAGTACTGTTAGTTTCTAAGCTGGCCTCAAAATTCTGGTCCCAAAATGAACATGAATTAAATTGTTTTCCAAAACACATCACAGTAGTTGCCCTGCGATGGACTGGCAAACTGTCCAGGGTGTTACCCGCCTCTCGCCCTATATGTGCTGGGATAGGTTCCAGCAAACTCCCGTAACCCAGAATTAGCGAATAAGCGTATAAGAAGATGAATGAATGAATGAATATAACAGTAGTTAGCTATATCAATATTTTTTACACAGCCCTAATACTGTAATATATTTTAAGCAAACTGATTTTATTAACTATATTCTACTGTAACATCTTAAGTATTTTTTCAACACTGTTTGTGTGCTTTTGTGCTTTACAGGGTGACCTTTTTAAAATCCTCCACAACATCTTGCTAAATGGAGAAACGCGGGAGGCTGCTCTCAGCTACATGGCAGCTCTGGTGAATCGTAATGTGAAAAAGGCTCAGATGCAGGTGATGACATGTATCCGATTATACCGTAACCCAAAAGCAGCTATATTTGTCTTGTTTACTTATGGTATCTTAATGAACGAGTAATTCTCATAATTGCGAATAGGGAATCATTGGGAAATTCTGTTAACTTTTAATTTATTTTATTATGGTATGTACAGTATATATTTTTGTCATTTGGATGGAAGCACAGTATCCAAGGTGACTTGATGCAAGAGTGAAATTCTCGGATTGCCTTACTATAAAATATTTATCAGAATGTTGCACAGTTCACACAATGGTGTTCTTCATTGAGAGCTTTTCATTTTAACTGTTGTGCTATATTTTCACATTCACTGATTCTACATTATTTTAATGAATTAACCAATGGTCAAGCTTTTCATTTAAATTACAACACAAATAATTTTCATTGTTCATTCATTGTCTCCCCCCCTTTCCCTGCTCTGGAACTACAGACAGACGATAAACTGGTGTCCACAGATGGCTTTATGATTAATTTCCTGTGGGTACTGCAGCAGTTGAGTATGAAGATTAAGCTAGACACGGTGGATCCTTTCTACATCTTCCACCACAAATGTCGGCTAAATGTGAGTCTCGAGGAGACCAGACTGAAATCCAGCCTGGAGGAGCTGAAGAGCTGGATTGCAGAGCTGCGTAAGTGCTCCTGATAGCTACCAACTCTCATTTTTTTTAAATTGTTGACTTATGTTGTATATTTAGTTTGCCATATTTGTTAATACGGCATACTATATGTTTCTGTTCTTTCTTTAGATGAGGACCCTTTCAAGTTTTCAGAGCCCAAATTTCCTACGGAATGTTTCTTTTTGACACTGCATGCACATCACCTGTCCATCTTGCCCGGATGCCGTCGCTATATTCGCAGACTTAGAGCCATCAGAGACCTAAACAGGTACATACAAAATTCAAAACTGGTCCCAAAATTCTGGTGGAATGGACATGAATTAAATTGTTTAATCTGTTTTTTTGGCCTGCTTACAAATGCTAGTTGACCTGTGCGTTTAGATGATGTTAGTGCTGCATTAGGCATTTTACAGTCCCTATTCCGCCATAGAACTGTTACACCAAGAGATATCTTGCAATAATCAAAAGAAACAATAACAACTAAAACAGAACGGTACGATGGTAGCAAATTGAAATCAATCTGGTATGTGAGGTCCCTGCATGATCAATATTAGTCATAATTCACAGAATTTGTATCAGGAAAAGGTTTTAGTCACCTTAAACTCACAAAGAATCTATATCTTCAGAACTTGCATGTAAAGTTGTGCAATGTATTTTGAGGAAGTGTTTTTGGTTGACGCAGATTTTCGGCAATATGTTCTCAGGAGATGAAACTGATGCAAACAATGTTTATTTTCCGTTTCTATTAGGTTTTTAATACAGAGCCATTCTTTGAACCAAATTCAGTAAAGGCTGTTCAATGAGAATGTATACATTTATAAGTTGAGAGTTCCCCCTACTGTTGGCATCGCATAACACTGCGGTGGCAGTCTGCTGTTTTGTGGCTTTATGTTGTGTACGTATGCATTGCAGAACTGTAGAGGAACTGAAAAACAGTGAAAGCCAATGGAAAGACTCCCCTTTGGCCACTCGTCACAGAGAAATGCTGAAGAGATGCAAAACCCAGCTGAAGGTTTGCTCCTATGAAATTGTGCTGTATAATTGTAAACCTAAAAGAGAAACAAATCCAATTTTGTAAAGTTAAAGTAAAACACGAGTTAATTAATTTTGACTAGTGAAAGAACAGCCACCAGCTTAAAAAAATAAATAAATTATATATATTATATCTAATCAGGGAAAAGACTTTTTTTGGTAATGTTTTTTATACAGTTTATTCAGCTGGTCATTTATTTTTCTTTTTTTGTTGGTCTTGTAGAAATTGGTACGTTCCAAGGCTTGTGCTGATGCTGGCCTTCTGGATGAAAATCTTCTGCGCAGATGTCTCCAGTTTTACAGTACTGTCATTCAGCTCATCATGCGTATCGTAGACCCTGCCTACCCAAAGTCAGTCCCTTTTCCCGTCTTTTTCTGAAACTTTACAGTAACACTTTATTTAACAACTATCTGTCTAATCCTGTTACAGTGTCACCTTGCCCTTAAATCCTGAGATCCCTAAAAGCTTTGCTGCGCTGCCTGAGTTTTACATTGAGGATGTTGCTGAGTTTATGCTTTTTATTGTGCAGTAAGTTTATTTGTTTCTTTTTTTCAAATTTTTGTTTCTGTGCATCAAACCCTGAACTGTTTCTATTGTTTTTGTGTTCTTTTTATTTTTTGATAAGCATCTGTTGTTTTTTGTTGTTGTTGTAAGGTATTCTCCTCCGGTTCTCTATGAGCCCTGCACTCAGGACATTGTTACCTTTTTGGTGGTGTTCATCTGCAGTCAGAACTACATCAGAAACCCTTACCTAATTGCCAAGCTGGTAGAGGTCCTGTTTGTTACTAATCCAGCAGTTCAACCTCGCACCCAGCGCTTCTTCGAGATGATTGAGAACCACCCGTTGTCTATCAATCAGCTCGTCCCTGCCCTCATGAAGTTTTACACAGGTTAGTAAGCTAGGTTTTTCAAAGAATTGAAAACTATCTTTGCTAAATAATATAACGGGTTGTAACCATATAACGGGTCATTCATAAGCATTTTACAGAAAATATTTAGTTTGGATTGCTGTATGTTAACATTTTTGTTACCTTATTTGGATTGATTTTTTTTTTTTTTAACAGACGTTGAACATACAGGAGCCACAAGCGAGTTCTATGACAAATTCACTATCCGTTACCATATCAGTACCATTTTTAAGAGCCTCTGGCAAAACATCGGACATCATGGCACTTTTCTTGAGGAGTTTAAGTAAGTCTGTCTTTTACTCTAAATGGGAGTATTTAAATATTTAAATTGCTTTCCAAAACGGCTCCTGCTAAAGGTTTTTGGATTATAATTTTCCACCCTACTCCCTTTGAAACACTGGGTTCCATAAGTGAAACATTTCTTATACAGCATTCAAAGGAAAAGGCTAAACATATATATTTTTTTAACCGTTTTTGAGAGTTTACCCCAAACTGACTTTTACATTACTGCATTTTATTTTGGTTGTGCTTACATGAAACATTTTCAATCGGATTAGACTGCATATACACAAGACTACAATTTATTGCCTCAAAATAAATATTGCAGTCTTTACCTGTCCTAGATTTATTATTCCAAAATGTATAGTGTCAAAAGCTCGGACACTGCAACTCCTCTGTTTAACTTTTGATTTAAAAAAACCCCAACTAATTATATTAATAACAAGTTTCAGGATATAAAAGTGCCTGTCATTCTTTAATAAATAACATTATTATATGCAACATTACTATTCAGAGTATCTTTTATATTTTGTTCATGAGTTATGTGCAGCATCTGCTTATTAAATTGATAATATATTCAAGGTAATGCTTTAATCAATTTCTTGTGAGCTCCTTCTATAGTAAATAATCAACATCACCCAAGTGTTTCTTAGTAGAACCTGTGCTAATAGTGATCATCATCATGTGGTGGTGATTTGTTATTTATTACTTTTTTCCCTCCTCACACGCTGATACTAGCTCTGGGAAGCAGTTTGTGCGCTACATTAACATGCTGATCAATGACACAACATTCCTGCTGGATGAGAGCTTGGAGTCTCTGAAGCGCATCCATGAAATACAAGAGGAGATGAAGAACAATGAGCACTGGGAGCAGCTACCCAGGGTTAGTGCACAAGTAGATAAAGAAGTTTCTGATGTTTTGTTCTGCTGATTTGTAAACGGAAGAAAATTTCTTATTGAATCATACCGATGTGTCTCGTTTGCCCCAGGAGCAGCAGCAGAGTCGCCAATCCCAACTGACGCAGGATGAAAGAGTGTCTCGCTCTTACCTGGCTTTAGCCACAGAAACTGTAGACATGTTCCACATTCTCACCAAACAAGTCCAAAAACCTTTTCTCCGCCCTGTGAGTTATACATCTTTGTTTTTAATGCATCCTTAGAGCGGACCTATTTATTACAGTATTAGGTTCTTATAGAGCACTAGAGGAAACAGTTTATAAATGTATATACAGTGGAACCCTGCCATTCGTCTGCCTCTCTACTCGGTATTCGTCCAACTTGTTCAAGTAAAATTCAACTTGTCATTCGTAACGCTTGCTCCGCGATTTGGACAGCGTCACTTTATTACTGGCCGAGCCACGCGGTCGCTTCAGCTCAGTCTAGTCACTCTTTCCGTACGCTACACATCATCCACACAAGCTCTGTGAGACTTTGTGCTATTTTATTGTTATTTATATTAAAAATAGCGCAGCCATGGGTCCAAAAAAGATTAATTGTTCAACCAGGCCTAAAAGTTAAGCAGTGAGAATGACAATTGAATTAAAAAAAAACTTGTTGCAAAGTTTGAAAGCGGAATTCGTTTCTCTGATCTGGCAACTCAATATGGCATGGTGAAATCAACCATATCGTCTATACTGAAAAATAAAGACATAGGTTTAAATAAGCAATCATCTGTGGGTCTGGAACTTGGATTAATCCAATTTACATTATATCTTATATGGAAAAATGATCCACCATTCCAACTGCCTTTTGGAACGAATTGTGTTCGATTTACGAGGTTCCACTGTAATATAATAATGTTATCAGCCTGGATATTTTGATAGAGGCTAATAGCACAGTAGTGAAAGTTCCTGTGAATAAGTAGCTTTGGTATATGGGTAAACAGTGAAGGATTAGTAAACACCTGCTGCCCTGTAAATGAACCTCCTGCATGCTGATCCTAGCAGGTATTTATAGTCTTGCTTGAAAGTTAAGCTGCATGTAACCATTTGGTAGAGTTTGTTTAGAGACAGGAAGGTGCTCTTAATAATTGAGTACTGTATAAGAAATCTAAAGGTTGTTCATATCTAATATAAAGAGATATTCGATTACATTTTACAGGAACTTGGTCCACGGCTGGCTGCCATGTTGAACTATAATCTCCAGCAGCTGTGTGGGCCAAAGTGTCGAGACCTGAAAGTAGAAAACCCAGAGAAATACGGCTTTGAGCCCAAGAAGCTCTTGGATCAGCTTACCGATATCTACCTGCAGCTGGATTGTGCTCGCTTTGCTAAAGCAATTGCCGATGACCAGGTTCGAAGTGCCCTGTTACACAATTGGAAAACTACTGCATCGTTTTAATCTACAAGATTGTCCCATACGTTTTCCTACATAGACAAAGCTGGAGTTATGCTTGTAATGACTTAAATCTATGGGGGGTTTCCTGATGCACCATGGCCTTCAAATGCTCCTAAAGATAAACATCAAGTAATGAGATCTGGGGAAAATAGTTTTAATAAATAAATATTATTTTTCCTAAGTATGGAAACTGATGGGACACTTATGGGAATTAAGATGTTTCTCATTATATTTGTATTTTTTGGTCCAATCAGCGATCCTATAGTCGTGAACTCTTTGAGGAAGTGATTTCCAAAATGAGGAAGGCAGGCATCAAGTCTACCATCGCCATTGAGAAGTTTAAGCTTCTGTCCGAGAAAGTGGAGGAGATCGTAGCGCGCAACTCTCAGTCTGAAATGGACTATAGCGATGCTCCAGATGAGTTTAAGGGTACGGTGGAAATTTCACAGTCTTAGACAATAATCTGCTGGCAGAATGCAGTGTACACACTTCACACCTTGATTTCACTTGACCTCATGCCGTTTTAGTCACGGATATAAAATGGACAAAAAAAACTGTCAGCTGTGCTCTTTTTGTGAAGGAAAAATAGCTCATGTACTTAAATTTAGAGAAAGTGGTAGCTCAATCTTTACGTTGTTGGACTTCCAATTGGAATACCGGGGTCACCACCACTTGACCCTGAAGCAAAACCCTTAACTCCAAATTGCTCAGTTGTATAAAAAAGATAAAAGTAAGTTTTTCTGGATTAGGACGTCTGCCA
This sequence comes from Pseudolaguvia tuberculata, assembly GCA_026260255.1. Lineage (NCBI taxonomy): Eukaryota > Metazoa > Chordata > Actinopteri > Siluriformes > Sisoridae > Pseudolaguvia > Pseudolaguvia tuberculata. Next base: position 2,812,920 of record JAOTRA010000014.1, on the reverse strand, counting down.
AATGCTGTAAATATAAAATGTATGATGTTTATTTACCGTTGCACCTTCTGTAACCGTCAACATTTTAATTTTAACCCAACTAGTTAAGTTATTATACAAACAAAAGATTGAAATAACTCTTATATAATAACCCAATAATTTCAACCCAGATACTGGGTGCAGTGATTGGTACCCTATGATTGTAGCCATAGCACACTGCTTCATGCTTAAATGTACTCCATATTTGTAATCCTCTTTTCTAATCTACTTAAAAATTCTTTTATTAATCTTTTTTTTTTTAATTAAACATTTATTTTGCTGGTTTGTTGTGCTGTAACTACTGCATTTTTCCCTGTCAGATCCTCTGATGGACACTCTTATGACTGATCCTGTTCAGCTACCTTCTGGAAACATAATGGACCGCTCCATCATCTTGCGCCACCTTCTTAACTCCCCAACTGACCCTTTCAACAGGCAGCCTCTCACTGAAAGCATGCTGGAGTCAGGTACAAAACACGCACCATCACACACACACACACACACACACACACACACACACACATTTCAGTCAGTTTTGATCTTTAAAAAATGATATGGTGTTTTTCTTCAGTTCCAGAGCTGAAAGAACGTATTAATGCTTGGATGAGAGAAAAGCAAGGAGGACGATTTTATCAGTAAACAGAACTTTTTTTGGTTTTTTGCTGCGTAAGAAATCATGTTTCAGCAGATTGAAGAGGAAAGAGAAAATTTTTTTGTTATTCTTTTTCCCGCTTTTTCCATCGTAAAGGCTCTTGGTTCTAAAATTGAAGCAAAATAATAAAGCTTAGACTTTTAAACAAATTTGCTTATGACTTTATATACCTTTATTTAATTACATGGATGAATACAAAAACTACATTTCAGAGCTGTACTCAAAAAATGTTTTTACATAAGATGTTGCTAAGTTAATTTACTTTTTTATGTTCAGTGAAAGTATTTTGGTGTTAATTTTTGGTTGTTCATGGTTTTAGTCTATGAAAATGCAGGCAATATTGTCCGGACATTGGTACGGGTTATAAACTAACATACTTAGCCATGGTTGTCACTGTATCCTGATGGAAACACTGCATTGGTTATAGTATGTAAAAAGCTAGACACATTGATCATTCATTCATCTTCTTACTCGCTTATTCCCTAATTTGGGGTCATGGGGGTCTGCTGGAGCCTATCCCAGCACACGATGATACATTTAAAAAGATGACTGGGAAAAGATTTCTGTATTCCAAACATTTTATATAATTAAACATTTAATATAATTAATTTACAAACAGCTAGTTGTCACTAAACTTTACTGAGTGAGTGTTAAAAGCTAAAACCTCAGATGAGAAACCACGAATGTGGACCAGTTTACAGCCTAAACATAATGAAAACGATGCCAGTCCATACAGCGGCTCCATTAGTTTTCTTTCCACTTGCAGTTTTTATACAATACATTGATTTTGCATCCCCTGCTCTTCAGATTCAACCCGGTTCTTGAGCTTTGTTGTAAATTTTGAGTCACATACACCTGCTTTTCACAGGAATCTATTTCCTTTGGCGAGAACCTTTTTTGATCTGGATACAAACTAATAAATATTACTGCACACATGCATGTTGTTATTGGTTACTTTTGTTTACATGTGTTAGCAGCGACACTTTTACTGCATTTGGCTGATACCCTTATTCAGAGGGACCTGCCTTTGTCTTATAAGTGAAGTAAAGATATTTATCATTTTCAACACAGTGAAATTTCTTTGCATATCGCAGCGTAGAAAATTGAAGTCAATGCAGAACCGATCAGATTCACATGGATCTACATACAGATTAGGACATAGAGTGAAATGTTGTTTTTGGGGGTTTTTAAAAAATTTTTACCACTGTCCCAACATTGAGTAGAACTAGGAACATGTATATAATCAAAAGTAATTATCTAAAAGGTGGCGTGATGGCGTAGGGGTTAGTATGGTCACCTCACAACAAGAAGGTCACGGGCTCGATTCCCAGACAGGGGATCTTTTTGTGCATTTGCATGTACTCCCAGAACTTTGGTGGGGGTGATGGACTGGTCCAGGGTGTACCCCTCCTTCTCACCCTACGTGATTGCAGCAAACTCCCGTGACCCCAAATTAAGAAAATAAGATGAATGAATGAATATCTAAAGAAAAAATCTGTGTAAAGTGCACTAATATCAGTTACACTAGGAGGCACTGCGCATGATCAGTGCAATCTTAATTACAGCAGTGTTGGATATTATAAAACTTTTGAACTATTCAATTTTTTTATTAGTAAAAAATAACACGTAGCTTATTAGTTTATTTTATTTATTTTATTTTTGACATGCGCTTTAGAATAATCCTGAAAAGTCCTAAACCGCTATCCGTATCCGAGAGTAACGAACGGAATGAAGATCATTTCCAACGAAAAATCGCGTTCTTTTCTCTTATATATTCCACCACTAGGGAGCGCACTTTCCATACAGGACCAGAAAGATATCCCGCAGCATTGCGTCACGCACGTCCCACCCACTCCTACCAGCTCTTGTTAATCATTGGATGAATCACGGCATTCGCAACCGCTACTCTAATACTATTGGTTGTTTAAAATGTCACGCAAAATACGTACGGGGCGGTTGACGTCATCGTTTCAGTAAATCAAGGCAGTCGAGCATAATCTGAATTTAACTATAGCGGGGCGATATTTCCCCCTGGAATCAACATCCATCTTTTATAAATAAATAAAAAAAACCTAGAAAACCCTGTAGGGTTTAGCGCATCAAAGTGGAGGCACAAATACCGCGATAATGGATTTATATCGACTTTCGAAGGGTTTGTTAGTTGCTTTTGCTCTGACCATCGCTGCCTGACGTCGGTAGACGTCAATACGGGTTTCGGTTTTCTTCTCTGGCTTGTTTTTCTGGAGTTGATCTCAGATTCGGAGCGGATTAAACAAGGTAATATGCATGAAATAAAAACGCGATCTAATCATTTTAGAACGTTTTTTATATTTTAGTTTCTATAGTTTTAAAGCTAATTCCAGGCTCAAACGCAGTATGTAATCGGATTATTATTATAGTTGTTTATTCCTTAATATTTAAATAAATAAACAAAACCTACAGTAATAATCTCTAATCTAATCTCCTAGATTGGAAATCCAGTGTATGCGCAAAGTCACCGCTTCCAACCGTGCACGGATATAATACAGTCATCTTATTCTTACTATTCTTACTATTCATAATAAAATTTATTATTATGTCTGACTTTAGAAAAAAATATTGATAATTATAATAGCGAGTTCAATTAGAAATGTCTCTTATTTAGTTGCATTAATTAGTTATTATTAATGAATGAACGGATGTGTACCATAGTTTCCTGCTAAACATTAATACTGGGATTCAAAAGTCAACGTTTAACTCTTAATTGAATTTTATCTAATTATTTGTATAATTATTAATTGTATATTGTTTATTGATCTATTCGCTTTAACATTCCTTGTCTGATCTACACAAGTGTGTGTGTGTGTGTGTGTGTGTGTGTGTGTGTGTGTGTGGATATGAGGTTACTTTTTTGTTGTCTGCGGCCCAATGGCCTTATTTCATGGGCGTATGCCTGAGAAATAACAGCCTACAAGGGCATTGATGGGCAAAAAAAATACAGCTGTTTTAATGATCGGGATATTCATCATTATTTACTCTAAACTAAAATCTTTATCCTTATTAAACTATGTGGAAATAACGGAGGTCGTAAGGATGTTATTATTTTGTTGTTATACTCCGGACCGACTGAACTTCCGTCGTCCATTATTCCTTTCCAGTCTTTCTTGTTTATTAACGTGATTATCCGAACAATTAATTCTTATCCTAATATATTTAGGACACATTAAAGACGAATAATGTGTTCTATAGCGAGAACTCGACCCATCGAATCCCATCCCTTCCCATCCCTTCCCCTATCCCATCCCTTCCCCTATCCCATCCCATCCCTTACTGCAGTTGACCGGCAGCCATGTTTGAAATGGCTGTGAGTGGAAACCATCTAACGGCGCAGCTTTAAAAAGCCTAATTACAAATGGCTCCTTAATGATCATGTAGTGCACTTGATATGGCGGCGATAACCCTATTATTTGCGCCCTATGTAGGGCTTTTACAAAAGAGGAAAGATGGCTATTTGAGATAGAACCTCTTACAGCAGCTATTGATTTAGAATAAACTCCTGACTTCACTAAAATTATTTATTCATTTCGGTTGATTGTTTTTGTAAGTGTGTGTTATCTGTATAATAACATTTATTATTATTATTATTATTTTATAATGTCATATTTTTGCATGTTCTCCCGTGCGTGGGTATCATCCGGGTATGCCGGTTTCCTCCCACAGTAAAAACATGTACATTAGGTTGATTGGTGAGTCTTAAATTGCCCATAGGAGTGAATGTATGTGTGAGTGGTTGTTTGTCTGTGTGGCCCTGCGATGGACTGGTGATCCCCTGCCTCTGGCCCTATGTCTGCTGGGATAGGCTCCAGCAAACCTTGTGACCCAGAAATAGGAAATAAGCGGGTAAGAAGATGAATGAATGAATATTATAACATTAATTAGAGTTTTTGTCACATACATATTCATATTACACTGTTCAGTGAAATGGGTGTGTAAAGTGAAAATAAATAACACTAAAAATAGAGGTATTAAAAGTATAAAATATAACTATTATAAAAAATATGCCAGGTATTCATAATGTTTAATAATCTTCAACAAACCCTTTGACCCGGAATTAGTGATTAAGCAGGTTAGAAGATAAATAAAAGAATGTGTATTAATATTCTTTTTGCTGTGCGGTGATGTACTGGTTAGCATGGTCGCCTCAGAGCAAGGAAGGTCCCAGGTTCAATTCCGGTTCAAAGGGTTTTTCTGTTTGGGGTTTGCATGTTTTTTGATTGGTGATTTTACTTTGCCCATAGGTGTGTGTGTATGTGTGTGTGTATGTGTATGTGTATGTGTGTGTGTGTGTGTGTGTGTGTGTGTGTGTGTGTGTGTGTGTGTGTGTGTGTGTGCGTGCGTGCGGCTCTGCGATATACTGGATAGGTGACCTGGTTTTACCCCTGCCTTTCGTCCAATGTGTGCTGAGATAGGCTCCGGCAGACCCGGTGACCATGAAATTAGGGAATAAGTGGGTTTGAAAATGAATGAATTAATGAATCTTCATTTACAGCTACTAATGTTTGTTAGCATCCTATTCTGTATTTTTAGCTGCTTGATCATTAGACATGGTATCATGTATTACTCAATAAAACTTGACAGTACCTTTCAGAGCTTTGACTGTTCTTTTACTGATCCTACAACATCCCCCGTTTAACACTGATTAGTTTGAAGTAAAATTTCAAAATCAAATTACATCATCTTATTTCGTTGATTTTTTTTTTTTTTAACATTTGTTTGTTTTTATTTCAGGCCCTTAATTCCGCACTGCGTTGTGACACCGGTTGACCTTTCCAACCATGTCTGGGGCGTCTGTGAAAGTGGCGGTCAGGGTGCGTCCCTTTAACTCAAGGGAGACCAGCAAGGAATCCAAATGCATTATTCAGATGCAAGGCAACTCGACCAGTAAGTATTCCTGGATGTTTCTCCAATCCCTTCGGATAGATCATATTCCTTGCCCTTGAAGCCAGTATGCTGACTATGTTTTGTGTGTCTGATGACATTCTGTCACATGCCTCCAGTGCTGGGTTAGATGAATAAAGGATTATGCTGGGCCCCAGGGTGAAAATCCAGCCAGATCAGTAAGATGTCAGTCTTAATGAAAACATGAATAGGTTAGATTTAATAGATTTGGGTTTAAAGAAAAAATTCTAAAAATTGATTTGATGTGGATATGCTATTGTAAAGAACCAACAGGTTAGTTTTTTTTGGTAAGACCTGTTCACGTTTTACACCTTCTGCTTTTCTTCCTTTCGTAGAGCTCAACTAGACCCTCGTGACCCTGAATTAGGCTATAAACATGTATAGAAGATGACTAAATGAATGAAAAAACAAAACATGCACACTGCCTCTGGATCACGAAGTCATGTGGATCGCATGATCTCACAGCTGTGATTCTCTCGCACACACACACACACACACATTGCGGGGACTTTCCCTGTATGCTCCTCAAATATGTGTTAACCATAGAAATAATGAATTATTTTCATAATTGATTAATCAGCGTTTTAATTTCAAAGAATTCTTGTGTTATGCTAGTTCTAACTGAGAAATGAAACTGGAAAATCACTTCATATTCTTTACATTTATATTATTTATACTTTTTATGCATGAGCATCAGGAGCGCATTTTACGACATTTTATGTCACGCAGTACGGTGATTGTTTTACTACGTTGGTCTTGCTTTAGCCGTGTCTTCTTCAGTGTGAGAACTAAATTGCAGTTTTGTGCTACAGCGCCACCCTGGTAAATTGTGTGTGTGCAGGCCCTTGCATTAGTTTACATAATATCATCAAAAATATGTCGAATAATTGTTTCAGTCTTACTTTGCATGTTCTCCCCATGCTTATGTGGGTTTCCTCCTGGTACTCCGGTTTCCTCCCTTTCCTTCCCTCCTCTGTTGAATGATTGGGCAACAACTGCAGAAGTGATAAGGGAGACAGCTAGGAAGGTACTTGGTGTGACATCTGGAAAG
>JAOTRA010000014.1:2777960-2800460 GCA_026260255.1 Pseudolaguvia tuberculata | reverse complement strand
AAAGCATAAACACATTAATAGTAAAGGTTAACATTTGCACATTGTTGTATGGTCTCTTCAACATTGCAACTAATCCACAAAGGACACCTGACATTATACTTTCTGTAATGTGACTATTGCGATTATAGATACTGAAACGATATATTGTGCTGCACGGCTGATCTGTTTTACTCAACACTTTAAACTGTGTTATGATCAAGTTCCTGTCTTATAGCTGAAGAACTGGTGTTTCTGGCACTGACCCTTAGACTGAAACCCAGGCCGAGCGTGTTGCTTTTCTGTTTGGGCCGTTGCTAAGGCCAGAGTTTGCTCTTCAAATTCATCAGCCTCTCCTTCATTTTTCCAGCCTGCAAGCAAACCCCCCACCACCACCCCATCCGAACAACTCTTCACCAGTCCTCCTTTTTCACGCAGTCGTCCGCTTTTGCTTTCAAACTCTGACGCAGTCAGTCACAGAGACTTTAGCAGCAGCTGGCCCTCTGTTAGCACTATTAATATCCTACAGTAAATTCCTGTGGCACAGCGATGCCACGCGGCTTATCCCCCCAATCCCCCCGCTGCACTACATGTAGGGACACGGAGCAGGCCCGCTTTTCCTAACTCACTAAATACCAGACATGGTTGCACATTCCTGTATATTAAGACAGCAATGCAACAAGAGAGAGGCGTGTGTGTGTGTGTGTGTGTGTGTGTGTGGGAAGAGAGAGAGGAATGTGTGGATCGCAAAGTGGAGGTGGGCAGAAAAGAATGAGCTTAAAAAAATAAACAAACAATCATTTGCTGAGTGACAGGGGAGACTGACAAATGGAAACCTCTGCAATCGGTCATCATTTAAAAGAGATAGACAGACAGAGAAAAAAAGATGGGGAGACAGAGAAACTGAGATGAAGATAGAGTCCTTCTCTTAGTCTCCATGTCAGGCCCCTTTTTTTTTTTTTTTTTTTTTTTTTTTTTTTTTTAAATATATATATAGTATAAAATGAATTTGGATGTAATAATTAAATGGAAACTGGGTTGGAAGCTCTGCCTCTATTCGTGGTCACTGTATGGTGTGACCTTGTTTTGCTCTCAAGTCCATACATGTGCTGTGTATCTCTCATGTTCAATAGAAAAGCACTCAAAGTCCATTCAAATAACACAACGGCAGGGAATTTCTAGAGTTCCTGTTTGCAGCAGCAGATTTTCACATGTCTGCTGTAATTAATAAATACAATCACATAGTTAACCAATGTAGAAGCTGCAGTCTTTAATGTTTCTAATTTCACTTATTTCCAAAAACATGTACATTAAGTTGATTGGTGATTCTAAATTGCCCATAGGAGTGTGTGTGTGGTTGTTCGTCTATGTGTGGCCCTGTGATGGACAGGCGATCTGTCTAGGGTGTCCCCCTGCCTCTTGCCCTATGTCTGCTTGGATAGGCTCCAGCAGACCCCTATGACCCCGAATTAGGGAGTAAGCAGGTAAGAAGATGACTGAATAAATGAGTTTCTGTTATCGGGTGGCATAGTGGTTAGTGGTCGTCTCACATCAAGAAGGTCCCAGGTTCGATTCCTGGCCAAGGGGACTTTCTGAGTTTTTGTGAGCGCCCCTCACTTGCAAGGATTTTCTCTAGGTAGGTACTTCGGTTTCCACCCACAGTCCAGTACCGCAACCTTTCATTCTATGTACGACTTTGGAATCCAGCAGATTCCCATGACCCTGAATTGGGGAATAACCACTGGGTTAGTGGTAGATGATTGGAAGACCAGGATAAAAAAAAAGCCAATGAAACTATTAAAAAAAATCGATTAAGAGAACTGTGCAGTAAATAAAGATGAACGGTTCTGTACATTGTGTTAATGTTTTCTTTTCCTGTTTTTTTCCCCACCAGCTATATTAAATCCCAAAAACCCCAAAGAAGCACCCAAATCCTTCAGTTTTGACTACTCGTACTGGTCTCACACTACGGTAATGTTTCTCTTTTATACATTTCGAATTCCTCAATTTTTCATCATCTGTTGTGGTAGCAGAACGAACGCTCACTTGGCTGCCTGACCATCCAATCCCTAATCTTTTGGTATATAGGTGGATGATCCTTGCTTCGCATCCCAGAGTCAGGTGTACAATGACATCGGGAAGGAGATGCTGCAACACGCCTTCGAAGGCTACAACGTCTGCATCTTTGCATATGGCCAGACTGGTGCTGGCAAATCCTATACCATGATGGGAAAACAGGAAGAAGGACAAGAAGGGATCATCCCTCAGGTTCGTAAGAATTGAGTGTAATGAAGTGAGGCGTAAGGTGTAAAGGATAGCCAAAGTGAACGCATCCGATTTATCTGTGAAGCCAGCGTAGCCTGAGGACATTAAGGAATTAAGCCGTCTCGAGCATTGTGCTTTATCGATCAGTCTTTCACCACTGCCTAATGCACCATTTTCATCCCTTCTTCTCTCTCTTTTCTCCCTTGCAGCTTTGTGAAGAACTCTTTGAGAAAATCAATGACAACAACAATGAGGATATCTCTTATTCAGTAGAGGTGACTGGCACTTGTTTCCTACAGACATTCCCAAAATCACCCAAGGGACATTTGCTTCTGCCGGCAAACAGAAAAGCACAGTTCAATTTGTAAAAAAACAAACAAACAAAAACCCTCTGCAGAAATCTAATGGACCAAGGTCTGTTTCTTCTGTGTGTTTTCTATACTAGGGATTCATTACGACTGTAAGTAGGTTAAAGCGGTTACTGAAAATGAAAGACAGAATAAGAAAGATTGGAATAAAACAGAACATACACTTGATATGAAAATAAATGTTGTTGGCCATCATTTCAATAAATCTGAACTGATATGGGACGGGAAGAGCCCTGAGCTGGAATCAAACCTGGAACATCCAGAGCTCAACAGCCCTGTACAACGGGGAATGATTTTTTCCAAAAGTGTCCATGGTGTAGAAGGTCATGGTTCTGGCTTGTTGAGGGTCTGTCCTTTAGTGAAATCAAAAGAATGAATTAATAAGTTATTAATTTATTTTTATTTGTCAGTCAGGGCCTTATTAGCATTTTATTAAATATTTATTTCACTAAAGTTTAGGGTGAGGAGCTCAGAGTAGAGCTGCTGCTCCTCCACGTCCCGGATGAGGCCCTGACTTAGGACTATGGAGGGACTATGTCTCTTGGTTGGCCTGGGAACGCCGCTGGGTTTTCCTGGAAGAGCTGTAGAAAGTGTCTGTGCATCCCTACTTGGACTGCTGCCCCCGTGACCTGCTTCCGTATAAGTGGCAGAAGAAAAAAACATGGAGAAATAAGACATTAATATTTAATATTTACGAATATACACTGCTGGGCTACTCATGGTGTAGTAGGTTAATGAGACACACTTGAGAAATACATGAGAAATAAAATAATGATATAATCAGCATTTAATAACTACAGGACTCTTTCTGAATCAGTTATTATGACTGATCCAGAACCCACCCGCCTTTTCAAACAGTGACACGGGTTACTACCTAATGCAATTGTGCTGAGCGACCGTCGCATCACATCAAAGATCATCAGCAGCAATCAAATTTCTTTGATATTATTTGTGATATTTTTTATGTTAATAAAAGTTAGGGTTTTTGTCATTGTATATTTAGGCAGTTGAAACCAATTTAGCATTCATTTGATCATTCATTGATTTATACACTAATTAAAATAGCAAAAGAATGCAAGGAAACTCCAATGAACAACCCAGTCCCAGATGACACCATTATTACTGGTGTTGCCACAAGACTAAACTGTGAGAGAATTTCCTCACCGTCACACATTCGTTTTGTGTAAAAAAAAAAAAAAAAGAGGTAGAATATATTAAATATATACATTATTCCTACGTTGTAATTAAATTATATTGAAATGTATATTTCTTCTTAATTATAACACTGTCTTTATATAGGTAGCCTACATGGAAATTTACTGTGAGCGAGTGAGGGACCTGCTGAACCCCAAGAACAAAGGCAATCTCCGTGTAAGGGAGCATCCGTTGCTGGGACCGTATGTTGAAGACTTGTCCAAATTGGCCGTGACCTCTTACACGGACATTGCTGACCTTATGGACGCTGGTAACAAAGCCAGGTAAGAATCGCATCCCCATATTAAAAACACCTTTTTTCTCATGAGCCTGAATACAGTAGAAGGAATAGTGTCTGGAAGTGATTCTGATGTGTCATTAGCGTGGCTGTCTTTACTCTAAATAGCAGCTTCCTGAAACGGAAGCCTTTCACTTTTACTGAAACACATGGTCTGCTGGTTTGCTCCTGAGGGAAAGACTTTATTCTTAATGCCAATGGAGCATGGAGGGTTTATGTCATAAAACCCATAGTCGAGTGTATCCTAGACAACCGCATCATAGCTCTTTTTTATTCTTGCATGTGCTAGTGGTTTGTAGGATAATCCTTAAGTAAAAGCAGCTGAAACAAACCAATACACAAATACTGTAGCAGATGACACACTTGGTTATGATAAACATTTACTTATCTTGTGCAATACATCAGCATTTTTATTATTTAAAAAATAGTTCTGGTTATTTTATGGCTTTATTGATTGGACACATTGGGAAGATGGAGTGAGAGGTGGGACTGGAAATAATCAGGACTGGGAATCGAATCCGGGTCCCAACAACTCACTATTAAACAGCACTTTTATTACATTTTCTGACTTGATGGCAACTTGATTAAGTGGAAAGTGGTAGCCGAGTGTCTAGAATGTTTGTTGTATGTTGTTCCAGCATGACAATGAACCTGAGAACAAAACCCCTGAGCTCCATTATCACATGCTAGGTTTTTATTAGAGTAAAAAAACAGTGTTTAACACAAAGTCCTGATCTTACCACCACTTAACACCTTTGGGATAAACTGGAATGTTCGTCTGACCCACATCAGACCTCCTTACCTAACATTTAATGTCTGATCTCACTAATACTGTTGGAGTACACCTGATCCTCAGGTGACCACAAACTTTATGAAATATAAAGCATGTTTGTGTTATTATGTGTGGTTCTGGTCTCATGGCCTCTTTCTCCTCTCCAGGACTGTAGCTGCTACTAACATGAACGAAACAAGCAGCCGCTCACACGCCGTTTTTACCATTGTCTTCACTCAAAAGAAGCATGACAACGATACGGACCTGTCCACAGAAAAGGTGAGAACGGTCAACACCTCGATCAGTGCACAGATCCAGAGGTTTTATCTACAGGGTTCAGAGGGAGGGATGAAGGGAGTTTTGTGTGACTATTGTGTGACGGCTTGATGAACAAAAGCAGCCCTGTTGTGTCAAATCTGTCTCACTGCATTACCCTGTGTAGCAGCTAGAAATGAGGACAAAATGTGTAAATCTTTTGTAAAGTTTGATTGGTGTTAGAAATGTAACTAGTGTTATAGTTCAAGAATTATGGCGATGTGGTGGCCTAGTGGTTAGCATGGTCGCCTCACAACAAGAAGGTCCAGGCTTTTATTCTTGGGCTGGATTTTTTTGTGCTGAGTTTGCATGTTCTCCTGGGCCCTTTCCTCCAGGTACTGAGGTTTCCTCCCACAGTTAAAAAAGATGTACATTAGGTTGATTGGTAATTCTAAAATTGCCCATAGTAGTGAATATATTTGTGAGTGGTTGTTCATCTATGTGTGCCCTGCGATGGACTGGCCACCTGTCTGGGTTGTACGCCTACCTCTCGTGCTGGGATAGGCTCCAGAAGACCCCATGACCCCAAATTAGGGAATAAGCGGGTAAGAAGATGAATGAATGAATTATAGTGATCACCGTTATCTCTTCTTTGGGTTTGATTTGTGTCTATGGCATTAATGTTTTTTTGGGTTTTTTTTTGTTTCAGGTCAGCAAAATCAGCTTGGTGGACCTGGCAGGCAGTGAACGTGCGGATTCAACCGGGGCCAAAGGCACACGTCTAAAGGTACACACTTATTATACAGTCCCTCCAGGCTTGGATTGTTCGGGATTGAAGGCTCCCGAATTGTATGGCAGCTTTTCAATAACAATCTGATGCATGTTGCATGTTGTTGCAATTAAATCGTGGGATTGTGTTAAAAAAGCATTACAGAACTTTACATGCGGTGATAAAACAGTCCAAGGCTTCAAGGCTTTGGTTATTTTTTTCAGGATTTGATAGTTCGCTTTTTATAGGGTTGCATAAACCAGATAAAAAGGGGAGGGTTGCGTTAGGAAGGGCATCCAGCATAAAACGTCGCCAAGTCGAATGTGCGAATGTCCGCTGTGGTGACCCTTAATGGGAACAGTCCAAAAATAAAATAAAACTTCAGAAAAATATGGGAAACATATTATAACGTTTTCAGGTGTTTTGTTGCAATAAAATTGTAGAATTGTGTTAAAATTGCAACACACAACATTGTATGCATTGTAAAAAAAAAACAGTGTTGCTTTTATGAAGAACATTCAAAAATTGCTTCGTCATCTCTTGCTGGCTAATAGAAGATGTTAGTGTGGGACATGTCCACGTCTTTAAAATATAAAAAAGTATGCGAATACTGACATATTGGCCAAAGTTTGTATGGAAGTGGTGGCTTGGTGGTTAAGGTGTTGAACTATTACCAGAAAGACCAGGGTTTAATTCCCAGCACCACCAAGCCACCACTGTGACCCTTTGGACAAGGCCCTTAACCCACAATTGTTCAATTGTAAGTCGCTCCGGATAATGCTGTAATTGTATGGGGAAACCTATGACCCCTAATAGGATCATCCGAAAGGAGAAGCAGAAGGTGGGTGGGTACTGGACCAGTCATAATAATTAATTCAGAAAGATTCCTGTGGTTATTAAATGCTGATTTATATCATTTTAAGTTCATTTATGTCTCAAGTGTCTATGTCTCATTTAGCCAAAACAACATCACACATTCACCCCTTTTTTTTTTTTTCCTTTGCTTCACAGGAAGGTGCAAACATTAACAAATCTCTGACTACTCTTGGAAAGGTCATCTCTGCTCTGGCTGAGGTGGTAAGTGTTCTCCAGTAGTATTATGGAGTCTATAAGCCTGCCGTGAACTTCCTGTCTGTCTCTCCTGACTGTCTGATTGCAGTGCTCTAACACTGTGTGCTCTCTCTCTCTCTCAATGCTTCGCTCCTTAGGATAATTGTACCAGCAAGGTAAATCGTGCTTCTGTGATAAACCCGAATCCTCAAACTACCAATCTTGACATCCCCTAACCTTTTGTTCCATCTTAAGCATCTCTAACATTTAATGTTAACATTCCACCTAGTTTTAGAAACTAAACTGTTTCAGAGATCTGTGATGAATTTAACTTGCTATTTTTGGGCCACAGAGCAAGAAGAAGAAGAAGACCGACTTTATTCCTTACCGAGACTCTGTGCTAACGTGGCTGCTGAGAGAGAATTTAGGTACGTGTTCAAAGACTCTAGGTTTGGGCAGAACGGTGATTTGTTGGTTAGCAGTAAGTAATGATTTCCGGGCAGGAGAAATCTTTTAACGCTTGCATGGGTTTACTCAGGGAACGCCGGTTTTTTTCCCCCCCCACAGTCCAAAAACTTAGGTTGATTGATTCTGACTTGTCCAGTTTGTATGAGTGAGTTTATGTGTGGCCCTGTTATAGACTGGAAACCTCTCCCGTGTATACCCCTCCTGCTTTTTACCCTTTCAGATACCTGGGATCTATATTGGGACTAGCAGATGTTTGTGTTTTTTCTAGTTATTAAGTGTAGACGATTGACAGATTAAGATAGAGTAAGAGAATATGTCTGATGTTATCACTTTCTTCTCCAGGTTTCTCCTGATGCTTAAACCTGACATTTCTTTGTTTCAGGTGGAAACTCGAGAACTGCCATGGTGGCTGCCCTGAGCCCTGCTGATATTAATTACGATGAAACCCTGAGCACACTAAGGTATGTTACACATGAACACACGAGTAAGGTACATTCTCCCTGTGCTTGTGTGAGTTTTTTCGGGGTACTCCTGTTTCCTTTCCACAGTCCACAAACATAAGGTTGATTGGTGATCCTAAATTGTCCATAAGTTTGTGTGTGTGTGTGTGTGTGTGTGTGTGTGTGTTTGTTTGGTTGTTTGTCTATGTGTGACCCTACAATATACCTGTCCCGAGTGTACCTTGATGCACTCAGGGCTCCAGCAGACTCCTGTGACCCCAAATTAGGAACTCGGCAGGTTAGAATATGAATAAATGAATGAATGAATGAATGATATTGTACAGAAAGTCCAATTTTGCTTAAAATGTAAAGATAAAAACCCGTATTTATGCAGCATAAGAATAAAAAAATGTAGATTAGGAATCAATTCTGGAATCGAATTGTGACTGCCAAAATCATTAGTGTTGTAATTTCATACTAGAACGCTTGTTGACTAGCTGCCACTTAATTCTAACATTTTGCTAAAAAATCACCATGGCTTTATAATCTCTTTTATATATAAATCTAAAGCCACCAGGATCCAGCGTTTGTTTGGCTTTTTTATGACACATAATACGCAAGTAAAATTTTTTGGCTTCTGTCTGACTTCCTCCCACAGATATGCTGACCGAGCCAAGCAGATTAAGTGCAATGCCGTGATCAACGAAGACCCCAACGCCAAGCTGGTGCGTGAACTGAAGGATGAAGTGACTCGCTTAAAAGATCTGCTCAGGGCCCAAGGTCTCGGGGACATCCTGGACAGTAAGTCAGAACACAATGCCTCCAGCAAACCGCCAGCTAACTTTACCAATCATCCATCACAAATATTAGTGGAGAAATGGACATGCTTTCTTCGCCCTTCCTCTCTGCTTTTAATCTAACGCTGTTCTTTCTCCGCATTAGGGACTTTAGGCTTGGACAGCTGCGGGGACGGCTACGGTGAGCTAAGAGAGACAAAGCTAATTTGCGCATGTGTGAATTTGACTTGCTGCTTTCTGCCGCCGTAGCTTGTTGCTCTGCTGTGGCAAAAAACGCACCTTTTGGTAAAGTTCGCATAGGTTTCTATGACTGAGTTTTTCTTTTGTTCTGTTTTGTTTCTTCTTTATTTTAGATATATTTAGACACCAAGTAATTTATTTAAAGCTATTTTATCTGCTTTTAAGTATCGTTCCAAAAGTAGATGGGTATTTTCACACCTAAAGTGTTCACCCAGCTTTAGTTCGCTTTACCGTAGCCATCCCTACTGCTGATGCTCTTCAAACCTTAGTTCCATTCTAGGTCTCCTAAAGGATAAAGTTTTATAAGGTCATTTATTTTTATTTGTCACACTATATAGCAAGGGTTTGTTAAAAATATCCAATTTTCTGCATGTATCTTGTCCCTCCCTTCCTCCGTTCCATCTCTGCTGTGCCTCTCTACTGGTATGGACCGGCCTTCTTCATCACCACTTCTCTACTCGACTTCTCAAATCTTTCTCACGTTCTTCCTGCATTTTTTAAAGTTAAGCTAATGGGTATTGTTCACTGTGTGTGCATAATGGGCAGCGTCCTAAATCGCATACTACTTCATAAGGTACTACATGACCAATTAAAATGGGTTCTATAAACTGTGATGGGTAGTATGGATGGCGTTGATGGTAACTCAGTGTTTAGCACAATCGCTTCACAGCAAGATGGTCCCTGGTTTGATTTCTACGTAAAGGGCCTTTCTGGGTTTGCATGTTCTCCTTGTGGTGCGTGGGTTTACTCCGGGTACTCCCATTTCCTCCCACTGTCCATAAATAATAAATAACATGATGTATGTGATCACATCATGACAATTTTATGCTGGAAAGCAATTCAACCACCTAGATCAATGTTTTTACCTCTCCGGAATCTAATTTAAAATGCTGTGTCATCCACCATTTAAAAAAAAAAAAAAAAATGATTAGTGGCGTCTTCTGTAAGCTCTAGCGTGCATTATACAGTATGTTTAAATCCAGGTGGAATTAAGTTATCCCCACAGACATACTAAATAGTATGCGAATTTGGACTGCGCTTTGTTTCTCTGTCTCTCTCTCTCTCTCTCTCTCTCTCTCTCTCTCTCTCTTTAGCTGAGAGCTTTATGCATTGCTTTTGGCTGTCTCTGGAGTCAGACTTCTGCATGTCTGCATTTCTCATCTTTAGGCACAAAGAGCTCCAGACATATACAGTGGAGTTGGTTTTGAGTCTGGAGCAGATTTAGCAGGGTGTGTGTTGGGGGGGGGGTTCCCCTTGTATGGTAGATGGATTAGAATTGTTTATTTAGTGGAATAAGGATGTTTCTGTACCAGTTACACCACCTTGAGGCAGCCATCCTAAGGGTACAGATACAGGCCAAGTGTTCATCGCCTCAGTTCATGGGTCATGTGACTGGAAGCAACCAATCGATTGACTCACCTTTTCCATTACACTAAAATCTCTATGGTAAAAGCAGCTCATCCATCGCGGACATTTCTTTGTTGTAAAAGCGTAGCTGATGGTTGCTTAGCAACAACATACACCTCTAGATCGCAAGTAAATATTCACTATGAAAAGTAGGAGAAATTGTACGCCTAGCGTTTTCCACATGCTACATGTTAATGCTCCCCTACTTGTCAGTTGTGGTATTGCTAGGAATTCTGGTTCGATTTTTTAAATAAATATTTTCAGGCTTTTGTTTCAACAAAAATGTTACTGAAAAGATCTTGTTCAAGACTGGTTCAACTAGTACTGACCAATAACTATAATAAGCCCTATAATTACATTTTAATTCTATTTCAGTTGCCCAATGGCTTTAGCTTGGCACTGGGAATGAAATCGCTGATCTTTGGATAACCAGTCCAACAGCTTTTGAAACTTTTCAACAGCAGAAACGTTTTATTGACATGTTTTGAGCTGTAGATACAGATTTCTATTCTGCAATGTGACCGGATCATTTCAAAAATCTACCCCAGACATGTCCACATTTTATTTTGGGCAAAATATTTTTTGCATTACTTTCCTTAGTTTTAAATGTTTTTTCTTTTTTTAGTTTAACTTCTTGCAAATAAAGTGTTGTATTGTACATGTGAGTATCAATTACAGGTGACTTTACTCATTCTATGCACTACAAAAGAAAAGGTGCCCTAAACTTTATATCTACAGTATTAGAGGTGGATTATAGTGAGTTGCTGTACAGCAATATATTACAGTGATCGTTTTAGCTATGCAAAAGTTTAGATAATTAATATGCCCCCTGCTGGCTCTTCTGTTGTCGTCCTCGTTTTCTATCCTCTCTCTCACTCTCTCACACACACACGCTCATTTTGTTTGTAGTCAAAACTAAGTACTAAAGTACTTATTCTTGACAAAAATATTTTACACGTGCTAGTGTTTATTGAAAGTTTGTCTACTGAATTATTATACTGAAAAGATGGCTGAAGTCTCTGGCCAGTCTCCACCAGACTTGCGTTTCAGTTGCTTATTCTTATTCTCTCTCTCCAGTGCTCCCAGAGCTGTTTTTTGAGGGCTGTGTGTGTGTGTGTGTGAGTGTGTATGTGTGTAACACAGAATCCTACTGCCTCACAGTTTGGAACTGCAGCCTACATTCCTTTGTATATAAACCCCTTCCCTTTCCCTTATGCTCCTTCCTTTTTTTTTTTCTTTTTTTTTTCTCTCCTTCCTCTGTCTTTTTTTTCCCCCTTCTTTCTCATTCCTTCATGTTTCTCTACTTTCTGAAGTAAAAGTGGTTTTCACACTGCTTTAAATCATCAGTTTCACTCTGTAGTTTGTTCAGTATTCCCCAGTTCGGATCCACAAATGTATATCTCTTTAGAATGGAATGTTTATCAAAAAGTTTCGAGACATGTCAACAGATGGCAGCACATAGCTGTAGGCTTTTTCATACCCTCTCGTATACTGGATGTACTTAAATTATGACTTTAAAATATGACTAAGGTTTTCATTATTTAATGCTGTTATTTGGAATAGACATCTTTCAGATGTCGGAACGTCTAAATCACTGGTTGACCTTCATCTTTCTGGAGCAGACATTGTAGTCATTGTAAATGTAAAAAAAATCAATTATACTGGCGCGGTGGTTAGCACGATTGCCTCATAGCAAGAAGGTCCAGGTTTCCTCCCACAGTCCAAAAACTTGTTCATTAGGTTGACTGGTAACTCTGAAATTGCCCACCGACGTGTGTGTGGTTGTTCATCTGTGTGTGGCCCTGCGATGGACTTGTCCAGGGTGTATCCCTGCCTTTCGACTTAATGTGCACTTGGATAGGCTCCCGCAAAACCTCGTGACCCTGAATTAAGGAATAAGCGTCAGATGAATGAATGAATGTATGTTATTAAACTTGATATATAGGTAAAAGGTCACTAAGAATTCCGACCAAAATTTTAGACTGGTGTGAAAACCACTACATTCTTAACTTCATCCTTAGATCACAGTGTGTGTTTGTTTTTATATTTATTCTTTACTGTGTATTATTTGTCTTACTGCTGTTTCCTCCTCTTTCTTCTCTCTTGTTTTTCTCTCACGCTCATTATCGTTCCTCTTTTTCCCATCTCGTTCTCCATTTTTCCTCTCGTGTCTCCACTGTGGCTCAAGACCTGAAAGATATTCAGAACAGTCAGCATAGATACTTGCTTTCTTCAGAGAACCAACGGCCTGGTCATCTCTCCACAGCACCTATAGGTTCCCTCACAGTTTCGCCATCGTTGGGCTCTCTGTGCAGCCCCACAGGACTGCAGTCCGTCTGCAGCATCCAGGAGCGCATCATGTCTACACCCGGAGGAGAAGAGGCCATCGAGAGGCTTAAGGTAGGTCATACCACCGAATGTTTGCCATTAAGGCTTGTGTTGCCACTGTATAAGATTATGGGATGTTTAATAATAGACATAGTAGCATAACCGGACCTGACAGCTCCATGAGCTTGTAGGCTTTGGTTAAGTGTCTGTTAGACAGGTCTGAGAAATGGTGTCCGTGAAGATGTTATGCACCGATCATACAGGTTTAGAAGGTTCTGTCTATTTTGTCCGACTGTACCAATGATGTAAAAAGACAATTACGAACAGTCATCATATTATTGCTAAAACGTGTCATCCTTGATTGTGGCCTCCATCTTTCTTGTTTTATCTGACCCCTCTATCTCTTTCTCACTCTCTCTTATTCTCTCTTTTGCTATTTTATACTTGCTTCCACTCTGTTCGAAATCTCAGTTTGAGAATCTCACCATCCGGAGCTGTAGTTTCCATGGTTACAGCCACGTCCTGAACTTTTTATGTCATCGGGTTGACGACAGCCGCCAACAGAGTTGAGGGAGAGAAAATTTAAAATTGGGCTAAAATAAAGCTTAAAATCGACACAAAATTAGTAAAGATGTTTTTTATGTCGTATGATGTTTGCGTAAATGTTTTACACCGATGACACATAAAAATTAGCTGTGGGTGTCATATTTGCTTATCAGTAGTCATACGGGAAAAAACCAAGTGTTACCTTTGCAAGCAACAGATGGCATGGGTGTTCACTCTTTAGGAAGGATTTTAAGGAAGGGGGGGTAGGTAAAACTTCCGGTGTTTTATATCCAGATGGTCTGTTTTTCCTCTTTGCTCAGAATAATAAATAGAGATGCACTAAAGGGTCTTGGTGAAAAGGTCGCTTTTTCCTTTTTAAATGTATAGCAATCAGTAACAATGAACAAAAATGTGTGTGAATTTTCTAACCTGATGGTGGTATTTTGCACACTACACAGAGGATAACTGACCCCCCGACTAGTTTTTTTTTTTCCGCCCTCCATTTTCTCACCAATGACTTTTGTATTTGCCATTGTCTCCTCTTAACCCTTCCTGCTCCAAGGGGAACCATATAATAGCTGTCCGTGCTCTATGACCCAAATCTACCAAGACTAATTCATTCATTCATCTTCTTACCTGTTTATTCCCTAATTCGGGGTTACGGGGGTATGCTGGAGTCTATCCCAGCACACATAGGGCGAGAGACAGGGGTACAACCTGGACAGGTAATCATGTATGCAACAAATAAAATTAGAATTTCAGAATTTCTAGGTTACCAAATTGGTTCTCTATTCTGGATTTTGGCTTTGTCTGGTACGGTGGCTCTGAATAGCCAAAACGTATTCACAAAAGTTTTGAAAGCAATGTATAAAGTGGATTGTCTTATTTATTTATTTTTTACCTATTCTAATTATGTACTTAATATATTCAATAATAAGTGTTTTTTGTTATGTTACAAAATTTATGATTAAATTAAATTATTAAATAGATAAAACCCATTTTCCAGAAAATTACATCACATCTTTACATTTAATTACATGTAGAGGATATTAGTTATGGCTGACTTTTCAAAAACATGCCTGTCTCCCTATACAGGAGTCTGAGAAGATTATAGCAGAGTTGAATGAAACCTGGGAGGAGAAGCTGAGGAAGACTGAGGCTATCCGGATGGAAAGGTCAGTGAAATGCTAATGAAGCTAATGTTGTCAATTGAATCCCTTTGGGAATTCAACGGTACGGTATAATGTAGCGCCAATCCTGTAATCCTGGTACAGGATCATGGATGTCCCTCTACTCTGAAGTAAATTCACTGTGCTTTAATGCAGTGGTTCTTAACCAGTGATTTTATACATATATGTGGGGCGTAACACATTCAGTTCCAAAATGATGATTCATAGCTTTTCAACCTGTGAGCCACCAGAACCAGTTAATGGAGGACACAAAATCTGTCATAATACATTCAAGTCTTCTTCTTCTTCTTCTTCTCCTTTTGGCTGCGGATCACTCTTCTCCACACTACCCTGTCCTCTACTTCTGCCTCTTTCTCCCCAACTTCCTGCATATTTTCCCTAACCACATCCATAAACCTCCTCCTTGGTCTTCCTCTTTTCCTTCTGCCCACCACCTCCATCATCAGCATTCTTCTACCAATAATAGTTCCTCCTCTGCACATGTCTAAACCAGTCTTTCTGTGCGGCGTTTGCATGTTCTCCCCGAGCTTGAATGGGTTTCTTCGGGTACTCCGGTTTCCTCCCACAGTCCAAAAACATGTACCTTAGGTTGATTTAGTGATTCTAAATTGTCCATAGGAGTGAATGTTTGAATGACTAGTTCTTTGTCTGTGTGTGGCCCTTCGATGAACTAATGACCCTTCCGGGGTCCACCCCTGCCCTTTGCCCTATGTATGCTGGGATAGGCTCCAGCAGACCCCTGTGACCCCAAATTAGGGAACAATCAAGGTAAAGATGAATAAATTAATTTTCATTATACCGGAGTCCTGTAAATATTTCCCCCAACAAATTTAGCCTGTGTCAAACTTTGTTACATCAGTGCAGTAGTTTTCATGCATTCATCTTCTTACCCGTTTATTCCCTAATTCGGGGTCACTATATCCCAGCACACATAGGGCGAGAGGTACACCCTGGACAGGTCACCAGTCCATCTCAGGGCAACACATAGACAAACAATTCACACACACATTCACTCCTATGGACAATTTAGAATTACCAATCGACCTGATCTGCATGTTTTTGGACTGTGGGAGGAAACCGGACTACCCGGAGGAAACCCACGCAAAACAAACAAACTCCGCACAAAAAGATCCCCAGCCCGTGATTCGAACCCGGGAGCTTCTTGTTGTGAGGCGACCGTGCTATCCACTACGCCCCACAGTAGTTTTCATCATTTATTTATATTTAGTTGTATTATTTTTTTGCCCACTTAACAGAAGCATAATAGTAAAAATAAATCATAAGTAAAAGTAAAGTTACACATTTTAAGAAATATACACGAGAAGGGTGTGCAAGTGACATTAGACAAACTGGAGGGTGGGGTGCTGTTATTTTCTTGAATAGTTGTCTTGCCAACATTTTAAAATAGTTTTTATAGTAAAAATGATGGAAGAGCTCATTTGGTAGATGTTTAGAGAAATTTATATCAAGCAAGATATTTAGCCTGGCATGTATTGAATGATTGTTTGCTTTGTATTTCCTCAGAGAGGCTCTGTTGGCAGAGATGGGTGTTGCTATAAGGGAGGATGGAGGAACCCTGGGTGTTTTCTCTCCCAAAAAGGTACAACATCTGTGAAGTTCAAACACCTTCTGCTGTAGCTTCACACTCACACTGTGCATGCATGGTCATTTTCCAGTTCCATTTTCTGTGTTCCATTTCATTTATTTATTTTTCCTGCACTGTTTTTATGGTTTTATTAGTTTGGTCATGATGGACCATTTTCAATGTCCATTGAGGATTTTAGTGTTTTTTCATCGAATCAGGTTTGTATCACTGTTATATCTATTTGTTCTATTAGTAAACAACCTAAATCCCCAACTTAGGTTTTAGGCGTATAAAGGTAACAATAGTTCTTTTCCGGGTCTAAAAACAGAAAGGGCACAATCATGTCTGTCATTTCAGGTTAGACTAAAAGGTAAGAGGGGGAAATAATATTAAGAGCTTTGCAGATGGAAACTGCTTTCCATGCTGGCAGTCGCATGCTTGACTGGGTAGCGGTTATTATCATTTTACAAAATTATTTGGTTGTTTAATGAGGCACATGACTAAAATTTTCCCACAATACATTTTAAAAGGGAATTTTCCAAGTTTTAAAACAGAAAGGGCACAAGATTGTCTGCCATTTCAGATATTGTGTATTATTATTATTATTATTATTATTATTACAAATTTTTCCCCCAATAGAGATTTTAGGCTTTAATTTAGGCTTAATTACTCCGGTAACCTTAATCCATAATCCACACAGTTCCTCTCCTGTCCTCTCTTTTCCTTCTCTGTCTGTCATGTGTGATGTAAAGCAATTTGAATCTTAATTAAATTTTTGCTGTTTTAAACTGGTTTTGTTTTTCTCAACTGCCTTCATTAACCGGCTCGAACCTGCCGAATAGCTTTATGCGGAAAGGCCTTGTGAGCTCTTTGCTGATTTTAATGGGGTGTTTTCCCCTAAAAAGGTTGGTTGGCCGAAGGGTAGATTTGAATAGATATATGGTTTAGGCTGGTTGAAATTCCACTGGTATTTGGTGTGGTTGTGGGTGTACCTGCACATGTGCTAAAGGATTTGTCTCTCTTTCACTTTGTCTCTCTTTTTCTCTCTCTTGCTTTTTCTCTTGCTTATTCTCTCTCTTTCTCTCTCTTTTGGTCTCTCTGTCTCGCTCCAGACCCCTCACCTGGTTAATCTGAATGAGGATCCTCTCATGTCAGAATGTCTGCTGTACTACATCAAAGACGGAGTTACACGGTATGGAAACACTCTATTGGCTCTAGAGATAAAATTAACCTGTAAAGAAAACATTTATCCCAAAAAAACAGCACTGTGTTCTCCCCAATAGTGACTGCTATTATCCGTGTACTGGATTTTATAGTTTCTCCCAAAGAACTTTTTTCTGCATCTGTTTCAGAGCCCTTTACTATCTTCCTGTGATAATTGAAACCTTATGAACTCTAGTAGAACCAACTGCGTAACCATGTTCTTTTCCAGCTGTGTAGGATATTCGCTTTATTTTCCGTGACTTTCCTGATTTGGAATTAGATCTCAGATGGTTTTAAGGTTTTGGCGGTGCTGATGTTGCAACTGCTCTTTACTTTATAAACCATTGGTTTTAATTGTTCTCTCTCTCTTTCGCACTTTTGCTCTTTTTTTGTCTCTCTAGCTGTCCGGACGTGGGTTCGATTCCAGCTTGGGTCCTTTCTGTGACCCTCTCCCATGTTTTATCACTTTCTTGTCCTAATAATAAACACAAAATTCCTAATTAACAGCCTATTACTATTTTGTTGTTGTTCCGTATATTGTACTGTTCCAAAGTGACCATATTATTATTAGCAGTTATAGACTGGATAACCAATTTGTGGTGTTCCTAAGTTCTTATTTTTATAGACAAGAATAACATTGACATATAACGAATATGATGCTTTAATAATGAATTTTATAAATGTTATAAAGAATTTGTCTATTCTAAATGCTGTACAGTACAACACGTGAAATTATAAAAATATATTTTTAGATTTCTATTAGTATTCAATTGATAATTGAGTTTTATTGATTACATAATATTTCTGGCATTGGACAGATCCTTTTCTTTATCCAATGCAACTTGCATCCCTAATTTGTTAACCCAGCTAAAGAGTTTAAGCTCAGGGGTTCAGCTCTGGCATCTTATTAATGCTAGAAATAGGACCACTTTTCAGTCCAGGATAAAGAATTTTTTTTAAACATCTGTCTAAGCATCTGTTTCCGGTGATTTCTTTTCACTGTAGGCCGTCTGGTGACTGATCTTGTTTGTGTTTATAGGGTGGGCCAAACCGATGCTGAGAGAAGACAAGATATCGTTCTGAGTGGCGCACACATCAGAGAGGAACACTGCATCTTCCGCAGTGAGCGGAACGCTAATGGAGATGGTGAGAATCTGCTAGTTATACAATGGATTTAGAGGAAGACTCTGCATTTTTAAATTCTTATCCGTGACACTCGCCACTCTGTGGAAAAGACAAGGTTAAAAAACAAAGGCCATCTAATAGAAACGGGACTGCAGTTATAAAGGAAAGCTAAATGATTTAAACCTGTTACACGAATAAATCAGTGTATTGATTTAAAAGGAAGCTACAGGATTAGCTATTGTATCTTGATGTATGCTAGTATTTAATTCATCGCTGTAGTTGATTCTACATTTACATCATTTAACAGACACTCTTATCCCGAGCGACTTCCATTTTATCACTTTTTTTTGTACAACTGAGCAATTGGGGGCTAAGGGCCTTGCTCAAGGGCCCACAGTGGTTGGTTGAGCTGGGAATCAAACCCCAGGTCTTTCTGGTACCAGTCCATTGCCTTAACCTATAAGCTATTCTTTCCCTTATCTTTGTTATTATTTAAAATGTTGTATGATTAGTTATATGTATGATGTATGATATGTAGCTGGAAGAGGAAGACTAGTGAAATGTTTTCTTCGGAGTAGAATAATGCCAGTGAAACTAGTGGGTATGTTGAGCTACACAAAAATAAACATTTAATAAACGGGTAAACTATACTATCTTGATTGAGCTTGAAATACCGTGTTTTCCGGACTATAAGGTGCATCAGATTATAAGGAGCTTATATGGGGTGAGTGGTGGCTTAATGGCTAAGGTGTTGGACTGATACTAGAAAGACCACCAAGCAACCACTGTGGGCCCCCGAGTAAGGCACTTAATGCGCAATTGCTCAGTTGTAAGTTGCTTCTAAGGGCATCTGCCAAATGCTGTAAATGTAAATATTCCAAGGACTGTCGATTATAGAGAAAATTAAAGAACTTTAAGTGCACCTTTTAGTCCGGAAATCACTGTACATTACATGCAGGATTGTACAGAAATGTAGTGAAATGTTTTTACAAGCTTTGAAATTTAAAGACATTATAGATTTAAGTATAAAAAATATCCATATGGGATACCTCTCCAAACTGTTCCTACAAATCTCCAACACTGTTCCGGCATGACAATGACCCTGAGCACAAAACCCCTGATCTCCGTTATCACATGCTGGATTATAATTAGAGTGAAAAAACACCAGTTCTACACAAAGTTCTAATCTTACCACCACTAAACACCTTTGGGATGAACTGGAACACACACTACACTCCAGGCCTTCTTACCTGACATTAGTGTCTGATCTCACTAATACTGTTGCCAAATCTGGAATGTTTAAAAACCTGGTCTAAATCTGATGGTCAGGTGACCACAAACTATATGAATGCTGCTGTTTCAAAGAGAATTCCTCATTGTGGGATTAATAAAGTCATTCTAATCTAATCTAATCTATTGTATATGCTGAGTGAATATGTATGCGAGAGTGTGAGCCAAGAGGAGTTCTGGTTTGAGTTGTTCTCCTGAT
The DNA here is from genome assembly GCA_026260255.1 of Pseudolaguvia tuberculata. NCBI lineage: Eukaryota > Metazoa > Chordata > Actinopteri > Siluriformes > Sisoridae > Pseudolaguvia > Pseudolaguvia tuberculata. The sequence continues at coordinate 2,780,695 of JAOTRA010000014.1, read as the reverse complement.
TGAAGGCCCAAATGGCCTGCAGAAGAAGCTACCTTTACTCTGTGTGAGGATTGAATAGCTTTTACATCATACACTTCGATCTAAGAAGCTTTTTTTATGGTACTTTGTTTTTGCTGCCTTTGCAGTGATCGTATTGTTGGTGCCGTGTGATGGTTCCGAGACGTATGTGAACGGCAAGTGTGTGAACGACATCGTGCAACTACGTTCAGGTGAGACTCAAGGCCAAGTTTTTCTTCTTTTCTGCACATATCACTTCTTGGAAAATAGGGGTCAGGGCACATGTTCAGCTCTCCCGTGGAGCAGGAAGAGTTAATTTAAATTTGAACTAATTAAATTGCAAAAATTCATAAGCGAGTTCATTCTGGGTTCGTTTCCTGCGCCAGGGATCTTTCTGTGCAGAGTTTTCATGTTTTCCTTGTGCATGTGTGGGTTTCCTTTGGGTACTCTGGTTTCCTCCCACAGTCCAAAAACATGTCCATTAGGTTGATTGGTGATTCTAAATTGCCCATAGGAGTGAATGTGTGTGCGAGTGATTGATTGTCTATGTGTGGCCCTGCGATGGACTGGCAATCTGTCCAGGGTGTACCCCTGTCTCTCACTATGTTTGCTGAGATAGGCTCCAGCAAACCCCTATGATCCCGAATAAGCAGGTAAGAAGATGAATGAATGAATGTCAAATTCTTTGTTCAGTGGGTTGTTATAAGGATTTAGGGTCTGATACCAATCCCACTGTTTCAACCGGACGAAAACACTTTACTTATACTATTACTTTACTATTTCTGCCATTTGTTGGAAATCTTTATCTAGAGCAGTTAAACGTTAAGGGTCTTGCTCTAGTTCCCAGCAGTGGCAGTTTGGTGGTCTTAGAAAAAAAAACCCAGGACCTTCTATTTAATAGTCTCAAAATGGTTAATCTCTGAGCTATCAGTCGCAAACTAAAGTAACACTATTACTGAGCCACCAAGATCAGATCGCTTACCTTTCTATACTCCTACGACAGAGCAATTGGAGGGTTTAAGGACCTTGCATAGCGGCCAATCAGATCCAATTCAGGGGTCCTTCATCTTAGCACTTTCTCTATGTAATTACAAGTTCTGCTTAGCAGCTTTCTAAACCTACCAGATATTTCCCAGGTAACCGTATCATCATGGGAAAGAACCACGTGTTCCGCTTCAATCACCCCGAGCAGGCACGAGCTGAGAGAGAAAAGACACCATCAGCCGAGACACCTGTAGAGCCTGTGGACTGGACCTTTGCCCAGAGAGAACTTTTGGAGAAGCAGGGCATCGACATGAAGCAGGAGATGGAGAAGAGGTACTGCAGTGGCAGTGTTGCTGTTAGAACCAAACTTCTAGCATGGGTTCTAAGCTCTGTGAACCATATGATATAAACTGTAGAAGAATCGTTTGCTTTGCTTGTATCCTGCAGGCTGACAGAAATGGAGATCCTTTATAAAAAAGAGAAGGAGGAAGCTGATCAACTGCTTGAGCAACAGAGACTGGTAAGACCGTTGATTCTGTAAACTCCCAAAAGTTGCGCCAGGAAAGATTAAAATTTTATCTAATTTTTAACATTTTATGTTGAATTTTAAATGAAACTGAAGTTCATTTGCAGTTGATCATTAAATTCCTGAGAAATTGGTCATGTGAACAATTTATAGCACGGTCGCCTCACAACAAGAAGGGCCAGGTTCAATTCCCAGGCCGGGAATCTTACTGTGCGGAGTTTGCGTGGATTTCCTCCGGGTACTCCGGTTTCCTCCCACAGTCCAAAAACATGTATATTCGGTTGCTTGGTGAGATAAAACTGCCCATAGGAGCGAACATGTGCATGTGTAATTGTTCTATGTGTGGCCCTTCGATGGACTTGTGAATGTGTATCCCTGCCTCTTGCCCTATGTGCGCTGGAATAGGCTCCAGTGGACCTCCGTGACTCCAATTAGGGAATAAGTGAGTAGGAAGATGAATGAATGAATGAATAGAATAATATAATACACAATACATAATTGTTATTATTAATAATAATCTTTTTAAATGTTTATCATTATTAATGTTTAAAAATATTTGTAAAAGATGCTGAGTGTATATTTATCAGACAATGAAGCGTTTAATCCTGCACCAGTATCTAAATATTAAAACATATACTTTAGATCAACAACTTTTGCTCTATTTAATCTTTAATGGCGCAACCAAATCTTTAGTCTTTATTATTATTGCTTGCATTCTTTGACCATGTTCAGGTCTTTATTCTTTAAAATATTGCTTGTCTTGTCCAACTTTAGGGATACTCTTTACAATAACAGTTGCTTTGTTCGAGGGGAGAGATGTATTGTTCTGTAGTGATCACTCAGGGTTTTTAAATAATGAATAAATTATGTTACTTTTATTATTACTAGTAGTAAATAGGGACGTCCAAACTTGTGGTCCTAGAGGGCTTCTACCTTAATCAAACACTCCTGAACCAATTCATCAAGGTCCTGCTAGGTATATAGAGATCGGTGTTTTCGGGCAAGTTCGAGCTTAACTGCAGGACACCAGCCCTCCAAGACTGAGACTGGACACCCCTGTTAAATGAATCAAAGCAGACAGCACAGGTCTCCCTCGTGCCCTGATGAAGTCCAACCAGCACTAATTCTGCACTCTGAGCTCTGACACTTTGAGACGTGTGTGTGTGTGTGTGTGTGTGTGTGTGTGTGTGTGTGTGTGTGTGTGTGTGTGTGTGTGTGTGTGTGTGTG
>JAOTRA010000014.1:2737011-2757902 GCA_026260255.1 Pseudolaguvia tuberculata | reverse complement strand
TATATAAATATATATAAATAATGCCATTTTCACATGTCGTTGTTATTACATCATTAAGGGCCAAGTGATTTTTTTTTCATATTGATTATGATCTGTACTAATATATAAACTGTTCATTTACATTCTACACTAAATTATGTAGCAGTATTTTCACAAGTTCATTGATTATCAGAAGAATTAAGTAAAATTATTTATATCCATATCTATTAGAAATATATTATCCAGACCTTTATTGTCATTATTGACATACAATTTATTGTGATATGATATGATGGCGTTTATCATCCCAGCCCTAATTCGCTAAATTTCTTATCATTTTAAATTATTCCAAAAAACTCTTGTTAAAGTTGTCCACAAGCAGCTGTTGATTAGTTTAGGTTGACAGATGATTTTGTCATTGTTTATTGCTTGCGTTTGAAAGAAAGATTTTTTATGACCAAAAATATATATACTGGTATCTTTCTGTGTGCTAAATCAATCTCTCGTACAAGTCGAAGGTTTTACAGCTCTACAGTATGTGTATATATATAGAGGGATATTAGCAAAGTTATATAATTTGATATAAATCTTATTAGATATGCCTTTTTTGGCAATATTACTAAACAAAATTACACTTAAACTTTAAATGTTATAAAATGTAAAAAAAATTCTTCCCTACAACGAATCTCCTGGATGTAAAGGAGTTTTTCTATTTCTTTGACTATTTACTGTATTACGTTCTTGCATTTGTTCTTACTATATTTTGTCTGTCTCTTCCTTTTCTACCGCATTCCAAAATCTGTCCTTCTATTCCCTGACGTTGCCTTCGAGGCAGATCATACACGTAAGATCGAACTGATCAGGTATTTGATAAGTGGCTATGTGCACGGCCAGGTGTTGGACACACTTTCTGAGCACGCTAATGCTCTGGCTTCTACAGCCGTGGCCAGTCTGGGAAGTAGCGCTGATCAACTGTCCCAGTTCCCCTTCCTGCCTGTGTCCAATGACCCTGTCCTCACGGTGCCCAAACACCATGGTTGGTACATGGTTCATCTAGTTTATGGAGCGTTGTGCTTTGTAAATGGCCTGTAGTGTTGTGGTTACTTAGGCTTGATCCTTTAGCTCCTCTCAATCCCCTGTTTTCTCCAGCTTGTTTCACATGGATGTTGAGCAGATTAGGGACAGTATCTATGAAGTAGAGAAATCCAGTTTGGATAATCCTGAATATCTGGATATAAGCTCCTGTTTCAGCTCCAGTAGATTTTCTCATTCTTCACTCTTCCTCCCTAGCCATGAGCCCTAGTAGTGCAGTGCAGATCAGCCTAAGTGCTTTCCACCATCTGCCTTTTGTTCTCGCTGGCCACTAAAGTAGGATTTTCCCCTTTTTTCCTCCGTTTACTGTATCCTGACCCAACTTGTATTTTTCCTTTGAGGCCTGTGCTCTATGTCTCAGCTCTGCAGCCATTACTGCTTTCACCATCCATCCATGTACTGTATGGCCTATGTGGAGCGGCACAGGAAATTGAAAGTGCCCTATCTCCTCTGGCAAGCTTTGATTAGAACACATTTATTATGCCATATCGATTTGTTGAGTGGCAAAACAGATCAGAGCTCATTTTAGGTTGTCTATGCAAGTATATCCAATACCACTTACAACACTACTTTCCCACAAAGTACAAAGTTTCTTTGACCCTATGAGGTCAGTCAGAAGGGACAGTCAGTCTTTGTAGGGTTTTGCTAAAGGGTCCAAGAGTGGCAAATTGGTGGGGCTCTGATTTGAATCCTGACCCACCAGGTATGAGTGACAGTTTGAATCCTGATCCTCCTCTATGTACAAACACCTTAATCACTGAACTACCAGTATTTCTCTCCTGCATGTGGATAGAGCTTCAGTCTAAATATAATAATTACAGTAAATCACCTTATCTTACCGTATCAGAGAATATGGTTGTCATGCCAACCTGTACCATAAGAACTGACCGATTCCATACTGATCATTGTATTTGGTACAGACCAAGGACATACCCATTCCCTATACCAAAATGAAAACAAGTCAGTCTTGTTTGCAGTAAGTAAATAATCTATCCAATCAGATTGAGTGGCATAAATTGTTATAATATAATGACTGGTGAGGAATAAACTCTAGTCTAGATGAAGTGAGCTTTGAGAGCATTCATAATCTTTCATCTCCTATTAGTAGCCATTAATTATGTTTAAGCTACCGTTAAATTATCCTCTTTACAGCAGTCACAAATCCTTAAGGTTGATGACAACTACAGTAAATTACTGCACTAAGAAAAGGAAATACAAGCAAGCTGAAAATCATTAACTGGATCCATTTACATAAACACATTAGTTTTATTTGATCTCACTTACTCACCTTATTGCCTTTCTGCCATCTGGAGTTGCATACAGAAAGATCTATAGTTAGTTTTTCCTCAATATCATTTTTTTTTGTCATGCAGTGCCGGCTACCAAGCTGAACACCATCAGTAAGTCCACCCTGGGTCAGTGTGTGAGCAAGTATGATCTACTAGCCTGGTTTGAGATCAGTGAACTGGAACCAACCGGAGAGTGAGCATATCTGATCTTCATTCCAAACATCTGTATTTCTTTGCTTGGTTGTCTGTTCAGTTGAGAGTTTACTGCTCACTCTTTCTTTAATCAGATATATCCCAGCTGTAGTGGACCACACCGGAGGTCTACCCTGTCATGGCACGTATTTACTGCACCAGGTAACACACTCTCTGTCTACCATCATCTAGATATATTGTTACAGCTGGGGTTTTTTTCCTGCCAATTACATCTATATAATATTTTCCGTATTATAGATTTACTAATACCAAAGCTAGCAAATAAAATCTATTTTAAAAAATATTCTTCTTTTACTCGATTTTGTGCTGCACATTTGCTGATGACTCTGGCAACATTCTGGTTAATGCGTCATATTTTTAGGTTTCTCATCTCCAAAGTTAGTTGTATGAATTTGATTTCTATTTAACCAGTAATATACCAAAAACAAAATCCACACAGTACTAAATTGAAATTTAGAAGATGCATCCCGCATCGATCCCATATAGCCAACAGGAACATTAGCAGTTAGCAACCAGCCATGTAACAATCCCACCCAAGACAAGCTATACAAATAATCCCAAGTCCACTAAATATACAGGTATCGATACTCAATCTTTATCGGTTCGTCCCTACTGTTCAAATGTCCTTTCTTTGTATATAAGAAGTTGGGGTCAGAGCCCAAGGACAAGTAGAACTGCTGATGGTAAGGTTTTTAGCATGCTATTGGGACCCCTCTAGTAAAGCTCCTAACCTACCAATTTATCCGTTTTACAAGTCACTCTTGATCATTTATTAATAGAAATAAAATTTGCACAACACTAAATGTGAAATATGCAGTTAGTGAGTAGGATGAGGATGCATCCATAAGATGTTGGTATCGGTGAGTAACATCTCTACTTTTTAAATATTACTCGATTATTACTAATCTTACTGAATAGAAAAATGGCAAAACTGATTACAGGAGAAAATTTGGTTTATGTCATAAGGGGTTATGTTATGTTAAGGATTTTTTGGGGATTTTTTTGCCCTACAGGGTATCCAGCGCAGGATCACAGTGACACTCATCCACGAGAAAGGTAGCGAGCTCCACTGGAAAGATGTCCGCGAGCTGGTGGTTGGTGAGTTCTTTGAATAAGTTGATGTACAGATTGGCAACGCTCTGCAAGTGTTTCTTTTCTAACAATGGCTATTTGTAGGTCGGATCAGGAACAAACCCGAGGTGGACGATGCTGCGTTGGATGCGGTTCTCAGTCTGAACATCATCTCAGCCAAAAACATGAAGTCCTCCCATAACTCCAACAGGTATCTGATGCAGTTATTATTATATAAATGTATAGTTTGGCTATTTGTGCTGGAAAATGGATTTCAGGGAACATGGTGTGCAGGGTTTTTTGGTTTTTTTTGTCCAAGGCCATAATAGTTTTAGTTTGGAACAATAGTGACCCCTGGTGGTAACTTTTACATGCAGTTTGTGTATCTGACCATTTTGTTGCTTTCTGCCATGTTATTTTATTTGTCTATCACATTTTTATCACAGATGTTTTGTTTCATCTTTTGTGTCTCCTTTGTGTTTTTTTTTCTGCTACATATTCTGGACTCATGCTTTCATAAAGGCTTTGTATTGATTATGAAATTCCAAGGTATTATTAGCACATAGACATAACATCACTGAAACAAACATCATCACTAGTGTCTTTAGTGAGAGTAGAACAAATACTAGGTCTTTTTGTCCTTATCATCTAGTTGTTGTTTTTTTAATATTTGATCATGGATAGGATTAGTAAGGGGAGTATGGAGGTACTCATTTTATTCATGTTTGTGTGTGTGTGTGTGTGTGTGTGTGTGTGTGTGTGTGTGTGTGTGTGTGTGTGTGTGTGTGTGTGTGTGTGGGGTGGGTCCTTGCAAAAGCAACAGGTTTTCATGTGTAATAAGTTGCAGGACAGAATAAGCAACATTTATGTTTTGCAATGCAGCCGCCACATATGAAGACATTCTCCGTCAGAACAGCTTGGAATTAGTTCCTTTATCTCGACTTACACACCAACATTCAAATGTCCCCAAGAAAGTTTTTGTATATCCGTTGCTTTCTATACTGTTTTCATGACCCGTTGTTGCTGAAGTAGAACTAAACAGAAAACAATTGACTTCCTTTTGTCCTCTTTCCTGCGCAGGACATTTTACCGGTTTGAGGCTGTATGGGACAGCTCATTACATAACTCCCTCCTGCTTAACCGGGTCACACCTTGTGGAGAGAAGATATATATGACCCTGTCTGCATACCTAGAGGTTAGCCTCATCCTCTCACCTAAAGCTTTTCTATTCACTATAGTCAACCGTAAAACTCTATACTAAAATATCCAGGCTGAAATTATTATATAGTCTGATATTAATCTGATATATGTTTTCTTCCACCAGCTTGACCACTGCATCCAGCCTGCCATCATCACCAAAGATATTTGTATGGTGTTTTACTCAAGAGATGCTAAAATCTCACCACCACGGTCTCTCAGGAGTCTGTTTGGTAGTGGATATTCTAAAACCCCTGACTGGTGAGCTCTTTCGAAGGTCGTGGTGGTTATTTGTTTTATCTAGTTTTTAGCCCTTATATTGGTAGAAGAATGCTGAGGATGGAGGTGCCGGGCAGGAGGAAAAGAGAAAGATCAAGGAGGAGGTTTACTGTCTGCATGTGGTGAGGGAATATATGCAGGTAGTTGGGATGATGGAGGCAGAAGTAGAGGACAGGGTAGTGTGGTATGTACTGGAAAGGGCCTCTGATACATATCACGATACATTGATCACAATATATTAAAATAAAATACATATAAATACTATTTCAGTTTTAAACATTATGTAAAACAACTAGCCAGGGGTTTTTCACCCTCCATGTTTGCTTTTAAGATATTAGTGTGTTTATATCAGTTTCAAAAAATAATATTGTGATAGTTATTGTGTATTGCTCTGCCTTGATGGATTGTGTACCAGGAGGATACAAGTTTGATACTGCACTCCAAAGAATGTTAGCAAATTGGATGATCTTGACCTTTTGTACCTTGTTTTCAATTGGAACACTATTTTGTTTACAGTAACAGAGTGACCGGGATCTATGAGCTCAGCTTGTGCAAGATGGCCGACACAGGAAGCCCAGGTTTGTCTCTATTTAGTGCCTGTTTATATGAATTAAAACGATACATTCCATTGTCTATGTGTACATTGTGCGTGTGCAGGCATGCAGCGGCGAAGACGGAAAGTTCTGGACACCTCAGTTGCGTACGTGCGAGGAGAAGAGAACCTAGCCGGGTGGAGGCCCAGGGGAGACAGTCTGATCCTTGAGCACCAGTGGGAGCTTGAGAAACTTGAACAGCTGCATGAGGTTTGATGGTTTAAATATTATATAATAGTGAAAAGTCATCCCGTTAGTCATGATAATTAAATCTAATCCGTATGTGTGCGCGTGCAGGTGGAAAAAACACGTCACCTCCTGCTGTTACGGGAAAAACTGGTGGAGTCGGTGCCTCAAAAGTCTTTGAGCGAGTCTCTTTCCCCAAGTCTGAGCAGTGGCACCCTGAGCACTTCAACCAGCATCTCCTCACAGATCTCCTCTACCACCTTTGAAAGCGCCATCACACCCAGTGAGAGCAGTGGCTACGACTCCACTGACATTGAGAGCCTGGTGGACCGTGAGAAGGAGTTGGCCACTAAGGTATCACATCTACAAGCAGTTTATTTAGACATGTCATTTAATAATAGCCTAAATTGAGTTTATTTAAATATTCACGTATATAAATGTCAATAGAAAGTGTACCGTTTATACGATCATGTTTTTTTTTTTCTTTCAGTGCCTCCGCCTTTTGACCCACACATTCAACAGTGACTATAACCAGATGTGCAACAGCATCAGTGCCTGCCAGGTTTAACTGCTACCCTCTAAAAATTCCTTTAAAAAACGATTCTTTTCATAGTGGCACAATTTAAACCTTCTTCCTTTTCTTTCCTCTTCGTCAGCTGTCTGATATCTCACCTATGGGCCGAGATCCATCAGTCACCAGTCTCAGCAGTGCCACCCTTACCCCGTCCTCTACCTGCCCCTCCCTGGCTGAGTCTCGGTGTTCAGACCAGAAGTAAGTTAATAAACTTCATAGGCACCTAAACCTCTGCAGGGTCAAATAATCAAATATTAAACTGTGGATTGTTTTTCAGGACTCCGGAACCCTGCTCCCGCGCTACCAGCCCATCGTGCTCGGACTATGAAAACTTCCCCATGGTGCCCAGCGTGGAGACATCATACCTGGCTCGTGCTGGCAAACACGAATTTCTTAACCTGGTGCCCGATATTGAGGAGATGAGACCTGGGTAAGTCATCACACCCACTGTATTAAAAAAAAGGGGCAACTAGTAGAACTTAGACTTGGTTTGAGAGAAAATTCTCTATGCTTCTCTCCTTGAGCTACGTATATTCACCTCATTACACAACCTTTGAGCAGTAGTGTCCAAACTCAACTAGATTCAAGATTCTGTTAGGTGTTAGGCTAATCTCTGCAGATCACCAGCCCTCCAGGACAGAGTTCGGACACTTAATAGTGTTAGGTTGGACGCCTGATCTTATGATCACCGTAACCACTGGCAAAATTACTTATGAAATACTAAAGTACTTATAAAATGATGACAAGTAAAAGAATTACTATTAAAGTGATAGTAATGAGTCACTAGTTATTTTGGATCTAATTAAATGAATAATCATAACTATAAAAACGCATTGACCTGTCCAGGTTCCCTGCCTCTTGCCCTCTGTGCGCTGGGGTAGACTAAAGCAAAACCCTGTGATCCCACAATTAGGGAATAAGTAGGTAAGATTGAATGAATGAATAAAACCTACTCAAGTAAATGTAGTCAAATGTAATAGTTAATTAAATAAAGTAGTTTACTACCCACCTCTAAACAATAAGCTATTGGCATAAGTCTTCATGCAAAATATAATTGGAGATGTACTGGTCAATAGTAATCACAGATACAGTAGAATTTTAATTAAAATGACATGTTGACGTTATTTTTCAAAATACACTGTTTCTTCTTTGGGCAGCACGGTGACTTAGTGGATAGCATGGTCGCCTCACAACAAGAAGGTCCTGGGTTTGATTCCCAGTTCAGGGATCTTTCTATGCGGACTTTTATTTTTTCTCCGGCTTCCTCCCACAGTCCAAAAACATGCAGATTAGGTGGATTGGTTATTCTAAATTGTCCATAGGAGTGAATGTGTGTGTGAATGGTTGCGACCCATCCAGGTCCACCTCTCGCCCTAAGATGAACTGGGATCGGCACTAGCAGACCCCCGTGACCCCGAATTATGGAACAAGCGGGTAAGATGATGAATATTTCTTCTTTGTGTTGTAGCTCTGTAGTGTCTAAGAAGGGATACCTGAGTTTCATGGAGCCACGTTCAAACTCCTGGTTGAAGCACTTTGTGGTTGTACGCCGCCCATATGTCTTCATCTACAACAGTGACAAGGACCCGGTGGAACGAGGTGTCCTAAACCTGTCCACTGCTCAGGTGGAGTACACTGAGGATCAGCAGGCAATGCTAAAGGTGAAGCATCTACCTGTCCTAATTCCCAGATGACACCCTAAGGTATTTCACAAAGTGGGCGAAGGGAGGAAGGGGTAAGGGTCATAGTAAGACCTGCAACAGTGGTAGACATGGTGATTTCTGGTAGTGTGGCGTGAATCCATATCTTCCTGGTCTTCCTTAGTGGTGGTGGGGCTCGAAACTCTGTCTACCTTGGCCGTAGTAGGGCTTTACCGCAGGTCTTTGTAGTCTCTCGGTCAACAACACAGTACCTTAACCATTTGAGCCACCACCGCCCCACACTTTAGTTGATAGGGGACAACGTGACCAGGGACAGTTTAAAGGAATGTTACCCATCTGCATCATTGCTACATTAATATCACAGCACCCCTTAGGCAAAAATCGGTGTCAGTAGTCTTGCTGTACACATTGTTACATTATTAAAAATGATAATTACATGAATAAGCGTTTACTTAAAGAACTTTCACATTTTTCTTAAATTTTTTCTTCTTTGTTAGTTTGACATGTCTTACCACCAGATGAATTCTGGGTAATAAGCAAATCCGCTTAGACCTGCATGTAGAGAAGGTAGGCAGGGCAGCGAGGTTAATCATCAGTTTGCGACACCTTATGCAATTGCACCCTTCACCGAGAAATGAGGGGCATAAGGGGTTAAGTGTGGATACTGGGATGGGACCCATCTTAAAAACGTTATGATGAAATGCTTGTTTCTATTTCTCCTTCAGACTCCCAACACGTTTGCTGTGTGTACTAAGCACAGAGGGATTCTGCTCCAGGCCAACAACGATAAAGACATGAACGACTGGCTGTATGCTTTTAACCCGCTGCTAGCAGGAACAATAAGGTTATTACTCCTTTACATTAACAGCATGTTGGCGGGCACCCTTTTCCAACGTGACTTACATTTATCTATTGATACACCTTAGCAATTAACGGTTAAAGGGCCTAGCTCAGGGACCCAACAATGATAACTTGGTGGTGTTTGGAAACAAACCCTAATCTTTCAGTTGGTTAAGAGGTGTAAAATGTGTAGAAATTCTAGCCTAAGGCTGTTCAGATTTCCCAGTATAGAAATTACAAAGTGGGTGGTGCGGTGGCGTAGTGGTTAGCATGATCACCTCACAACTAGTAGGTCCTCTGAGGAATTTGAATGTCCCCACACTTTCCTCCCGTTTATTCTCACAGTCCAATAATATGTACATTAAGTTGAATGGTGAGGCTAAATTGCCCATAGGAGTGCAAGTGTGTGTGGTGTGCCCTGAGACGGACTGGTGACCTGTCCAGGGTGTACCCTCCCCCTCCTTTTGCCCCTTATGTGCTGGGATAGGCTCCAGCAGACCCCTGTGACCCCGAATTAGGAAATAAGTGGGCAAGAAGAATGAATGAATGAAATTACAAAGTTACTGTCGAATATCCACCAGCAAAGGATTTAGCTGTGTTTATCACCCTCTCTCCCTCTCTCTCTTTCTCTCTGTCTCTCTTTCTCCCTTACTCTCCCTTAAGTCTCTTTCTATGTGTAAATGTTTCCTGCTCTATTTATCCCATGTCTGTTTTATCAATTTATCAATGTCCTATGCTTTTTCTTCCCGCAGGTCCAAACTGGCGAGAAGACGCTCCGCTTTGCTGAAGGACTAACCACGCTTCTTTGTTGGAAGAGATTGTGCTCTATTTCTTCTCCTTCAAGCCTTCGAGTGTTAACACTTATTCAAACTTTGTGATCTTTCTTGATGGTTTTCTCTTGTATGTAGACCTGTGGCTTAAAATTCCTCTTCAGCAAATGAACTCTTGATTCTCTGAACACCTTTTTTTCACTTCTTTCCCTCTCTCTCTCTCTCTCTCTCTTGGCCTCTTTCTCTCTCCTGTCTCTCCTCTTGCTGTTTCGTTTGCTTAAATCTTTCCTCTTCCTCTTTTTTTCATTCTCTGCCATAGCGGAACCTTCTAGTAGCATGTTGTAAATTGTCTGTTTGTGTGCGTGTGCGTGCGCGCGTGCGTGTGTGTGTGCACGATTTTTCACCCAGCAATTTTCACTTCTCTGTTTCTCAGAGTCATTTACTTGTCTATAGTGAGCATTTTTATCAGTGTTATCCGTTGAATCAGGTCCATTCGCTCCAGCATGGCCTCAGCAGCAGCAGCAGCAACAGCAATCCTCAGGATTTGAGCAGTTCGAGTAAAAAAAAACAAAAAAAACAAACAAACCGCTAAAATACACTGAGTTTATCAGAAAACAAACGTATATTCTTTCCTAAGTAGGTTTTTACACTAATGGGTAGATGTTGCAACACTGGAATATGATTTAAGAACGGTTTTACAAGGCTATGGCATGCATTTTGATTGACTTTTTGACTTAATGTGGGACCAGTCAGCATTTATTACGAGTATTACTTTGGACGGGGACAAAGACCTTGGACAGATTTCTGTGGTCCATCATATGGTACTCCAGCACAGTTCTTTTAATGTTCTGTGTAATAATGGAAGAACATTGGTAAAACCGTGCATGACTGTGTAGCACTTGAGGATTGATGGATGAAACTATTTCTTTAACATTTAAGCAGAAAATCAAATGACTTCTTAGTCACATAAGTCGAATAAGATCATTTGGAAATACTTTTAAGGATAGCAGCGCTTTAACCACTAGACATTCTATACCAAGAGACATTCCTATTGAACGGTTGTCCACATGACCTTTTATTTATCTCATGATAATAGAAGTTTTGTTGTGGTTTTTTTTGGTTGGGGGGGGGGGTGTGTGTTTTTTCTTAACAGGCAGATTTGATAGCCGCATGACTGTGGTACTTATATGGGAGGCTGATTAAATAATGATAATGGTGATAAAGCAGCCTCTTCATTCTCCATTAGTCAACTAATCCTGTACTTATGTTATGTTATTTCTAATGCTGCTGGTTTTATATCTCATTAACTTTATTTTGAAGTGAATGAATTAAGCAGGTTGTTGTAAGAAGGTTTTTTTCCCCTTTATTTAGCTGATCATTTTGCACATAGACACAAATGCCAAGTCGATTTTGGTCCAATTTTTGTTTGTGAATGCACAAAGAAGGGACAGAGTATACGCTCACACTTTTTTGTTTGTTTGGTTTTTTTTTGTTCGTTGTTTATTATAAAATGAGATGATTTGCTCTCAATAAAGTTTGAGTTTAAGAACCCTTTTTTTTTTTTTTTTTCAGCTAATAAGATCTACATGACCTTGCGTACAGAAATCCTCTGGCTGGCCAACCAGCAGGCTGTTGTGCTTCATGTAATCTCTAAATGTTTCTCGGTTTAGAGTAAAGTCTACCATTCCAATGAATCAAAAGTTTGACCACCTGTTCTAATGAGGTAGAAGATCTTAGAACTTCTTTAAGACCATGTATTTACTTGAAGAAATGGCCCAAATAATGATTCTGTCCTGAGGTCAGCCAGCCTGAGTTACAGAAATAAAAAATAATAAAAAATGGGCGCTTAAATTGGCTGATTTCATTATGAGCTTTACGTACGAAGAGTTTCGTCGTTCTAGTGTTTCATCAGTGTTTGAAGGAAAATCTGATGAAACCAATTGCGAAAGCAGACAAGAGCAAATCATTTCACTTTTCGGACTTGTATAGGAATCCTCTGGTGGTTGGTTTATTTGGGTTTTTTTTTTTTTTTTTTTTGCAGTTTTTTGCACATTTTAATGCTGATGACTAACAGATCAAATAAAGCCTGAAGTGTTTATTAGTATATAAATAACGTAAGGATAAGATCATGCGATGATGTGGTGTGTTAAGTCAGGAAGATGGATTTTTGAATGTACCTCTGAGATGTCATTAATAAATATTGAGTTGTTATTATTATTATTATTATTTAAATAGGGTTAAGTCGACTGCGGTGCTTCCGGTTGCGTAATTATTTGGGGTGCACCTTTCCTACAAACCCGGTGTGTATTCAGGTGTGTATTTCAGAGTTCTGATGAACGATGCGTTGAGGGATCTTCGTTAGATTTATTTTCTAATATCAGGGATTATATTTTTAGAGGTGATTTATCGGTTCATTTATCAGTAATCATGCATATACAAGTTAATCTTGGTTTCTCAGTTGTTGTATTGCACAGACACACACCCCCCCCCCCTTTCACCCTGACTTCCTACCCTCCCTTCATCCTGCTACCAAGCAGGATGCTACCATAGCAGGATATTGCTATACCAATACACTCCCTCTCCAGAAAACTCCTTCTAAACCTCCTTCCATTTGTTTTCTGTCAGAATGATTATAAACTAAAACAAGGCGTTAACACCGTACATTATTTGTCAGATTGGCTTCATTTTCATACTTATTTTGTAAATATTACATGTTGTATGGAGCTTGAATTAAAAATGTAAATACCACTCCTGTATTTGTAATACTTATAATCCATTCGCTGTATAGCCTAGATGTGTAATGCAGATAACTTAATTCTTTGTATGGTATTAATGCACCATTAATCTGTTTAGTGAATGATGTAACAATAAAGTTCATCCAGCGTATCATTGGTCTCTTTCTTTAAAGTTTCTACCTGAACACAAGAAAACACTTTCTTTTTCTTTTTCTTTTTTTGTGTGGCCCTGTGATGGACTGGTGACCCCTGTCCATCTGTCTATGGTGTACCCCTGCCTTTCGCAACTATGTGCGATGGAATTATACATCACTGCGTAGTGAATTTCTTTTTTTTACATTCCCCAGTTTAAAAGGTCAAGTTTAGAGTGCAGGGTCAAACATGATAAAGCATCCCAAAGCTGAGACATGTTAAGGGGCTTGGTCAGGGGACCAAGATTGACAACCTGCTAGTAAGTCGGCTTAAACCCTAATGTTTACCTACATCACATTGGTGGGCAGTGGTGGGACAGAGGTGGCTCAACAAATTAAGGCACAGAGGTGTTTAGCGGGAGGCCAAGAAGGCCTAGGTTCAAGCCTTACCACCACCAAAGAAGATCTAGGGTTCAAACCCCACCAGCACCAAGTCCGCCAATGTTGGGTCTTTAAGTCAGTCCTTTGACCCTTGTTCCTGCTCCAGAAGTGCTGTATCATAGCTGAACATGTGCTCTGACCCCCAACCTGAAGATATCTGAAGAAAAACGATTATATCAATTTCATGGTTTTAGGCTTTTATCATGTGGTTGAGATCTATGCACATGCAACAACCTAAATGTACCTAAATTTAATGTATAAAGATCAAATCATGTTTTAAATCAAATTTTATTTGTCTAGACAAAATACATTTGACATGTTATGTAATGGGTGGCGCGGTGGTGTAGTGGAGCAATGGTGTAGCACGGTCGCCTCACAACAAGAAGGTCCCAGGGATCTTTCTGTGCGGAGTTTGCATGTTCTCTCTTCCCACAGTCCAAAAACATGCAGATTAGGTGGATTGGTGATTCTAAATTGTCTATAGGAGTGAATGTGTGTGTGAATGGTTGTTTATCTATAATCTATAATCATATAGATTCTATATGTTGCCCTGCAATGGACTGGCGACCTGTCCATCCTGCCTCTTGCCCTATGTGTGCTGGGATAGATACCAACGGACCCCGTGACCCCAAACTAGGGAATAAGCGGGTAATAAAATGTATGTTATATTATTATAATTCATAACTATTTGACTACTAGAGAATTTTAGAGAATAAAGAATAAGACGATTTTAAAAATAAGATAAAAAGAATAAAAGGATATGGTGGGGTACCGGGAGTAGTGTAAAAAGAATAAAGCCCGGCTCTATAGGACCGGTGGTCGTCTCTATTTTCATATACCCAATAACCCTAATTTACATGTTTTTGGATTGTGGGAGGAAACCGGAGTAGCCGGAGGAAAACTCCTGCAAACTCCGCACAGTAAGATCCCCAGCTCGGGGGACCTTCTTGTTGTGAAGTGATCGTGCTTATCACTACTCCACCGCGCCGCCCTACCACTTGTTTTAAAAAATATATATATATATATAATTTTTATTTTTATTATTATTATTATTTTTTAAATAAAATATTTATTCTACGATTTGGGTAAAATCAGGGGTGTTACCGGGTGTCACTCTCGAGGGATTAACGATCAGCCAATCAGCGACTCTTTATCTCAGGTCAGAATTTCTCCACCAATCAATGAAGCAAGGATGGAAAAACCCGTTGCGTCTGGATGACGTCAGATAGCGTGTGCGTTTATTGGTTGACAAGTCTGTTCGAGTAGCAGAGAACACGGAAGTGTAAGAAGTGTCCGTAAGATCCGTCTATCACAGTGAATAATTCCATCCTCTCCAGCCATGGCGCAGTAAGTGTCTCTGTAATTTATTTAATCTGTGTAGAAATATAAAATCACTGTTTTAAAGTCACTCGAATTCGGTTTAATCCCGACCTTCAGTCTAAATACTGGAGGATTGACAAAAAAAACAAAACTCGGGAGACTTTATTAACGCATATTGATTTACTGACTAAGGGAAATTAAGTATTTGCCCGGCAGTATATTTTATTATAATATGTAATTAATTCTCCGCGGTTGCGTGGGTTTCCTCCGGGTACTCCGTTTTCCTCCTACAGTCCAAAAAACATGTACATTAGTTTGATTGGTGATTCTAAATTGTCCATAGGAGTGAATGTAAGTGTGTGTGGTTGTTCGTCTATGTGTGGCCCTGTGATGGACTGGTGACCTGTCCAGTGTGTACCCCTGCCTCTCATCCTATGTGCGCTGGGATAGGCTCCAGCAGACAACCGTATCTTAGAATTATGGAATAAGCGGGTAAAAAGATGAATTAAATTAATTAGTGTTTTTATATTCGCTTTGATTTCATTACATTGAGAATGTAACAGTTTGTAACTGATCTGACTGATGAATATTAAACTATTATTATTATTCTATTATAAAACCCGAATCAGTTACAGATAATTTATCGAATCACCCTTTTGTTGGGCTTTGGATAATTTATTTTTATCACTTCCTGTTCCTTAATTTTGTATGTTTCCTCATTGCACAGAGCGGATATTGCTCTCATCGGTTTGGCCGTAATGGGACAGAATCTGATCCTGAACATGAACGATCATGGCTTCGTTGTAAGTTCTTGCATCACGTTTCCTGTCGTCTTCCTTTTCTTAACAATTCCCCTGCTTTCCCTTTTCCTAACACTCTTTCCTCTTCCAGGTGTGTGCTTACAACAGAACCGTGTCCAAAGTGCAGGACTTCTTACAGAACGAAGCCAAAGGCACTAAAGTGATCGGTGCCGAATCTCTGCAGGAAATGGTCTCAAGTCTAAAGACCCCTCGACGCATCGTTCTCCTCGTCAAGGCTGGGCAGGCTGTCGATGATTTTATAGACAAGCTGGTAATGTCACAATGATTATTCTTTCATTCATTCATTCATTCATCGTCATACCCACCTATTCCCTAATTCCGTGCTAATCACTATGGCACTGTTCCACCCTACAACGATTATTGATTATCATTATATAAGTGGAAACACTATATATATATATATATGTATATATATATCAACACACATGCTATTCAACAGGTGCCTCTTCTGGAGTCTGGGGACATCATTATCGATGGGGGCAATTCTGAATACAGGGACACAACGGTAAGTCTGTTACAGTTACACACACACACACATATATATATATATGCAAGGTTTTTACATGGTGAATAACATGCATCTATACATGCGTCCCTGTGCAGCGTCGGTGTAAGAGCTTAAAGGAGAAAGGCTTGTTGTTTGTTGGCAGTGGAGTGAGTGGGGGAGAGGAGGGAGCGCGCTATGGGCCCTCACTGATGCCAGGCGGACACAAAGAAGCATGGTGAGCTTTATAATCTCATCTCAACAGACTGAAATGATTTTTCTGAGCTTACTAACAAGATTTTGTTCATCTGGACAGGCCACACATAAAAGATATCTTTCAGAGCATTGCTGCTAAAGTGGGCACAGGGGAACCATGCTGTGACTGGGTGAGTGTAGAGATAAATAATTATTCAACATCTTGTACGTCCCTGCCTGCTCGGTTACTGCATGTAAATCAACACAGTTCAGTGATGTAATTTCATAAAGGCTATACAAATAACATAAAACTGGGGGCAATTAGGGGTTTATAGCCGTGCTCAGGGGTCCAGTAGTGGTAAGTTGGTGATGCTGGGAATAAAACCCATAATCTTTCAGTTAGCAATCCAACACCTTAACCACTGCGCTAGTAACAGATTATTTAGTAAAATACTGTGTGTTGTAAATGTGTAATTAAGGGTTGGTGATTATGTGAGTAAGCATATGAGTGTATGTAACCTTCCATGTATCCTAAGTACCCTGGCTTTCCTTTTACTACTACTATTACTACTTCTACTACTATTAATATATATTACCAACATAATAATAATAATAATAATAATAATAATAATAAAAATAACTTCTATAACTGCTGCTATCACAAGTACTTTAACTTTATTTCTACCACTACTACTAATATAATATAGTGTTATTAATATTTATTTTTATATTATGTCCGCTAATATTAGAAGTACTACTAGTTATAATAATAATAATCTGATGATGATGATGATCATGATACTATTGTACTGTTACGTCTACTTCATTTAGATCTACACCATTTGGCAGATGCTCTTATTTATCTCTTTTATACCAAAAGCCAAAGTGAAATAAGTTTGATTTGTCATTTCAACCATATTTGACAGTGCGGTATATACAGTGTAATGAAATAACGTTTCTCTGGGTCCATGGGGCTACATACAAGTCAAAATAAGTACAGGACATAAAGTAACAACAAGAGTACAAGGACAGAGACACCAACTAATAGTACATTAACCGTCAATAAAAAGGAGATGAATTTCCGGGGTAAATATAACGATCTGCATCTAACAATCCCAAAACTCCACTGACAATGAGCAGCAGTCTTACACCAGCACACTGTTCCGTGTTGTTGACAGCGTTCCAGACACCATCAAGCTAACATGTCTTTGTAAAAAACGTAAAGGCAGCATTAAGCAGGTTTAAAGGCCTTTCAGTACCTTAATGGTGGTGGGATTCAAACCAAGCTTCGACCTATTACTCCAACATCTTTATCAGATCGCTAACACTTTTATTCTTACTCCTACTACAATAACAGTAATAATCTAAATACTACTTCTGCGCTACTACGGTGGAAGTGGCCTTGATTTATCTGGGTTTGATTCCTAGTACCAGTTTGCTGTGCTAGGTTAAGGCTACCCCGAATTTCCTATTTGTATAAAAAAAAGAAATGAATGTAAGACCCTCTGGATAAGGATGTCATTACATATAACCGTTCTAAACTTGTTCTTAGGTTGGTGATGAGGGGGCCGGACACTTCGTAAAGATGGTCCATAACGGCATTGAGTATGGGGACATGCAGCTGATCTGTGAAGCCTACCACCTGATGAAGGATGTGTTAGGAATGGATCATGATGAGATGGCAAAAGTGAGTCCCACCCTATTTCCTTTTTACCTTTACACTAGTCTTCATTTCCTTCTTCCTTGATCTTCTGTTTAAAACCGCTGGTTCCTTTCTGTAAACAAAAAAAAAAGTTCCTCCTTTGAGTCATTGTAAGGCATTAACTGTTGTCTTCTCCACAGGCTTTCGAACAATGGAATAAAACAGAGCTGGATTCTTTTCTCATTGAGATCACAGCAAACGTTCTAAAGTACAAGGATGCGGACGGCACTCACCTACTGCCCAAGATTCGAGACAGCGCAGGGCAGAAGGGCACAGGGAAATGGACAGCTATATCTGCTTTGGAGTATGGCGTACCTGTCACACTCATCGGTATGTTCGGGTTTGGTGTTGTTTTGTGGGGTCGAAAAAACGTAGTCTGCTTCTGTATAATAAATAGACAATAGTTTTATATTTACTATTTAGACAAATGTATTGGGACACATGACCATCACATCCTATTGCAGATTTAGTCTGACTCCTATAGGAACCTTCCCACTTATGGAAAGCTAGAGGTTGTGTTGCATGAGTTCAGACATTAATATAATATAAGGAGCTCTGGAGCGCAGTCTGTGTTCCAGTTCATTCTGAAGATTCAGAGTTCTGTGCAGGACACTCAAGTTCTTCCATTACAACCAGAACACATGGAGATCAGGGCTTTTATCCTGGACTAATGTTTGTCTCTCTTAGTTTCCATAAATGGGACAATATAATTATTGCTGGTCTCGCTGTGACCCCGAATTAGGGAATAAGTGGGTTAGAAGATGAATGAATAATCCTTCAGTTTACAGATATATTAAAAACACATAGGGAAAGGCACACTTTTGTGTGCAGGTAAAGTGTCCACAAATTATTGGTCTTATAGTGTATTTCTTTCTACAGAGAAGTGAAGAGCCAGACAGAAGGTTGTCTATAGATTCTGGAAACTTTACTATGTGTATTTGTTTACTTTTGACTGCATTGTAAGCAGATTCACTTATTGATAAGTTAATAATTAGTACGGCTGTGTAGTGGCAATTTACAATCAATAAATACTTAAAAAAAAAAAAAAAAAAAAAGTAGAAAAGATGAATACATATACAATAAATACAAAGTCTGAGGAGTCATTATTGTTTGCTTCTGGGACAATGTGTCACTAACAACAGCAATAATGTTTGAGGAAGTGGTTTGTGTTATAATTAATCATGACTCGCTTTTAATCCGTTTCGATATTAAGGGTTAGAATATTGATTATACTATTGTAACAGAAAATATTGCGATAGTTAGCTATATCAATATTTTCCACACAGCTCTAATAATAAAGTTTTAAGGCAAATGTGTTAGATTCATCAGATGCTAATGTTTTGTAAAGACATTAGAATGGTCATTGAGGACCATATGACTTTGGACTAGCCGATTTTATTGAATTTGGGGAAACAACGAAACGATTTGATGAACAAATGTAAAGCTATCTGTTTTGGGTGGTTTTTTTGTTTCTTTGGCTGCTCCCGTTAAAGGTCGCCACAGCAGAGGTCCTCCCTAACGCAACCCTTCTATTTTATCCAAGTTTGGGAGCGGCACTAAGGCTGCGCTGGATTGGGCTGGGTTTTTATGGCCAATTTAGACTAACCAATCCGCCTAATGTACATGTTTTTGGACTGAAGGAGGAAACCGGAGTACCTGGAGGAAACCCGCACAGGGAGAACCTGCAAACTCTGCACGGAAAGATCCTCAACCCTAACAGTCTGTGTTTTGTAATTTCTTTTTTGAGCAAGAAATACAGGAATTTGAGTGGGGAAACAAAAGGTGGTTTTTGTTCTCCTTTCCAAGGTCGACTGGGGTGAAACGAGAGGGCAGGAACAATTTCACAAAGAGGAATTAAACCTTTTCTCTCGTCAGCACCATGTTTAGCTCATGATGTTGTGCTAGTTTTCCTCATCTAGTTCACCTACATGTCATCAGTAAACCTTGCTAATCTTCCAGTGTCATACTTACACAACTGCTGAAACTGGGAATGTTTGCTAATGTGGCAAACCCTGATTTCACTAAAGCAGATCTGATTAATCATTGCCAATTACACGTGTATATTACCACAATGACTAGCGCTTTTTTCTATCGTTTTTTTTGCACCAATATTTGAACAGATCCGGTGTGGTTAAGACACAGAAACTAGTGATGATTAAAATATCAGGATTAGTTTCGCATTTATATTTTAGAATCTCCTATTTACAGAAAAGGTGTGATTTAACATCAATGGGTAGCTGGGTGCTCCCTTAGAGATAGTGAGGGGTGAGGAGCTCAGACACTTGGGAGGAGCTCAGAGTAGAGCTGCTGCTCCTTGAACTCAAGAGAGGTAGTATGGGCATTTGTCCCAGGGGATTATTCCTCAGACCCTGAGGAAGACCTAGGACTCGCTGGAGTGCCTGGGAACCCTTTGGTGTAACCCCGAAAGAGCACAATACATTGAGTGGGGATTGTATGTGACTGCATCACAGTTTATTTCATTATTATTATTATTATTATAGGGCGGCACGCTGGTTTATTGGTTAGCATGGTCGCCTCACAATAACAAGATCGCTGGTTTGAATCCCGGGTTAGGGATATTTCTGTGCGGATTTTGCATGTTCTCTCCGCTCTTTTCTTTTTCCGCTCGTTTCCTCCTGGTACTCTGGTTTCCTCTTACAGTCCAAAAACATGTAGATTAGGTGGATTGGTGATTGTAAATTGTCCATAGGAGTGAATGTGTGTATGAATGGTTGCCCTGTGATGGACTGGCGACCCGTCCAAGGTGTACCCCCGCCTTGCCCTATGTGTGCTGGTATAGGCACCAGCAGACCCCCGTGACACAGAATTAGGGAATAAGCGGGTAAGAAGATAGATGAATGAATAATATTATTATTATTATTATTATTATTATTACTGTTATTATTATATGGCAGAAATACTAAATATCACAATATCATACTTTTCTAATCAAATCTGCTTGTGTCAGGATAAAGTGAATACCAATGATGGGTGTGTTAGATAATTTATGGTTTTATGTCCTATTCGGTCTGATCCAGGATCTAATGCTTTAGTGAAAACAAAGACCATTTCTTATTCAGCTGCTTGTCTCTTGGTTGTGTCTCACAGGAGAGGCTGTCTTTGCCAGATGTCTTTCTTCCCTGAAGGATGAGAGGGTCGTGGCTAGCAAGAGCCTCACAGGACCCCAGGGGGCCAATTTTACTGGGGACAAGACTCAGTTTCTGGAAGACATTAGAAAGGTCAGTGATGAACATACTACTTTTGGTCTGAAATGATTTTAGAGCAATAAAACATACATATATACATATATATATCTAT